>NW_021024696.1:1667994-1813807 GCF_004153795.1 Camellia sinensis
ATTCCAAACTAGGACAGGTTGCTTACCCGTTTATAGGTTGTTTGGAACCGCTGTGTGCGTAGTGAAACCCTAGCTCCTGACAAAATAGGACAGGGAAACCCTACCCCAACATAGGGGTGCTTTGGCTCTCACTTACTTGTTATGTGCTTTTAGAGTGCGTCTTTACAGGGAAGGCGTGTATCAGTTTACAAGTTTGGGCATCAGGCCTGCAGGCGCCAGTTCAATATTTTGGGTATCAGGCCTGTGGGCACCAGTTCAGTATTTTCGGAGTCAGTTATCTGCAGGTATCAGATTCAACTTCGGGGACAGTGATTTGGGAATAATGATCAGTCTTTGAGAACAGTGTATCAATTGCGTGTTAATCATACCCGACTGTGTGTTGTGTTTATTTACGCTGTTATGCTGTCCGTTTGTCTGCTCGTTTATTTCCTTATTATTGCTTTATTTATCTTTTTGCTAGGGGTAGTTTAGCACAGTTGCTTCAGACCAAACAGATATTCCCCAAGCACTCTGGACAAGAGGTGGCCGACTCCATCGATCTGAGGATCTGGTCGACGGACAACCAGTGTATCATTCTCTACCCCCGGTTATCAGACGGAGGTCAAGAAGATGCAGTGTATCCGAGCAGAGGTTGCCAGAGCAGTGGATTACCTCATCAGTGGACAGTCGGACTGAGATCTCAATTCTTGCTATAGAGATAGACCTGCCAGTAGTTCAGACAGATCAGGGCAGTATGGCGGGACCGACAGGAGTTGAAGAAATGATGCACCAGATGCAGGAGACCATGAGAGCCATGCAGCAGGACGCTGTTCGCTGGGATGAGTTTACCAAACAACAAGCCGAGATCATGGCCCAACAGGCAGAGTTAATTGCCAGGTTGCAACAACAAACCGGGGCATCTGTTTCACACCCAGCTCCTCCCCCACCAGGAATTCTAGTGCCCGGGGAGGCACCAAATGTCCAGGCAGATACGGACATCCCAACGGGGCCGGCTCCACCCCCAATTCTACCTTAGTTATCCAAGGCACCTACGCCTGTCAATCAACCGGACTCTCCCTTTGAGTTCGAAGTAGACCATACAGCATTGAAATTGAGCAAGCTCAAGAAGTTGTTCAAGAAATCCCAGGGGGTGAAGTCCATCCCAGACATCGAGGACGGATATACTTACGTGGCTGTGACGCTGCTAGATAGGTTCAAGATGCCACAAATCGACCGCTTTGACGGATCCGGGGATCCCATGGTCCATCTTCGGTTGTTCTCAGATATACTGCGACCGATGGGCCTCACCAGACCCCAGAAGCTTTCACTATTCGGCCGGACCTTGTCAGGTGTGGCCGCTATCTGGTATGCAAAATTAGAAGATGATGTTAAGAGGAACTAGGATAAGATGGCCGAGGCTTTCATTGCACAGTACTCCTATAACACTCAGATCGAGATTACAACCCGTGATCTTGAGACAACAAGGCAGGAGCCTAAGGAGAGCTTTTCGGATTTTGTGGCCCGATAGAGGGCGAAGGCCTCAATGATGACCCTAAGGCCTACAGATAAAGATAAAATTCGGATGATTGTGCGCAATCTCTAGCCAAAACTGATGCAGAAAATTATTGTGCTCCCCTTCCCTACCTTTTCAGATTTGCACGAGATGGGGGTACAAATAGAGGATGCTATGAAACAAGGTCTGATTGACCAAGATAAAGAGCAACCCCGAAGAACCTTCAACCGCAACAACAACACAAGCACCAGCAATGCCGCAAATGCTAGGGCTTCAGAAGTAAGCATGGTCACCACCATTCCCCCTCCGAGACCCATGGCAGCTACACCTTTCTCCGGCGCGTCCGGAAGCAATACACAAACCACCAAATTTCAACCCAGAGGCCAAAGAACCTTCACGCCTTTATACATGCCCCTGTCCAAGGCTCTAGGGGTATTAATCAGGAAAGGACACTTAAAGCCCCTGGAGCCGAGGCCATTGCCAAATCCACTCCCTCCCTCTCATAACCCAACAAAATACTACGCATATCACCAACAACATGGTCACGACACTGACCAATGTTTTAGATTACGTCATGAGATTCAAGATCTCGTTGACAAGCAGGTGATTGTGCCTCCAGAAAAACCCAATGTTACAACAAACCCTCTCCCACCGCACAACCAAGCTCCACCTCCCAAAAGAATCAACTTTATCCAGACTGAGGTCGTGTCTTACGATCCCAGCATATATATTGCCCCAACCCACCTACCCAAGCCAGAGGTGCTCCTTCTTGACTGCACTGAATTGTGCATGTTGGACATCTCCAAAGCCCAACCCGAACCATTGGTGGTGACTGTTGAAGACAGAACAGGGGAGATTCTAGGAGAGAATGGGATTGCCGAGCCAGGATCTGAGGAATCTGGGAGTTTTGCTGAGGAAGTATACAGTCCGAGTGACTACATTCTGTCAGTGGGCTAGGTTGGGCCGAATTTTGAATTACCGGCAGGGGCAGAGCTTTGTATGATACAGGGGGATGAATCTGGTCAGATGATGGATGACCTGGTAGCTGTGGAAGAGGACTTTGCTAACCTCCAATTTTTCAATGAACAAGAGCCAGAGGGCATGGTAGTCAACTGGTCAGATTTTAAGGAGTCAACAGAGGTCATCGGGTGGCTTGATGACCTGCCAGACGTTGTCGACGAAGCTCAGTTGGAATGGGGCCGAGCAGGGGCAAGAATATCAGTTGTGGTCGGAAGGGCCGGAAATCAGAATGAACCGCCGGAGAGTGCCGGTGCTAAGAATTTCGCTCAAGACTTGGGCATTGTGAACGCGGGAATTGTTAAACAGCCAGCTGTACTGACGCAATTGGAACAAGAAAGGTTTGAGGATTCTGAGAGAATTAGGAAAGCTAAGGGCTCTAAGGGGACTGAAAGTGTTGTGTGCACAAGGATAAAGAATGCTGCGAGCATGTGGACGGAGAGTACTGCGGGTGCAATTGTACCGGAGCCAGACAGGTGTCTGTTGGCTACTGACAGAATGTGGTGGGAGGACGATGATTTATGTCTTGCCCACACGGATGAGGATTGGGGAGCAATCAGCCAGATGATACCTGGTATATCGGCGAAGTCGATCATATGACTAGGAGCGGGCGGTATTTCAAGCCCCCGTGCCTAGACCAGCCAGAGGCATCTGGGAAAGATAAGGAGGCGGAGACAAGAAAGAGAAGCAACTCGAAGAAGAGGCTGTACTGAAGGAGTTGAAAAAGATACAGGCAGACATCTCCATCTGGGGACTGCTTATGGCATCGCGAGTGTATCGACAAGCTGTCTTATCGGCCATGGACAAGGCCAAGCTCTTAATAGACACCACGCCCAAACAGCTAGTGGGCTTAGTTTTTCCGGGAGGGGCTACTCCGATGTTGACTTTCTCCGACAAAGAATTGCCACCTGAGGGTGCGAACCATAACAAGCCACTCTACATTTCTGTGGAGTGCAGAAACAAATGGATACCCGTGATGCTTGTCGACACAGGGTCCGCCATCAATGTGTGCCCAGTAAGGACTGCATATGCAATCGATTTAAAGACCGCAGATTTTGTGCCAACAGCCCAGGTGATTCGGGCATATGACAACACAAGCAGAGAAGTAATAGGGACAGTGAGAATTCAGACCAAGGTTGGGCCGGAATAGCATGAGGTGGACTTCCACGTCTTAGAAGTTCCTGCAACCTTCAATCTACTCTTGGGACGGCCGTGGCTACACCAGGTGAAGGCAGTGTCATCCACTTTGCATCAAATGGTGAAATACCCCTATGGGAAGGGAGTAGCCATTGTCTTTGGAAATTTATCGATCCATCCACCGTCGGAGGTATCTACGCCAGTTTTGGAAATTGAGCACGGTATAGAGGATGTGTTCATGTCGGGTTTTACCTTAGCCGAGGCTCGGGTTGTGCAAAACATCATGGCTGTTAACGAGGGGGTGTATGTCAGTGCTCAATCGGTATACCTCATGAGCAAGCTTCAACACATCCCCGAGATGGGATTGGGAAAGAGCGGCCGAAAGGGCGTCGCAGCATTGGCCGAGGTGCCACACAACCCACATACCTTTGGCTTGGGTTATTTGCCCACCAAAGAGGATTGGATAAGGAAGGGTAAGGAGATGGCTGGGAGAGCCAGAACGAAGAAGGCGGGGAAGCCTTTTGACTTAATGCACCGGCCCATTCAGGGTACCCTAAACGGACGCTTCGTCCGGGAGGGGGAGGACTTTCCGTTTTGTGGCTTCCCAGAGCCGTGGCTGAACACGAAAAGGAAGCGCGTACCAGGTTTTGAGATTTTCTTTAACCTACAGTTATCCGGGGATGACGTTGCCGAAGAGCAGACAGACCCATTAGCTGAGGTTGAGCAGAGCAAGAAAGTAGAGTCTGAGGATGCCGAAAGTGAAATAGGGGTAGCGCTGGCGTGTCTACTTTCAGATCCTCCGATCGAACAAAAGTGCTTAGGAGATAACTTCTCGGTATACGTGATTGAGAATGAAACGGCTGCGGGCCTACCAGCAAACATTTTGGATGCATCTATCGTACCCTCTCTCATTTGGCAGAATGAAGAGGGATTTTTGTCAAGCAACACCGGGTCAGGTAGTGAGTCGGAATCTGATCCCTCCGAATCTGTTGAGTCGGAATTAGGTTCCAGCTCGACTAAGTCTAAGTCCGGTATTCCTGGGGATGATAACCCAGATACCACAGTCCTGCCCAGGTTATCTTTTTCTTTCTCTTTTGAGTCTGTTGTAATCGAAGAATCGGACGATTTGGATGTGGTTAATGAGAATGATGTGGCTGTGGTTTCTGAGTACTTTTCTGTGCCCTTGATTTATTACATTAACTCAGACTTTCAAAATTTTGATGAAAACGCCGAGGAAGAAATTCCTCCGATTTTGCAACGCTTAATTGAACAAGAGTAGGAAAGATTTGTTAAACCCTTAATGGATGAAATCACTACTGTGAATATTAGTACTGAGGAGGACCCGCGGCTGGTCCAGATCGGGTCCACATTGTCTTCGGAGGAACGCGAGCACTTAGTCGCTTTATTAAAAGATTTCAAAGATGTTTTCGCGTGGTCCTACGAAGACATGCCTAGAATCGATCCTGAGATCGTACAGCACCGGATCCCCCTTGACCCCGAGGCCCGACCCGTTAAACAAAAACTCAGAAGGATCCGCCCGGACTGGGCCCTCAAGATTAAGGAAGAGGTCACCAAGCAAATTGCCGCAGGTTTCCTGTTGCTATCCGAATACCCAACTTGGTTGGCCAACATCGTTCTGGTGCCGAAGAAGGATAGTAGGATCCAGGTATGCGTGGATTTCAGGGACTTGAATAGAGCTAGTCCGAATGACGACTTCCCCTTGCCGTATATTGATGAATTAGTGGACTTCACAGCGGGGCATGCTTTGCTTTCATTCATGGATGGATTTTCGGGCTACAACCAGATAGTGATGGCACCTGAAGACCGAGAAAAGACTGCATTCACCACCCCGTGGGGGACTTATTGCTACAGGGTAATGCCATTTGGGCTGAAGAACGCTGGAGCTACATATCAACGGGTCGCGACCACAATATTGCACGACATGATCCACAAAGAGGTTGAGGTGTATGTGGACGACATGATTATCAAGTCCAAAGAAAGAGAGGGCCACTACACCGCCTTGCAAAAGTTCTTTCAAAGGATCAGAGAATTTCGGTTGCGGCTGAATCCTCAGAAGTGTACGTTCAGTGTTACAGCAGGGAAAATGTTGGGATTTCTGATTACACAGAGAGGTATCGAAGTCGACCCTTCCAAAATCAAGGCCATCTTAGAAATGCCACCACCAAGGACTGAAAAGGAGGTGCGAGGCTTTCTAGGTAAAGTCCAATTCATAAGACGGTTTATCTCAAAATTAACCTTGACTTGTGAACCACTTTTTGGTCTCCTGAAGAAAGGAAAGAAATTCCAGTGGGACGGCTGATGCCAAGCTGCTTTTGAACAGATCAAGAAATATTTATAGAACCCACCCGTGTTGTCACCGCCAGAGCCGGGGAGACCGTTGATATTGTACCTTTCAATAACTGAGACCACAATGGGCTGCATGCTCGCGCCAGAATCAGAGGACAAAGTGGAGAAGGCCATCTACTATCTGAGCAAGAAAATGCTAGAGTATGAGACCCGCTACACACCATTAGAGAAGGCTTGCTTAGCCTTGGTATGGGCTACTAGGAAGCTGCGGCATTACCTGTTAGCTCACTCTGTAATGCTGGTTTCGAGATTAGATCCCATCAAACATCTCTTTGAGAAATCGACACTTACGGATAGGCTAGCTCGTTGGTTGCTTTTACTTTCCGAATTCAATCTGAAATATGTGACGCGCAAGTCAGTCAAGGAAAGAGCAGTAGCAAAATTCTTAGCCGATCATCCAGTGGAAGGGGGTGAAGTAGTTGAGTACTTATTCCCAGATGAGGCCATTTTGCATATCGACGATAAGTTTTGGACGATGTATTTTGACGGAGCGTCCAACCAGTATGGGTATGGGATAGGAGTGTTGCTGATAGCACCCGACAATTCCTGTATCCCTCTAGCATTCAAACTCCGATTCAAAGTCTCGAATAACGAAGCAGAATATGAGGCATGCATTGCTGGTCTAGAAACAGCCCTGGAACTAGGGGCAAAACGGTTGGACGTCATCGGGGACTCGAACCTTGTTGTGTCTCAAGCAAAAGGAGACTGGAAAGTCAAAGAAGAAAAGATGATTATGTATCACCAGACCTTGGATTTGTTAATTCCTCGGCTTGAGAAGTTAAACTTCGCTCATCTGTCAAGAGAAAACAACAGGTTCGCAGATTCACTAGCAAATCTATCTTCCATAATAGACATCCCGTTTAGAGTCCGGATGCGTCCAGTCATTATCGACCAGAAGTTTGTGCCGGCTTACGAGTCAATTGCTATTATAGATGAGGTTCAAGATGAGAACCCCTGGTATTACGATATTTGGAATTTCTTAGAGAAAGAGGCGTATCCACCAAGGACAAATGCCAAGGATAAAAGGGCAATCAGAAGAATGGTCGTTCAGTTTGTCATCTGTGGAGATAAATTGTATAAGAGAGGTCATCTGGGAATGCATAAGCTGTGCGTTGAAGCTGAAGAATCAAAATGCCTGATGGAGGCTATCCATGGAGGGGAATGCAGTGCGCATATGAACGGGGTAATGCTGGCACGGAAAATCCTCAGACAGGGTTACTACTGGTCCACCATGGAGGAGGATTGTATCAGCTTTGTTCGGCGATGCCACAAATGTCAGATCCATGCAAACCGCATGAACATCCCGCCGTCGAAGCTGTACAATATGACTTCGCCATGGCTATTTTCAGTTTGGGGAATCGATGTGATCGGGGCTGTTACCCCGAAGGGTTCTAATGGGCATGAGTTCATCCTGGTCGCGATAGATTATTTCACAAAGTGGGTTGAGGCCCAATCCTATGCGGTGTTGAAGGCGTCACATGTTGCAAAATTCATCAGAAACAACATCATCTGTCATTATGGGGTCCCAAACGAGGTCATTTCAGATAATGGTTCCCACTTCAAAAAGGAAGTAATTGATTTGTTGAAAAAATACAATGTGGCTTTTCATAAGTCGTCTACATACCGGCCGCAAACCAATGGAGTGGTCGAGGCCACCAACAAGAATATCAAACACATATTGCAGAAGATGGTGGAAACCTACCGAGATTGGCCAGATAAGCTGTCGTTTGCTCTGTGGGGGTACCCGACTTCAATTAGAACTTCTACTAGGGTGACTCCATATTCATTGGTTTATGGGATGGAGGCCGTTTTACCTATTGAAATTGAAGTTCCGTCTTTACGAGTACTAGCTGAGTGTCAGATAGCCGAAGCAGATTGGCAGCAGAGCAGATTTGAAGAACTCGTGCTCTTTGATGAGAGAAGACTGAAAGCACTGTACCATGTTCAAGGCTATCAGCGCAGAATTGCCAGGGCTTTTAACAAGAAAGTTAAGTCCAAGAATCTAAAAGAAGGAGATTTGGTGCTCAAGGACAACCGAGCTCCCATCCACGACCCAAGGGGCAAGTTCAAACCCAATTGGACTGGTCCCTACACCATTAACTCTATCTGGTCAGGTGGAGTTGTGGTTCTGATGGACCTAGATGGCCTAGAGTTTCTCCCAACCGATCAATATGGACAAGTTGAAGAAATATTACCCCTGAGAGGCTCGCTAGGCCGAAAACCCGAAAGGGCGATCCAAGGCAAAAGTTTAGAGCGTAAAATTTGAAAACTATAAAAAACTGAGCTCGCAAGGTTGAAAACCCGCAAAGGGCGGCCTTGGCAAAAGTTAGAGCGTAAAGGAGAGAGTTGAAAATACTCGAGTGGAAACCCCGCCTGAACTACGTAAGGCTTGATTCCCATCTTTGGGATACGTAGGCAACTTCATCCTAAAGTTCAGCCATAAACTTTTCCCTGATCAACTTTGTCCATTTGACCATCTCGGTCATCTTTGTCTATTCAGCATTCAAGAGTTCAGTTATGATCTCCGGTGCAGTGCTCTTCAGACTAGGGGCAACTTTCCGTTGCTGCGCAGTGCTGCGGTACTATCCAGACTAGGGGCAACTTTCCAGTTGCTGGGATCCGGGGTTGTGCATCTCAGTGACAAATTTCAGGCGTGTCCAATTCTGATCCATATCGAAAATGGCTTTGAAAAGTTTTAATAAAAGTTGACTTTGTTCAAAATTAATCTTTTTACAACTTAGACCATTTTTGGACCAAAGTGAAAAATTTTCAGTACCCACAACCTTCAATTTCATTGATTTCAATACAGAGTTCTCCTACTCTTGCATACAAATTGAAGTTGCTTTTTATTGCAATCAAAACTTAAAAGTACGAATAAAGCAATAAATCTGGGGCATAATTAAGTCAGGTGTTCCTGCGCCCCCTCCCAGAGCTGGTCGAAGCCTCTAATACCAAAGTGGGCCCTTCTTGTGCCTCTTCCTTGAGCCAATCCAAGCACTCATCATACAAAGTGCAACTGAAAGTGGGAGCAGGGGCCAGGAGCTCTCTAGTCCTCCATGCTGTGGCATACCGGGCAAGCTGTGCGCCTCGAACCGAGAATGCAGCAGAATACTCTATCACCTCTGGCGGGCAAGTCTGATCATGTCCAAATTGGCGCTAGAACCGGAACGGAAAATAGAAGACACAGTGTGTCATGCCAATCAATTGAATCCCAGGTTGACGGGTCATGTTGTAACACATCGCCGGCAGATTAAGCCAAGGGCAGCGCCAAGCGATGCGATCTGCAGATAAATTACACATCCAGTTCTACCACCACCCCTCATCAAGGTCATCGACCAGGCGTTGTCGAAAAAAGTAGCTGCGAGCTGAGTATGCAGGGCACGATTCCACAATCTGTAATTTGTCCATCAACCACACCTGGGGAGGGATTGAAAAAAGAGAGAATAAAGAATAGAGAAATGTACGATGAGAGAAAAGAAAGAAAAGGGTTTTGTGAGAAAAACCGAGCCTGAGGGCCGAGTGATGTGAACAATACATATGTGAGATTAGGTGGGAAACATTACCTGCAATAGTAGTGGGCTCCCCGCAAGCCTATCCGTCTCCCGGCGATGAAAAGCGTCCAAGCCAATCAATGTCTCAGCCAATGTCATAGCAATGCAGCTCTTGCCCTCCTTCAAACCTTGGGTAACCTCGATCAACCGAACACTGGATCCTCCGGAACCTGAGGCAAGTAAGAAATGAGATAACAATCATAGGCAGAGCGCGTGTTGCCGATAGCCCTGCCAATGATGGTCACCGCGGTCACCAGCATCAGAAAACCGACAAACCAAGCCTGGGATGTCCAACTCCCCATCATGAATTAATGATCGAGCATCATGCAAAGTGAGGCCGCACATTTGTCCTAGGGCTTGGACGTGGCCGAATCGGAGTTGAGGCAAGATTTCCTCGTTGCGCTCGAACTCCATCAAAACTTGGAAATCCTCGAAAGTAGGACACATCTCTTGCCCACTAAAGCTAAAGACGTGTGTTACCGGATTCCAAAACCTCGCCGCATCACGGAGGAAGGGAAGATGCAGCGGAGTACGGCCCAGCGTGAATAGTGCATTCAAGCCGAAGCCCCGGAAGTTCAACTTTTCTGAGCCATCAAGAGAAACAAACCAAGCTGTGAGATTTTGGATGAGGAACGCCTCCATTTTGATGCAAAACTGAGATGAAATGAATGAACCACGAAGCTTGGAGCTTTTAAAGAGGATAAGGCACTGTTCGGGGGACACGTGTCGAAAATTCGATGGCTGCCAAGCTAGGTGGTCGGCCGGCCACCTTTTCTGGTAGGCCGACCACCCCTCTCTCCTCCAATGCAAAAAGATGGTCGGCCAGCTCTCTTAGGTGGTTGGCCATAGAGAGGAAGGTGGCTTTGGTCTTGTTCTAGCTTCTAGAAGAAAGTTTCTAGCATTTCCATGCATCGGAAGTGTTGAAGGTGCGAGTTTTCCTCAGTTTTGGATGCGTTCCGTCGCCTAGATCGTCCGAAATGCATTTTGTTTATCGAGTTGTTGTTAAGTCTTGCTTATCGAGTTGTTGTTTTTCTTATTGAGTTGTTGTTTCGTTTGTCGAGTTGTTAAGTTTATCGAGTTGTTAAGTTTTGTCGAGCCGTTGAGTTTTGTATATTGAGTTGTTACTCTTTGTTCAATCAACATTGTTGTGTCTTGCTTATCGAGTTGTAAACTTACTAAGGTTCTGTTCTTTCTTAGTAAATTAAGTTGCTTTGTTTGTTGTGTCGGTTCACTACCTGACTTGGCAATTTTCAAGTGCACGATTCCATTCAATCTCATTTTGTGTAAAATGAGGCGATGAGATACAAGAACATAAAATACAACACTTTTTTAAAAAGCTGTTTCATTCCATCATGCTTCCTTTGTTACAACATTTTACAACAAGGGTACAAGTTTTACAGAAAATAAAACTACTTAATAATGTACAATGTGCTACAACTACTAGTAAAAAAGGCAAATAAAGCAGGGAACAGCCGCATCAATGCTATCAAGCACAGGAGTGAGAGGCCCTCTTCGTCCTCTTCTACGGAACAGCCTCAGCACCATCATCGCCATCTGAGTCAGAGCTGTCATCCTCGGGATCCTCCTCGGCCTCATCTCCGGAACCGGAACCAGAACCGAAGCCACTCTCTCTGTCAGCAGATGTCTCTGACTGGGGATGCGTAGGCTCCTCCTCCTCGCTGGACTCCTCCTCTATGATATGTGCTCTGCGCCCACCTCATCTGCGAGACGACTCCCCTCTCCCAGCTCCTCGAGAAGGCCTAGATGGCCCAGCTCCTCGGGAAGGCCTAGATGGCCCGGCCTGTGGCCCAGTATATAGCGGAGGCATCTGAAAAGAAAGAATGCAATTCGAATACATCAGCCAAAATATGTATATCAGATGCACAGACAAGAAAGTTACATAGAGTGGAGTATGCAAATATAGTACATGAATGAGGTGTGTGTTAGATGTGCTCTACACATACAGTCAATCAATGCAGTGAAATGTTCAAGTTCAGCACGTCATCAGAAGTGTGATAAATTCAAGAAAACTAAAGAGTACCGAAACACCGAGGATGGACAACTGTGCCTTCCTCCGCAAGACCATGCCCTCAAGTGAGGCCACCAATCCGAGCATCCCCTCCATGTACTCTCTGGGTGGCTGCAGATACAAGCTCAAATCATCAATGAATAAACGAATGTCTAAGTATCTGAGTGATAAATGAAAGGCAATGGAGCATACCGGTGGTAAGTCAGGATCACTGACGTATCGATGATCAGGCATAGAAGGCTCTATCGGAATCGGGTAGGAAGTCCCGTATCGCCAACCCGTCAACTTAGTCGGAATGTCTGGCCATCCGGTATGATGATAAGTCGGGGGAATCGAGGGGACCAGTCCAGCCCCACCTCTAGATGTACCAGCCCTACTGGCCGAGGGAATGTCTCCAGCTCGGGTGCGACTCGATGATGGCATGCCAGTAGACCTCCTTGCGGGAGTACGAACACCTGTCAACGGGGGCATCAAGTATGTATGACGGTAGGTCGCATACTCCCCGTCCTCCAAGTGTAGCAATACATCGGTGCCCAACCTGGCGTCAATGACACCCTAAGGAGTGAGCCTATCAGCGGACCGCATATCGTCCGGGGGTGCTGAAGGGACACTCTACTCAGGAAAGCCCATAGTCTGGCGAAGGAAGCGCTCTCCCAAAAACCAGGCCCTACCGACCGGCCTCTCAAAGAGGACCCTGTACCGAGAGGCAGCCCATCCTCCGACAAGCTGAAATCGGAGATCTCCACCCAAAGGCACCCAGGGCTGCCATGTGATCTGCAGATAACCAATGCATAAGCCGATTAGAAATCGTAGATGTGCAAAATAAATCAAAGATGAAAATATGGAGGACTAAGAGTTCTGAATTACCTCTGTCGACCGCACTGAGTCAAAAAACTGCCGTAGGTAGGGGAGAGTCTCCCGAGCCCGCGGCCAGTACTGGCCCTCGAAAACGAGTGAGTAGGGGGTCATAAGGGGCACCTCCACCTCAAGCTCTGGGGCTAGCGTCGGGAAGTACGCAAAAACCCATAACTGTGGAAAACAGGGCAAAAGCCATCAGAATACAGAATGCTGAGTGCAGAATCTGAATACAGAATGCTGAGTGCAGAATCCGAATACAGAATGCTGAGTGTAAAATGTGAGTACAGAATGTAAAGTGTGTCGTGTATGCAATGTACGGATAATAAAAAGCAGAAATGTAAATCAAGAGGGCAGAAGGTACCTCACAGGATCTCCAGTAACCGCCAACTATGTTCCCCCGTCCGCGGGAGGTCACGCTCATGTAGCAATAGAGGGTAGCCAAGCCGGCGCCACCCCAGTTGTAACGACCCTCATCTTACTCTTGTCATACTTGCATACATTCATGCATGATCCTGCCTTGTTATATTGTTTTGAAGGTTTTGTCTTGCCTTGATTTGCTTAAAGTCGCTTGCTTGCTTTTGTTCTTTGCTTGGTGTGTGTGTGTGTGTGTGTGTAGCCGAGGTCGCCGTGAGCTTAGTTCGCCTTTGAACCTTTGTACTTAGAACTGTTTTTGAGACGTTGGTCGACCCCCATCTTCACCTCGGGGTTGTTGCCGAGATGTTTTTGCACTTGCTGAACCTTGTCCGCAGGCGGGTATGGCCTAGACCGAGATGTGGCACACCCCGGCCAAGGTGTGGCACAGCTTAGTCAAGTGTCGTCCTCCCTAGCCGATGTCTTTGTTATCCTGTTGCCGGATCCTTGATTTGAGCCGATGTCATCTCTTGCCGATGTATCTTACCCGAGCTTGCTGCATACGCTTTGTCAGAGACTTGTCTTATCTATCAATCACCTTTTTGAGTTGAACCAACCCGACAGCGCCACGTGTCCGAGCTGTTTGTTAAGACAGCCGGCAGACCTTAAAACAAGTCATTTTGTCTCAAATCTTTGCCTTTAGAGAGAGAAGCTCTAGAGAGGAGGAAGAGAAGTTCTTGAGTGAGAGCAAGTCTTCCAAGCTTGATCTTCGTGGTTGGAACCGTTGGATCCGAGTTTTGAGGTTTGAATCTTGATCTACTTTGTTTGTTGTTATTGATTATCTAGCTGCATTGCATGATCGGATCTGTTTTGCATGTCATGCATCGATTTGAAGTTGGTTTTGAAAAGAGAAAATGGTTTTCATGTGTTCTTGAAGAAAAGTCTCGTTTTGATCCGAAAGTTTGGAACGAAAGCCATGTTTTTGTGTTTATTCTTGCACGACTTTCTTGTGTGGGTACCCAGGTCCATGTTTTGAACTCTTGGCATGAAACCTCAGATCTTTGTAGCGAGTTTTGAACTTGCATTCATATCCCTCGTGATGATGTTCATCATATTCTTCATGTGCTTCAAAGGGGAACCCAGGTTTCCCCGACTTTGCTTTTGGGTAAGGCCAGCGGGACCACACCTTGGCAAGGAGGTGTGGGACCTCGGCAAAGACCTGCTTGGTACCCAGTGTGTTTTCATGAGACGGGAGCAGTGTTTAAACTCCCAGCATATTTTGCTTTGATATTGACTTGGATCTGGTGAGGATGCCGAGATCATCTGCATGCATATAAAGCTTGTTTTGAGAATGTGAATTTGCCATGTGATTGTAGGTCCTTGATATTTGCTTTGAGCCTACACCCGTGGAAAACTATGTGAGTGGTATTTTTAATAAAGCTATGTTACACTTGTTTTGATAAATCTTGCCTTGCCTTGTTTTGATGAAAGTATTTGCTAAGCATGAATGAATAGCTCTATTTTGATGTATCCAGTATAAGCTTCGTTGATGTTAACCTTGGAAAGTCCCTTGTGCTGGAGGACTCTAAACTTTCATAGCACTAAGCATAAAAGGATACGGTCCTTGTTAAATCGGGCTACGGGCCTAAGTAACACAAGTCCCTTGTGCTGGAGGACTCTAAACTTTCGCAGCACTAAGCATAAAAGGATACGGTCCTTGTTAAATCGGGCTACGGGCCTAAGTAACACCAGTTTTGCTATGTTAAATCGGGCTACGGGCCTAAGTAACACAAGTCCCTTGTGCTGGAGGACTATAAACTTTCGCAGTACCTTTGACTAAACGGTTACGGATCGTACAGCCCTTGTTTTGATGAGCTTGATGTGCTTTGCCGTTGTCAGTAAGCATCCCTTGAGACTTGTAACACTTGATTGATGAATACGGTTCATCCCTTGCTTCGCCGATGTTGTAATACTTGATTGATGAATACGGTTCATCCCTTGCTTCGCCGATGTTGTAATACTTGATTGATGAATACGGTTCATCCCTTGCTTGATAAAGTTGATGTGTTTGTTTTGAAAGACTCCGGCTTTATTCATGCTAAAAACCTTTATTATTAGTGCCATTCACTGAGTATCCAAGCTCACCCTCTCTATATATATGTAGGTGATGAGCAGGACGTCGGCGACGCCTAGACTATTTTGAAAGCTTATTTGGACTCTTGCTTGTGTCGGTTTTGTTTTGTATTTACGTCGGCAATGTTATTTATCTTTATGTCGGCAAATTCTTGAAAATCATGCTTCTTGGCTTGTAATAACTGTATTTTGTATATGTCGGCTCAAGAAGCCTTTTGATCAAGATGTAATTCGTCTTTTACTTTGCTGTATTCAAGTTGTAAAGCTAGTTGGAAATGTTTGACATTGCATTGGATCTATGCACAGCTCTTATGGACTACTCGTATTTTAGATTATTGCTTCCGCATTTGTGAGCCCCGATTATTATACTCTGATTGTGTTAAGTTTTTTTTGAAAGTTGGCCTTCGGTAATTACGGATTACTGGCCATCATGGCACCAAACTACTAGGAGCGGTTTGGGGTCGTGACACCAGTCATACTGACTGACCTGCGAGAGGTCTACCAGGGCACTCAACAGATATAGCCCAACGGTGTTCCCCCTATCAGCGAACAGAGTGGTCCCAAAGAGGAACATCAAAAACCCCCGAGTGTACTGTGCTACCTCCTCGGGAGTCTCGGCTCAGTCCCCCTGAAATGTGAAAAAAACCAGGTGTACCGGACTCGGCCCAAGGATCGGTCGACTAGTGGACGAGCTCCCAATAGATAAACCCAGGCAGCCTCCCACTCGCCCATGTCCTCATCATAAGGGATCGCCCTGCCTCCCACGTCGAGGCCTGTCAACATAGTAAAGTCGAATGGGGTCATAGTCATGTCCCCGACAGCTGAGAAATGAAAGGAATTGGTGGTGTCCCACCACCTCTCCACAAGGGCGTCCATCAACGTCTTACTAGCGGGATAGCGAGATATCCCAGTACAGAAGAGCCCGAACCCTGCCTGATCAACCCAATCACAGACAGCCTCCGGGAGCTCTACATACTGCTCCCTCGCGACAATGGAGCCATATCCTCGTGTGATACGGGAAGACACCTGCATTCATAATGAACACATGTATTCAGTTTCAGAAAGAAATGAATAAGCTGCGTGCAAATGAAATGTATGAGCTGTGTGCAAATCAAATCGAATACAATGCTATGAACTGCGTGTTCAATATGGACTGCGTGTTTAGAAATTCAAAGTTTGGGCTGCGTGTTCAACTTTCAGAGATAGTGTGTGCTGCGTGTTCACAAACAAATATGAGCTACGTGTTCAGATTTCAAAAATAGTGTGTGCTGCGTGTTCACAAACAAATATGGGCTGCGTGTTCAGAAATTCAAAGTTTGAGCTGCGTGTTCAGATTTCAGAAATAGTGCGTACTGCGTGTTCACAAACAAATATGGGCTGCGTGTTCAGAAATTCAAAGTTTGGGCTGCGTGTTCAACTTTCAGAGATAGTGTGTGCTGCGTGTTCACAAAAAAATATGGGCTGCATGTTCAGAAATTCAAAGTTTGGGCTGCGTGTTCAACTTTCAACAAGTGTGTGCTGCGTGTTCGCAAACAAATATGGGTTGCGTGTTCAGAAATTCAAAGTTTGAGCTGCGTGTTCAACTTTCAGAGATAGTGTGTTCTGCGTATTCACAAACAAATATGGGCTGCTTGTTCAGAAATTCAAAGTTTGGGCTGCGTGTTCAACTTTCAACAAGTGTGTGCTGCGTGTTCACAAACAAATATGGGCTGCGTGTTCAGAAATTCAAAGTTTGGGCTGCGTGTTCAGCTTTCAGAGATAGTGTGTGCTGCGTGTTCACAAACAAATATGGGCTGCGTGTTCAAAAATTCAAAGTTTGGGCTGCGTGTTCAACTTTCAACAAATGTGTGCTGCGTGTTCACAAACAAATATGGGCTGCGTGTTCAGAAATTCAAAGTTTGGGCTGCATGTTCAACTTTCAGAGATGGTGTGTGCTGCGTGTTCACAAACAAATATGGGCTACGTGTTCAAAAATTCAAAGTTTGGACTGCGTGTTCAACTTTCAAAGATAATGTGTGCTGCGTGTTCACAATCAAATATGGGCTGTGTGTTCAGAATTGAAATGTGTGCTGCGTGTTCACAAAAAAATATGTGCTGCGTGTTCAGATTTCAGAGATAGTGTGTGCTGCGTGTTCACCATCAAATACGAGCTGCGTGTTCACCATCAAATACGAGCTGCGTGTTCAGAAATTCAAGTGATTGAGCTATATTTTCAAGATGCAAACAGAGTACCGTGTTATAGACTAAGCATTCAGAACAAGCTGTGTGCTAGAATGAGCATAAGTATGACATGCGAATGTGTTCAGAGCGAGCAAATAAGCATGCGTAGCATGAAATGCACGGAAAATGTAGAATTAAGGCAGGAAATGTAAAAAAGTGAAGTACATACCTCTCATGCCTGATGAGAGAGATGGGACTACGGCTCCCGCAATAGCAGGTTCACAGGTGCTCGAGCATCAAAGTCGATAAAATGATAAAAAAATCGCCCGAGGGAGGGTGTGTGTCGGAGGGTCATACCTCTCAGGAATGAACGGCCGAACCCTCGAAGGCAAAGGCATGATGTTAGGCTCACCTCTGGCACCTAGAGAACCTCTGTCATGGGGAAAATGACCCGCCATCATAAGAAATCTGCAAAAAGGAGTAAAAATGAACAAAATGAGCCAAAATTGGAAAAAGTCAACAAAAGTCAACTCTCGGGAAATGAAAAACTCAACAAAAGTCAACTCCCGAGAAAATCTTCCAAATGTTGAGACAAACTTACTTCAAGTGGTGAAAATGAGAAAAGAAGCTCCGAAATCAAAATTTAATCAGTTCAAAGTGAAGAGAACTGAAAGTTTTCGTGAAACAACTTTGCGTGGGACGTTGGAAAACGCGTAGAGAGCGCAGATCTGAGAGGGAAAATGCTCTAGGAAGGAGGAGAAGGTGTTTTCGGATCTGAAGTTGTGAGGAATAAAGCTTTGAACGAATGTATTTAAAGAAACAAGGGTGAAAAGTCAAAATTGCCCCGGATTTGGGCTAGGTGGTCGGCCAGCCACCTTTTCTGGTAGGCCGACCACCCCCTGCACTCAAACCTGGTCGGTGGCCTCCAGTGGACTCCAAACCTGGTCGGTGGTGTTCCCAAGATGGTCTCCAAGGTCTCTGCAAATTTTGGTAGTGATCGGAGTCCCCCGGCACCCGAGAAAGTATAAGAAAAGTGCACTTTTCGTCGCGAAATCCTTCCGCGGGAACTTCAACTCCAACTTTCGATGCGTGTTTCATCGTCACTCGTCAAGAGCAAAATTTATCCTTTTTAAGCATGTTGTGACCCTTCCGGGAGGTAAACCGGAGGTCGCGATTGAGTCGCACTCGTCAAAACTTGCATTTCTTTGCTTGTTGTTTCATGTCCAACATGCATTCGAGTTTGCACTTATCCTGCATTGTTATGCACGTCACTTGCATTCTCATGCATACTACTTGCATTGTTGTGCATGTTTCATGGGTATTGTCATACCCTCACACTTAACTTGCATTGACACGCGCGTGTCTCTCGCATTGCGATGCACTTTCCCATCGGCACCCTGTTTATCTTCGTTCGATATAACGTTGAACATGTGTTGCTAACTATGTTGTGCTTGTTAAGTTTCTCTCTTTTGCAGGCACGATATTGTATGTACGGTTCATTTGAAGCTGGTGCAACCAGACGAATCGTGCAGGTATTATATCTTCTCCGTGTGAGACGTGGCAGAATTGAATAATTCTCCGCATTCTTAAACTGCATGAAATGTAGTTGTTGCTTTGCATTCTTACTTAAAACTGTTGCGTGTGCGCTTCATTACAGCTTGCTGCTTTGCATGATCATGACTTACGTCCATCTTTGTGCATATCATTTTGCATCTTGCCCTCTGCCTGCGGGCACATCTTTGTTATCTTGTCTGTTTGTCTAAGGCTTCAGCCTTGTCAAAAATGGGTCGTCTCTGGGCTTTGACATTCACTCCCGTCAATTACGACTTTCGACTTCTGTCAAAGAGGGGCAACTGTAGACACCCCATTTTTGACCGGCCTTAAGACTCAGACGTCACCAACTGAGCGCTCGGTGATGTTGCATATTGTGCTCGTTCTGAGGTTGCGGAGTCTCGGTTGCGAGCCCTACCTCCGGACTTCAGGGCTCTTTCGTGTTTTGCCTCGGTTTGTGAACCAGGTCCTATTTTCTCTATTTTCTCTTCCCAAAGGGAGAGAGAGGTCACATAGACCATCTCTCAGTGGCCGTAGGCTACGTTTCGTGGTCATAGGCCATTTTTCCCATTTCGAGCCCGGTTTCCGGTTTTCAGAGCCGTCGGTCGTGTGCCTCGATTCGGGACCGCTTAACTACTTCCGTTTGCTCCGATTTTTGGCACACACCTTATTTCCTCTCTTTAGAGGGACACTGTGGCCTGAGAGACCACCTTCGTGGTCATACGCCACTTCCGGTGCCTAACAGCCTGTTTTCGGGGCCCCAGACTGGGCGTTTTGACCCCCGAACCTTCGTTTTGCATCTGTCTTGGTCCATTTTTGGTAGGGACCCTATTTTCATTGTTAGGGAGCTGGTAGTATGATGGCCGGCTACCTTTTTCCCTTGGAAACCAGTTTTCTCTTTTTCTCTCTCCTAAAGCCAATTTTTCTGACAAAAAGCTGGCTTTTCTCACTTTTGAGCCAGAATTTTTGGCTTTTCATACGACCATTGTGTTATGCTCATCTGGGAGACCACCAATATGGGTAAGCCGACCAGTAATTCTTCTTGACCCTTTTGACCCTTGCTAAAAAGCTACTTTTCTCTCTCATAGGTCACTTTTTCTGGTTTTCCACCATACAGCTGTGTTGCACTCACTTGGAAGGCCACCTTTCTGGGGTGGCCGGCCAGCATTTCTTCTTGACCCTTTTGACCCCTGGTCGGGGGATTGGCCGGCCGGCCACTTGAACTGGTCGGCCTGCTTCTTGTTTTTTGCTCTTTCTGAATGCAATCCAGCTGTGCCAGCTGTGAGGCATTTGGACCATCCTCCATACACATGGAGGATCTTTGAAGCTTCCAAGAGAAGCTTTGGCCTCTCTTCTCTATAAGAGAGGCTCTCCTCTTCCATTTGAAGGGTTAGAAAAATTTTGGCTGGAGCATACATACAACTCCCTCTATCTCTATATTTCAAGCCTCCAAACCTTAATATTCTTGGCCATTTTACACTACACCTCATAGCCTACCACCTCCACCATCCATTCCAGCACCTTGGAGGTCATTTGCAGAGGTTGAGAGCTCATATTCTTGGTCCAGAAGTTGCTGCATTGCTATGCTACAAGGGCAAGTCTTCATTTACCCCTTTGTTGCACTATTTTGCTCTATACTTTAGCTCCATTTGAAAGCATTTTCGGGCTTTGGAATGAACTAAAAAATGTCTTATTTTGAGCCCCTCTTGAACTTTGTTTAAGGACACTTTTCTGTTTGAGGCCTCCTACATCCTTGTATGCTTTATCTCTCTTTTAGGGCTTATTTTGCATGATGTCTTAGCCTTACTTACAAGCATTTTCGAGTTTTTTGATGAACTAAAAAAAGTCTTTTTTTGACATCCTCTTTAAGTTTGATTGAGGTCACTTTTCTGTTTGGAGTCATCTTCTTCCTTGCATGCTTCATTTCCTCATGCTTTGAGCCATGCATTTGAGCATTTGCATTGGCCTTGTTTTGGCCTCTTAGACACTGAAATCCAGTGAATTTTCAGTGGCTTTGATGTGTCTTTAAACTCCAAAATCATAGAGGGGTGACCCTCTCACCCCTCATTCTCTTTACTAGCTTTGTTGGCCTTCCAAAGGAGCTCCATTTTTCATGTTGTGAAGTCACATTCCAGGACTTATTTTGTGAGCTTTATGGTCTGCATTAGCTCTGTCCAGAGCCCATTTTTCCATATTTTATGTCTATGATGCATGTGTAGAGCAATCCTATTCAAGGCCTTTCAAAGGGACCTTTCATTGCATGCTTCCTAGACCAATTCTAGGGCCTATTTGGTGAGTTTTAAGGTTGTCATAACTCATTTCCAGAGGTGGTTTTGACCTTGTATGTGTCCATCATATAGGTGTAGAATAACCCCTTGCATGGCCTTCCAAAGGAGCTCATCATTTTTGCATGCATTGACTGAGTTTCAGTGGTTATTTGGGCATATTTTGGCATGGCATACATCTTTGTTTGGCTGGTTTAATGAGCTTTCATATGCTTCATATAGTTGTAGAACAACTCATGGTTCACTAGCTTTCTTTGCATGCCTTGTGAGACCTTGATTTTAGCACTTTTTGGCCATGTCATAAACTGATATTGTGCTTATTTTGGACTACCCTAGATCTGTTTTTGGTCTCATGATTGAATGATGTTTGTTTTGCATGCTTGTAGTTCAATACCCATGCTTAACTTTGAGATTTGAGGTCCATTGCATGCATGTGCTGATGTGTGTTCATGTTTTGAGGCCATTTTACATCACATTTCAGAGCCTATATGAATGTCATATTGCCATGTTTTCATCTCTTTAAGTGTGCTTGAGAGTCGGGCTTGAATGCCTTGTTTACCAACCATTGAATGAGCTTCATTTTCATGCTTGTTGAGCCATCATTTTAGGCCAATTTTCCACTATTTCAGACCTGCCTAGGGTCTGTTTAGGGTTGGTTTTGCCTTTGGTGCATTGCTTTGGGTACCTCTAGTGTAACGCACTTCACTAGTTTCGGTACCCAGCCCCCTAGCTTGCATTGTGTGCCATGTTTGCATGATTCGGGACCATTGAGCATCATATTTCAGAGCTGTAAATTGCATGTTTGTATGCCATCTTTCATCCCTTGCCATGCTTTGGTAGAGTGGTATTTCATGCCTTAGGTTCGGTCATTGGCATTCGTGCATGTGTGTATGCATTTCGATTCTCTCATTTTCATCACATGACCACTGATATGAGTGTGGCTGAGGTCCACTCACATTGGTATAAGTCCATCTTGCATCGAGCATGCCATGTAGTTCATGTTGTTGCATGTTTAGCCTTTGCATTGCGTATGCTAGGTTGTTAGGAGCGTTGTGCATGCCATGACATGTCATTCCTCGCATTGTGTATGCTAGGTTGATACTCGCATTGAGTATGCCTTAGTTCACGAGCATTGCGCCTACCATGTAGTGTTAGCATTGTATATGCTAGGTGCATGTTTGCATTTTATCCCTTGCATGCTTGCATCACTTGGTTGCATTACACTTAGGATTGCATGCTAGTCGCATTTGCACGTGCCATGCATTGCTTGTTGCATTGTGCTTGGAGTAGGGTTTAGCCCAAACACGGGAAACGAGGGACGTTTCGTACTCCAAGTGACGAAACGTGCCTCTATTCTCTGTCGCCAACATTCCGGATTTCCCATGATGGAGTTTAGGCCTTAAGTGTGTATTTGTGCATTCATGTCACATTAAAACGTGCAATTCGACTCCTCGGCCATCATGTATTGAGATGTGTGGTTGATGGCCCGAAGACCGAGTGCCACACTCCCTAGAGCTTGTGCAAGGACGGGGAGGAGTGGTCGCGCACACATATATTGAAAATACCTTACTTTCTCTCCTTCTTGCCTTTATTGCAGAAAAACCAGAGTCCAGGGGCAGAAAGTGGTCGGCCGACCAGATTTCATGGTAGGCCGACCACCTTTTTTGGTTTCCACCATAAGGGGTGGTCGGCAAGGGTTTTCCAAGCCAATACCTGGTCGGTGGCTTTCCCAAGGTGGAGTTTCAGCCTTCTGGAGCTTTGTGTAAGTTTCTGAAATCAGCTGCAAACAAAGGCGAGACAAGGCATCGCGATGGAATTAACTGACAAAGCGCATCGAGCATGCATGCATCCATTATCATCCAAAACAAAGCCGAGGCAGTCACATTCATTTAATTTATTGTTACTTAGCTAATGTGTAGATTTAATTAGTGGTTGTGTTAATAATTAATTGTAATTTCGTTATTCTTTCGGACTGTATACTTTCTGAGAGGGTAATTATATGATCTGGAGCTTTGGGCCAGAGTAGTCGACCGAGCAAGTTGAGGGCCGCACGGTGATAGGTCCGAGAACGATCGACTTTTTTACCAAATGGGCTGCCAGAATTTCGGGCCGGGCAGAGTACGGGCTGAGATGTCCACCGCCGGACCCGAAGGAAACTGCTCGGAAGGCAGTGCTCGGTCGGACACAGGGTGGCCCGGTCCGAGGATGGCCAAAGCCGGATTGACCGAGTGACCGGCGCCCAGGAAGGCGTGGACAACCGTAGGGAAGTTGAGTGGCCGGTGCCCGGAAAGGCGTAGGTCAGCCGAGGAGAACTGATGGTCGGAGGAAAGGCCGGATCGAAGTTAAGTATCCGGCGCTAGGCTCGGCGCGGGATGCCGCTTAGCGCCGGTCCTCCGTATGTTTATCCGGACCGTTTAGGCGCTTGAGGTAGAAGACATGGTTATGACCGAGGTAGGGCGTCGGCTGCGAGCTCCAGCTGTGCTGACAGGCAGTTGAGAGCAGTGTTGATGAATGGCATGGTTTATGCTGACAGATGGGTAGCAGAAGCCACGGTCAGGAGATGACAGGGATGGATTATGGGGCTCAGAAGGTATATAAGCATGTCTGCGCCCCCATACGGGCAACACGAACACCTCTGTAAGAAATGCTTACACTCAAACACTCTCTCCCTTCTCTCTATTCCCTCTAAGGTGTGTTCTAACTTGATTGTCGGAGGGTTTTTCCGGCCACACACCGCCGGGTAGCTCACCGTTATTTGCTCGCAGGTGATCGGACATCGACGGAGCTCGGAAGAAAGGAATACGGGCACGCCGGAATATTTGCTCCCCGTACAATTGGCGCCGTCTGTGGGGAGTTTTCAGACAAAACCTTGTCTTCCAGGCTCGTCTGATCGCCGTCCATGGCGAACAACGACGAGTTTCCGTTGTCCGCCATCGACGGAGCCACCCCGGAGTATGCCCGAAGGAGAGAGGGACCTCCTGCCGTTCATCCAATGGCTGACATGGGGACGCCCGCTGGAGGACAGTCAGGAGACGCGCGGGATAAGCGCGGAAGGAGTCATGGTCATTCACGGAGTCTAGACGGTCACCGGCGGAGGAGAGACTCGCATGCCAGGCGACTGGAAAGCAAGTTGAGGGATCAGGATGCTGTCATCCGGCGAATGGCGGCGGAGATGGAAGATCTCAAGCGGCATGTCAAAGGGAAGGGTGTAGTTGGAGTGGTAGACCACAGTGAGCGCACCTCGTCCCGCCGTTCAGGCGGACAGAGTCAATGGCATACTCAGTCCATATCTATCACCAGAAGTTACCAGGTTGGTGATTCCGACGTGCGTGCAGAAAAGTCCAGCGCGCAAGATAGCACCTACAAACCCTCACGTCCGGCGACGACATCGAGATACTCTTATTCTGCTCAGTCAGAGGATCTACGGGCAGTATTAAAGGAGCGTGCTCGCCGGCGCGAAGCTCAAAGAATACCAGCTTTCCAGCGGCTATCCTACAGGGTTGACGCCAGCGAGGAGGTCGGAATGCCTCCACCCCGCCAAGCAGTGCCACTCTTTGAAGATATGGACTTGGCTAGGCTGAGTGCCACCCATTTTTCCCTGGAAATAGAAACAACACCGCTTCCGGCAGGCTTCCACCAGCCTACCAGCCTAAGTTCACACTTTATGACGGAAAAACCGATCCCTACATGCATGTGAGCCACTTCCGACAGGTTATGGCCGGACATCGGCGCAACCCGTCCCGCCGTTCAGGCGATCAGAGTCAGCGACGTACTCAGTCCATTTCCATCACCAGGAGTTACCAGGTTGGTGATTCCGACGTGCATGCAGAAAAGTCTAGCGCGCAAGATAGTACCTACAAACCCTCACGTCCGGCGACGACGTCGAGGTACTCTTATTCTGCTCAGTCAGAGGACCTACGGGCAGTGTTAAGGGAGCGGGCTCGCCGGCGCGAAGCTCAGAGAATACCTGCTTTCCAGCGGCTCTCCTACGGGGTTCACGCCAGTGAGGAGGGCGGAATGCCTCCACCCTGCCAAGCAGTGCCAATATTTGAAGATACAGACCTGGCCAGGCTGAGTGCCACCCCATTTTCCCTGGAAATAGAAACAACACCGCTTCCGGCAGGCTTCCACCAGCCTAAGTTCACGCTCTACGACGGCAAAACCGATCCTTATATGCATGTGAGCCACTTCCGACAGGTCATGGCCGGACATAGGCGAAATGACGGACTTATGTGCCTAATCTTCCCGTCAAGTTTAGGCGAGCTGGGCCTAAAGTGGTTCGAGAGGTTGCCGGAAGGGAGCATACAAAGGTGGCATCAGTTGGCCGAGGTGTTTGTTACGCGCTTCAAAACCAACACAAAAACACCAAAGGAAGTCGATCACTTGCTGAGTGTCAAGATGGAACCGTGCGACACACTGAAGGCATACAATTCAAGGTATTGGGAAATCTTCAACGAGATCCTGGATTGCCCGGTCAACCTTGCAATCACGCAATATAAGCGTGGTCTCCCGGTCGGACATAGACTACAGGACTCGCTTACCATGCACCAGCCGACCTCCATGGGCCAGCTCATGCAGCGCATCAATGAGCACATCCGAGTAGAGGATGATGCATCAGCTTCCACCGTAAAGGCCACTCCGGTCGGAACAGACAAGAAGACAGCAGGCAAAGTGCACGCAGTTGGGCAAGAGTCCAGCCGCTCAAATGACCGAGCAGAGGAATCAGACCGCGGTTCAAACCGTAAAAATCGGGGTAGAGGACGTCGGAATGACCGGGATGATTACCCCCGGGATGACGTTGAGGACGCAAACAGGAGAATGAAGGCGAGGACTGGTATAACCACGGTCTTCAAGATTCCAATCTATCGCATACTTAGTGAAATCCGAGACAAGGAGTATGTCCGGTTTCCTGCTAAGTTGGGCGATGGACAAAGGGGCTACAATTCGCGGTATCGTTGTACATTTCACCGGGAGAGGGGCCACCGGACTGAGGATTGTTTGTCTTTGCGACAACATTTGGAAGAACTGGTTGCGGCCGGGCATCTGGACCTTTACATTGATGGCGGAGTGAAACCAAATCAGGCTCCGGTCGATCCCAAGGGACAGGACGACCGAGATGCACCACCACAGGGAGTTATTAATGTCATCCACGGATTCGTGGAACCGGAGCGTGTTTGCGAACTCCGGGGCATGATTAAGAAGGCAGAGCATATGAGGGAGGTTTTGTCAATACAGCCTGCCATCAAAAGGGGGAAGACAGAAGAGAAAGACGTGATCAGTTTCACCTCAAGAGATTTAGAGCATATCCAGACGCCGCACAACGATGCTCTTGTAGTAACACATGATCAAGAAGGCAGAGCACATGAGGGAAGTTTTGTCAGTACAACCCGCCATCAAGAGGGGGAAGACAGAAGAGAAAGACGTGATAAGTTTCACCTCAAGAGATTTAGAGCGTATCCAGACGCCGCACAACGATGCTCTTGTAGTGACACTACGCGTCAAAGACTTCGATGTTAAACAGATCTTGATCGATCAGGGAAGCTCGGTCGAAATCATGTATTATGACGCGTTCAAGCAGCTTAAACTCCGCGAGACAGACTTGGCTCCAGCTACTTCGCCACTGGTTGGATTTAACTCGCAGCCGGAGTGGCCATTGGGAAAGATTATCCTGCCGGTCAAAGCATTCACACTCATGCGAGATGCTAAAGCATAAATGCTCACCTAGTACTCCATGCGAAAACAATGAACTAGTTAGTAATCATGCATGATCCTAGTTCATGTTAAAATGGCTAATGCATCGCATACAGAATGTCGCTAGAATAGGCTCGGCTAATCTATGGATGGCATGTGAAATGCGACAGATGGCATGTATTCAAGTTAGATTTGAAATATTTATGCACTTGGCATGATGCGCCGAGCCTGGTGCATGCAATACTGATGAATGATGCACGCATGCATAGCATAAGGTATGCTAAAGTAAATATTCCCTAATACTAACCATCGAAAGCTAGTAAATAAAAGAGAAGAAAGACGTGGGGTTGGAAGACATACACACACTCACACACACTTATTACACAATTGCCCTTGCTCGGAGCCAAATAATATTACACAACCAATTGAATACTGCTAAATTAATTATTACAGAACTTCTAATTTATTAACGAATTAAATATAGAAGGAAGATGGCCGTAGCCCTGCCTCGGAATGCGCGAATGATGCATGCCTGACTCGTCTTGCCCGGAAACCCGTACCATGCCACTCTTACCTCTGTTTACACTGCCTTGCTCCTCTGAAAATTTTCACGAGTCCCAAGGATGCTTCTCTGAACACTGAGGAGCATCACCGACCAAGTGGGAACATCACCGGCCAAATGGAATAGTCATCGACCATTGGTTTAACTATCGGCTAATTGTATTTGGTCGGTCGACACAATAAGTAGTCGGTCAGCCAAATGTTCCTGCAGAAATCTGTTTTGACAGCAGCAGACGACAGATAGTGTATGGTATGGGATTTTCAAGCAGATGTGTGCGTGGCCGCAGTCGCTATCATGCAATGGACTGAAGGGAGCGTGGCTCTCGACCCTCAGGCCATCAATTATGCATTTTGATGCATGATGGCCTAAGAGGCCAAGCTTGCCATTCAATGTAAAATGCACGCAACAAAAGAGATGAGTGCCTTACACCCTATCATGCGGGAGATCAAGGGCATTGGCAACCGAGGAGTGAGACGTATTTCATCACTTTGAGTACGAACACACCTCACCCCTCATGCTTGGTTTGACACCCCAAACCAAGCAATGCAATGCATGTATACAAACATGGCCCAAATGTGCGAAATGACTAAGCCACAAAACATGCCAAATGCAATGCAACATATGCATGCAAATGTAATGTATTAAGCATGTGAGATGCAATGCAATGCAACCTATCATGCAATGCAAACATGGTATATTGCAAGCATGCAACTAGAGGCAATAAATGAAACCTACAAATATACACAAGGATGGACTTAGACTGAAATGGGAGGCCTCGGCCACACCCCAAAACAGTGGCCAAAAGAGCCAAAAATGGCACAAATTATGCATGCAAGCATGCACACACCAAGGCCTATCACCTAAGCATGGGAAGGGGAGCCCTCAAGGACACTTAAGGGTGTCAAACAAAGACATCAAACACTCATGTTAAACTCTGAAAAACATACGAAGGATGATGCCGAAATATGCTAGGAAATGGATGTAAAAAAAAAAAGAGGAGCATTCAAGGCCTCAAATGAGGGCATTACTCAACACCTACCCCAAGCAAATAAGGCATGGATTTTTCAACGGAAAACTGAGTTTTAGCATGCAAAAGGGACCCCTAAAACCCAATGCCTTGGCAACCCAAAGCCTCAAACACATAAGCATGCACAATGCTCATTTTAAGGCTCAACAAGACAACTCTTCGAGGCATGAAAGGGATGATGAATGCAATCATGCAAGCATGGATTAGGGACTGAGACGGCATGTAAAATAACCCCAAATCATTGAAACAACCCAACTAAAACATTCTCATAACTCACACCCTCAATGCTTACAAGCCAAAATGCAAAGAGGCTATACCAAGCATGGAAAATATGATCAAATCAGCACCCAACAGACCTGAAGCATGGTAAGACATGGCTAAGAACTTCACAAAGTTAGGCCAAAACATGAGAGCATGGTAGGCTAAATGCATGATGCACTTCTAGGCAAAATAAGGGAATACAAGGCAAGTATATTATGCATGCAAGGGACCTTCAATCCGACCAAAAACAGAGATATAATATGACCAAATAACACCCAAAAAACCTCTGAAATGGAGCCAAAAACAACAAAGCATGCATGCTACCTTTATGAGCCAAAAACATGAACAAAAGAGAGACAAAGGGAGAGGGGTGTCCCTCCCCTATGGAAGACCTCAAAACCCCTTCTTCACCATTGAAAATCCACTGGCTTTCAGTGGTGAGAAGGCCAATATACAAGAGGTTCCAAGGCTTAACAAAGAGAGTACAAAAAGGGCCAAACAAGGCCTAAGAGGGGGAGATCGACCCCAAACAACAAAATGACCTGAGTGAAGTATCTTAAGCATGCAAATACAAGACTTTTTTCAGTTATGCACGAAGCTCCAATCAGTATGCAAAGTTGGTCAAAAGCTAGTGCAAGATTGGGGAATTTAAAGCAAAAGTGTTACCCCTTGAAGAACACCTCAAGAACAGCAAGTCCAGCCACCTTCTTCTGATCAAAACCAGCTCAAAACCTTAAGAACAAACCCTCAACACCTACCAAAGTCGAAGTATGGTGTAATGGTGTGTGTCTTAGTGCAAAAGTAAGAACAAATCACCCTTTTTGGCCCTAAAACACACACAAATGAAGAGAGAGAGAGAGGGAGATATAGAGAGAGAAGATGTATGTATCAGAATATATATGTTCTAGGTCTGATTTGGCTGAATAAAAAAAAAGGAGAGGGTTTGTCTCCTTATATAGACCATGAAAGGTGCTAAGCTTCCCAGAGAAGCTAATTAAAGGATCAAGGCTTCTTCAAGAAGCCAAGGCAAAGGGGCCAAGGCTTCCTGAGGAAGCTGAGGCAGGGTTCAAGCTTCTTGAGGAAGCTAAGACAAAGGTCCAAGCTTCTTCGAGAAGCTGGACTAAAACGGTGCAAAAGGGGAAAAACAGCCACAAATGTGCACGGGGGCAGGGTTTGTACATTCCAGCTGGCACAGCTGCCATGCACCATGCCTGAAAAAGGAAAAAAGGTGGTACCGGCCAGAAAAGGAGGCCATCGGCCAAACATGTGGTCGGCCGGCCACACAAAATGCCGACCTGCCAATGGACTATTTCACCAATGGCCGGTAGCTTCAAAACACGGCCGGTGGCCTCAAGCCATGGCCGGTGGGTATCAGGGGTAGCTAGCAAGCTACTCTCTACCCTCAGGTGCAAAAACAAACAAGTCCTTGGTGTAAAACCAAGCACAGAACAAGGAAGTCGAGAGATCTTAAGGCAAGGCGCGTAGCCAAGACCTCCGGGAACTCAAAGCAAACACGAACATGGATGATCACCAAGTGTTCAAGCGGTGACGTCCAAGTCTTGAGGACGGTAAAAAATGGGGTGTCTACAGTTGCCCCTCTTTGACAGAACTCGAAAGTCATAACAATAACGAGAGTGAGTGTCAAAGCCAAGAGACGACCCATTTTTAACAAGGCCAATGACTTAGACAAACATACAAGCTATAGATAAGATATGTGCCCAAGGGCAGGGCAAAAATGCAACTGACAATGCAAGAAGCCAAACATAACTTATGATCATGCAAAGAAAGCTGTAACGAAGCATATCATGCAACAGTTTTAAGCAATCCAACACAAATCCAACTACATTACAATGCAGAAAGGATGTAAGAGAATTATGTAATTCACGCTACGTTTCACGCGGAGAATACAATACCTGTGCGGTTCGTCTGGTTGCGCTAGCTTCAAATGAACCGTACATACAATATCATGCCTTTAAAAGAGAGAAACTTAACAGGTACAATATCGTTAGCAGTATGCATGACAACGCAAATCGAGTGGGAAGTATAACAATGCGACTAAAGGCAAGCATAACAATGCTATGAGGGTCTAAACACATGTATGTAAAGCGTACGCGACGACGCATGCAATGTGTATAGAAAGGGATTCAAACACATGTAAGTAAAGCATAACGTGACAATGCATGCAATGTGTATAAGAAGGAACTTGAACACGTGTAAGTAAAGCATAACGCGACAACGCATGCAATGTGTATAGGAAGGAACTTGAACACATGTAAGTAAACCATAACGCGACAACGCATGCAATGTGTCTAGGAAGGAACTTGAACACATATAAGTAAAGCATAACGCGACAACGCATGCAATGTGTATAGGAAGGAACTTGAACACATGTAAGTAAAGCATAACCCGACAACGCATGCAATGTGTATAGGAAGCAACTTGAACACATGTAAGTAAAACATAACGCGACAACGCATGCAATGTGTATAAAAAGGAACTTGAACACATGTAAGTAAAGCATAACGCGACAACGCATGCAATGTGTATAGGAAGGAACTTGAACACATGTAAGTAAAACATAACGCGACAACGCATGCAATGTGTATAGGAAGGAATTTGAACACATGTAAGTAAAGCATAACGCGACAACGCATGCAATGTGTATAGGAAGGAACTTGAACACATGTAAGTAAAGCATAACGCAACAATGCATGCAATGTGTATAAAAAGGAACCTGAACACATGTAAGTAAAGCATAACGCGACAACGCATGCAATGTGTATAAAAAGGAACTTGAACACATGTAAGTAAAGCATAGTGCGACAACGCATGCAATGTGTATAAAAAGGAACTTGAACACATGTAAGTAAAGCATAGCGCGAAAACGCACGCAATGTGTATAAAAGGATGCATAACTTGTGTGACAATTGTGGCCAGAACAAAGTAATGTAATACAACATAATTGAAGCGATTTGTGGAATTCGCAAGACAGAAGAAGGATACGGGAATGAATGCCCCTCGCACACAACGAACATCGTTTATAAGAGACACGGCTCGAGGTCGACACGAAGATCTACTAAGGTTTCAAGAAGGCAATTCCCAGCATTGTGTTGAGTAATGAGGGTGCCAAACCACATAATTGACCCGAACAAAGGCGTGGGAAGTGCATCAACCACGAGGGGAGGTTATTGGCATCACTCCCGATACTTTGCTGCCTTTCTCCCCTTTTGTTTTACTTTTCTTTTTACCGGTAGTTTAAGCACATTGCACTGCTTTAGATAGGTTTTGCTTTTTCAAGACTGTGTATGATGGAAATGAAACAGCTATTTGTTCAAAAAGGTGTTGCGTTTGTACTTTCTACGCATCGCATCGTGTGGCATCACATAACAATGTGAATAAAATTGAACTTTGTTGAAAAAAAAACACAAGCGTTTGCCTCATAATAATCAGGTAGTGAACCGACTTACAACTCGATAAGCAAAACAAAGAAAGTCGATAAGCTAGCCAAGTGCGAGTACAACTCGATAAGCAAAGCGAAGACTTAAAGAGAGTGAAATACAACTCGATAAGCAAATATACAACAACTCGATAAGCCAATAGGCGTGACTCCGCAGAATCAATTACTAAAGACACTGGAAGTGGAACCAGCCACAAATTCTCAGCATTTTCAGTAGATGGAAAGCTCTGAGGGTAGGAGGGAAGGTCACCGGCCAAATAAAGAGGCCACCGGCCACAACAAATGGCCACCGACCATTATCACTAGCCGATCGGCCAAACATGGTGGTCGGTCGGCACTATGTATGGCCGGTCGGTCAAAAATGGTATGAACCACCAGAATATTGACACCTGTCCTCCACCCACCCCTTATCCTCTACAAAAGGCCTCATCTTCGTAGTTTCCCTCAATTCAACACTGTTTTGCTCCAAATGGAAGAGTTTCTTGCCCAAAATCGCACATCTTGGATTGCTAACCTGGACGGCTCCGAAAAGCTGAATTTTCGGGGCTTTGCCGTAAATGCACTATTCACGCTGAGTCGTACACCACTGCACTTTCCGTTCCTTCATGCCGCGGCATGGTTTTGGAACCCGGTAACACACGTCTTTGGCTTTGGCGGGCAAGAGGTGTGTCCCACATTCGAAGATTTCCAAGCTCTGATGGAATCTGAGCGTAATGAAGAAGTTTTGCCTCAGCTTCGGTTCGGCCACGCCCAAGCCTTAGGGCGAATGTGGGGGCTCACGATGCACGATGCTCGCTCTTTGATTTGTGACGGAATGCTGGATATTTCGAATTTGATTTGCCGGTTTTCTGACGCCGGTGACCGTGGCGACCATCATTGGCAAGGCTTTCGGCGACATGCCCTTTGTTTGTGCATGCTATCTTACTTTTTGCTGGCCTCAGGCTCTAGGGGATCTAGTGTCCGGTTGGTCAAGGTTGCCCAAGGCTTAAAAGAGGGCAAGAACTGCATTGTCCTGACCTTGGCTGAGATGTTAATGGGCTTAGACACCTTTTATTGCCGAGAGACGACCAGATTTGCGGGGAGTCCACTATTGTTGTAGGTAATGTTTCCCACCCAATCTCGCATATGTATTTTGCTCACGTCACTTGGCTCTCAGGCTCATTTTTTTCTCACAGAACCATTTTCTCACTTTTCTCTCATCGTACATCTCTCTATTCTTTATTCTCTCAATTTTCATCCCTTTCCAGGTGTGGTTGATGGACAAGTTGCAGGTCGTGGACTCTTGCCCAGCATACTCAGCTTGTGGTTACTTCTTCCGACAGCGCCTAGTCAATGCCCTTGATAAGGGGTGGTGGTTTGATTTGATGTGTTGCTTGTCTGCAGACCGCATTGCTTGGTGGTGCCCTTGGCACAATCTACCGGCAATGAGTTACAGCATGTCCCGGTAGACTGGGATTCAATTGATCAGCTTAACTCACTGTGTGTTCTACTTCCCATTCCGGTTCCAGCGCCAGTTCGGCCATGATCAGATTTGCCCGCCGGAGGGAATAGAGTACCCAGCTGCATTCCCAGTCTGAGGTGCGCAGCTTGCTCGATACGCCACAGCGCGGAGGACTAGAGAACTCCTGGCCCCCGCTCCCACTTTCAGTTGCACTTTGTTTGATGAGTGCGCAGATTGGCTCAATGAAGAGGCGCGGATTGGGCCCAGCTTGGCATCAAAGGCTTCGACCAGCTCTAGGAGGGGGGGCAGGAGCACCTGACTTATCTATGCCCCGGATTTATTGCTTTATTAGAACTTTCAAGTTTTCTTTATGAATGTAATAAAAAAGCAACTTCAATTTGTATGCAAGAGCAGGAGAACTCTGTATTGAAATCAATGAAATTGAAGGTTGCGGGTACTGAAAATTTTCCACTTTGGTCCGAAAATGGTCTAAGTTGTAAAAAGATTAATTTGAACAAAGTCAAATTTTATCAAAACTTTTCAAAGTCATTTTCGATATGGATCAGAACTGGACATGCTAGAAATCTGTCACTGAGATGCACAACCTCAGATCCTAGCAATTGGAAAGTTACCCCTAGTCTGAATAGTACTGAACCGAAGATCACAAACGAACTCTTGAATGCCGAACAAACAAAGATAACCGAGATGATCATATGGACAAAGTTGATCGAGAAAAAAATTTATGACTGAACTTCGGGGTGAATTTGCCTACGTATCCCAAAGATGGGAATCAAGCCTTACATAGTTCAGGCTCGGGTTCACTCGGTTATTTTCACTCTCCTTTTACGCTCTAACTTTTGCCAAGGCCGCCCTCTGCGGGTTTTCAACCTTACGAGCTCAGTTTTTATAATTTCGAATTTTTTCAATGCTCTAACTTTTACCTAGGTCGCCCTTCCGGGTTTTCGGCCTAGCGAGCCTCTCAGGGGTAAAATTTCTTCAACTTGTCCATATTGATCGGTTGGGAGAACTCTAGGCCACTTAGGTCCATCAGTACGACAGCTCCACCCGACCAGATAGATTTGATGATGTAGGGACCAGTCCAATTGGGCCTGAACTTGCCTCTAGGGTCGTGGATGGGAGCTCGGTTATCCTTGAGCACCAAATCTCCTTCCTTTAGATTCCTGGACTTAACTTTCTTGTTGAAAGCCATAGCAATTCTGTGCTGATAACCTTTAACATGGTACAGTGCTTTCAGTCTGCGCTCGTCAAAGAGCATGAGCTCCTCAAATCTACTCTGCTGCCAATCTGCCTCGGCTATCTGACACTCAGCCAGCACTCTCAAAGACGGAACCTTAATTTCAATAGGTAGAACAGCCTCCATCCCATAAACCAATGAATACGGAGTCACTCTAGTAGATGTTCTAATTGAAGTCCGGTAGCCCCACAGAGCAAACCGCAGCTTATCTGGCCAATCCCGGCAGGTTTCCACCATCTTCTGCAGTATGTGCTTGATGTTCTTGTTGGCGGCCTCAACTGCTCCATTGGTTTGCGGTCGGTAGGTGGATGACTTATGAAAAGCCATGTTATATTTCTCCAACAAGTCAATCACTTCCTTCTTGAAGTGGGAAGACCTCATTTGGGACCCCATAACGCCAGATGATGTTATTTCTGATAAACTTTGCAACGTGCGACACCTTCAACACCGCATAAGATTGGGCGTCAACCCACTTCGTGAAATAATCTATCGCGACTAGGATGAACTCATGTCCATTCGACCCCTTCGGAGTAACAGCCCCGATCACATCGATTCCCCAAACCGAAAATGGCCATGGTGAAGTCATATTGTATAGCTTCAATGGCGGAATGTTCATGCAGTTTGCATGGATCTGACATTTGTGGCATCACCGAACAAAGCCGATATAATCCTCCTCCATGGTGGACCAATAATAACCTTGTTTGAGGATCTTTCACTCTAGCATTGCCCCGTTCATATGCGCACCACATTCCCCTCCATGGATGGCCTCCATCAGGCGTTTTGATTTTTCAGTTTCAACGCACAACTTATGCATTCCGAGATAACCTCTCTTGTACAATTTACCTCCGCAGATGATGAACTGAACGGCCATTCTTCTGATTGCCCTTTTATCCTTGGCATTTACCCCTGGTGGACACGCTTCCTTCTCCAAGAAATTCCAAATATCGTAATACCAAGGGTTCTCATCTTGAATGTCATCTATAGCAGCAATTGACTCGCAAGCCGGCACAAATTTCTGGTCGATAATGACTGGACGCATCCGGACTCCAAACGGGATGTCTATCATGGAAGATAGAGTTGCTAGTGAATCTGCGAACCTGTTGTTCTCTCTTAGTAGATGAGTGAAGTTTGGCTTCTCAAACTGAGGAACCAGCAGGTCCAAGGTCTTATGGTACATTATCATCTTTTCTTCTTTGACTTTCCAATCCCCCTTAGCTTGGGATGCAACAAGGTTCGAGTCCCCAATGACGTCCAACCGTCTTGCCCCTAGTTCCAGGGCTGCTTCTAGACCGGCAATGCATGCCTCATATTTTTCTTCATTGTTCGAGACTTTGAATCGGAGTTTAAATGCTAAAGGGATACGGGAATGGTCGGGTGCTATCAGCAACACCCCTATCCCATACACATATTGGTTTGACGCTCCGTCAAAGTACATCGTCCAAGTTTCGTCTCCGATATGCAAAATGGCCTCATCTGGGAATAAGTACTCAACTGCTTCACCTCCTTCCACTGGATGATAGGCTAAGAATTCTGACACTGCTCTTCCCTTGACTGACTTGCGCGTCACATATTTCAGGTCGAATTCGGAAAGCAACATCAACCATCGAGCTAGCCTACCCGTAAGTGCCAGTTTCTCGAAGAGATATTTGATGGGATCTAGTCGTGAAACCAACATTACGGAGTGAGTTAACAGGTAGTGCCGTAGCTTCCTGGTAGCCCATACCAAAGCTTGGAAAGCCTTTTCCAACGGTGTATAGTGAGTCTCATACTCTAGCATCTTCTTGCTCAAATAGTAGATGGCTCTCTCCACTTTGTCTTCGGATTCTTGCGCGAGCATGCAGCCCATTGTAGTCTCAGTTACTGAAAGATACAAAATCAACAGCTTCCCCGGCTCTGGCAGTGACAACACGGGTGGGTTCTGTAAGTATTCCTTGATCTATTCAAAAGCAGCTTGGCATCGGCCGTCCTAATGGAACTTCTTTCCTTTCTTCAGGAGACCAAAAAGTGGTTCACAAGTCAAGGTTAACTTTGAGATAAACTGTCTTATGAATTGCACTTCACCTAGAAAGCCTCGCACCTCTTTCTCAGTCCTTGGTGGTGGCATTTCTAAGATGGCCTTGATTTTGGAAGGGTCGACTTTGATACCTCTTTGTGTAATCAAAAACCCCAGCATTTTTCCTGCTGTAACGCCAAACGTACACTTCTAAGGATTCAGCCGCAACTGAAATTCTCTGATCCTTTGGAAGAACTTTTGCAAAGCAGCGTAGTGGCCCTCTCTTTCTTTGGCCTTGACAATCATGTCATCCACGTACACCTCTACCTCTTTGTGGATCATGTCGTGTAATATTGTGGTCGCAGCCCGTTGATATGTAGCTCCAGCATTCTTCAACCCGAAGGGCATTAGTCTGTAGCAGTATGTCCCCCACGGGGTGGTGAAAGCAGTCTTCTCCCGGTCCTCGGGTGCCATTACAATCTGATTATAGCCTGAGAAGCCATCCATGAACGAAAGCAAAGCATGCCCCCGCTGTGAAGTCTACTAACTCATCGACATGCGGTAGAGGAAAGTCGTCCTTCGGACTGGCTTTGTTCAAATCCCTGAAATCCACTCATACCGTGATCCTGCCATCCTGCTTCGGCACCGGAAAAATGTTGGCCAATCAAGTCGGGTATTCAGATACCAGCAGGAACCTGCGTCGATTTTCTTGGTGACCTCTTCCTTAATCTTGAGGGCCCAGTCCGGGCGGATTCTTCTGAGTTTTTGCTTAATGGGTCGGGCCTCGGGGTCAAGAGGGATCCGATGCTGTACAATCTCAGGATCGATTCTAGGCATGTCTTCGTAGGACCACGCGAAAACATCTTTGAAATCCTTTAATAAAGCGACTAAGAGCTCGCGTTCCTCTGAAGATAACGTGGACCCGATCTGGACCAGCCGCGGGTCCTTCTCAGTACCAATATTCACAGTAGTGATTTCATCCATTAAGGGTTTAACAAATCTCTTATGCTCTTAATCAATTAAGCGTTGCAAAACCGGAGGAATTTCTTCCTCGTCGTTTTCATCAAAGTTTTGAAAGTCTTGATTTAAGAAATAAATCAAAGGCACAGAAAAGTACTCAGAAACTACAGCCACAACATTCTCATTAAGCACATCCAAACTGTCCCATTCTTCTATTACAACAGACTCAAAAGAGAAAGAAAAAGACGACCTAGACAGGATTGTGGCATCCGAGTTATCACCCCCAGGAATACCGGACTCAAACTCAGTTGAGCTAGAACCTGATTACGACTCACAAGACTCGATGGAATCAGATTCCGGCTCACTACCTGACCCGGTGCTACTTGACAAAAATCCCTCTTCATACTGCCAAATGAGAGAGGGTGCGATAGATGCATCCAAAATGTTTGCTGGTAGGCCCGCAGCCATTTCATTCCCGATCATGGACACCGAGATGTTATCCCCCAAGCACTTCTGTTCGATCGGAGGATTTGAAAGTAGACAAGCCAGTGCTACCCCCATTTCAATTTCAAAGTCCTCAGACTCCACTTTCTTGCTCAGCTTAGCCTCAGCTAATGGTTCTATCTGCTCTTCGGCAACGTCATCCTCGGATAACTGCAGGTCGAAGAAGATCTCAAACCCCGGCATGCGCTTCCTCTCCGCGTTTAACCATGGCTCTAGGAAGCCACAAAATGGAAAGTCCTCCCCCTCCCGAACGAAGCATCCATTTAGGGTGCCCTGGATGGGCCGGTGCATTAATTCAAAAGGCTTCCCCGCCTTCTTTGCTCTGGCTCTCCCAACCATCTCCTTGCCTTTCCTTATCCAATCCTCTTTGGTGGGTAGATAACCCAAGCCAAAGGTATGTGGGTTGTGTGGCACTTCGGCCAATGCTACGACGCCCTTTCGGTCACTCTTTTCCAATCCCATCCCGGGGATGTGTTAGAGCTTATTCATGAGGTATACTGATTGAGAACTGACATACAACCCCTCATTAACAGCCATGATGTTCTGAACTACCCGAGCCTCGATCAAGGTAAAACCCGACATGAACACATCCTCCATACCGTGCTCAATTTCCAAAACTGGCGTAGATACTTCTGGTGGTGGATGGATAGACGAATTTCCAAAAACAATGGCTACTCCCTTCCCATGGGGGCATGTCACCATATGATGCAAGGCGGACGAAACTACCTTTACCTGGTGCAACCACGGCCACCCCAAAAGTAGATTGAAGGTCGCAGGAACTTCTAAGACGTGAAAGTCTACCTCATGTTGTCCCGGCAAAACCTTGGTCTGAATTTGCACGGGGCCCTTCACCTCTCTGCTTGTATTATCATACGTCCTTATCACCTGGGTGGTTGGCGCAAAGTCTACGGGTTTCAAACCGATTGCATAGGCGGTCCTTGTCGGGCACACATTGATGGCGGATCCGGTATCAACAAGAACCACCGGTATCCATTTGTTCCTACACTCCACAGAGATGTAGAGTGGCTTGTTGTGATTCGCACCCTTAGGTGGCAACTCTTTGTCAAAGAAGGTCAGCATTGGGGAAGCTCCTTCCGGAAAGACCAGTCCCACCAATTGTTCCGGCGTGGTTTCTATTGAGAGCTTGGCCTTGTCCATTGCCGATAGGACGGCCTGTCGATGAACACTTGATGCCATAAGCAGTGCCTAGATGGTGATGTCTACTTGTATCTTTTTCAACTGCTTCAGTACAGCCTCTTCTTCAAGTTGCTTCTCTTTCTATTTCTCCGTCTCCTTATCTTTCCCAGACGCCTCTGGCTGATCTACATGTGGGGGCCTAAAATACTGCCTGCTTCTAGTCATATGATCGACTTCGCCGATGTACCAAGTATCGTCTGGTTGATTTCTCCCCCAATCCTCATCCATATGGACAAGACATAAATCATCATCCTCCCACCACATTCCGTCAGCAGCCGACAGACACCTGTCTGGCTCCGGTATGACTATTCTCGTAGTCTCAGCAGCCGACAGACACCTGTCTGGCTCCGGTATGACTATTCTCGTAGTCGCAGTACCTTCCGTCCATATGCTTGCAGCACTCCCTGTTCTCGTGTATACAACACTTTCATTCCCCTCATAGGCTTTAGCTTTCCGGATTCTCTCAGACTCTTCACTTCTTTCCTGTTCTAGCAGCATCAATGCAGTGTATTGTACAAAATTCCCTGTATCCATGCCCAGATCCTGAGCGAAATTCTTGGCACCGGTGCTCTCCGGCGACATACTCTGATCTTCGGGCCCTCCAGCCATGACTGATATCCTTGCCCCTGCCGGGCCCTGTTCCAACTGAGATTCTTCAACGTCTAGTAGGTCATCAAGCCACCCGGTAACCTCTGCCAACTCTTCAAAGTCAGACCAGTTGACCGCCACGCCTTCTAGGTCTTGTTCATTGAAAACCTGGAGGTCAGCAAAGTCCCTTTCCACAGCCGCTAAGTCCTCTGATCTTTGATCAAATCTATCCCCCTGTATCACACAAAGCTCTGCCCCTGCCGGCAATTCAACATTTGGTCCAACCTGGCCTACTGACAGAATGTAGTCGCTCGGACTGTATACCTCTTCAGCAAAATCCCCAGATTCCTCAGATTCTGACTCAGCAATACCATTCTCTACTGAAGTATCTCCTGTTCTGTCTTCGACAGTAACCACCGTTGGCTCGGGTTGGGTTCTGGAGATGTCCAACATGCACAAGTCAGAGCAGTCAGGAAGGAGCACTTCCGGCTTAGGTAGGTGGGATGAGGTGATATAGATGCTGGGGTCATATGACGTGACCTCGGTTTGGATAAAGTTGATTCGTTTGGGAGGTGGAGCCTGGTTGTGTGGTGGGAGAGGGTTGGTTGTGACGTTGGGCTTTTCCGGAGGCACAATCACCCCATTATCATTGAGATCTTGAATCTCATGACATAATCGAAAGCATTGGCCGGTGTCATGACCGTGCTGTTGATGAAATGCGCAATACTTGGCTGGGTTTTGGGTAGGGGGAAGTTTTTTCGGTAATGACCGCGGCTCTAGAGGCTTCAAGTGCCCTTTTTTGATTAAAACCCCCAGAGCTTTGGACAGGGCATATATAGTTGAGCGAAGGTTCTTTGGATTTTGGGTTGGTATTTGGCTGTTTGTGTGTTGCTTCCTGATGCATCGAAGAATGGCATAGCTGCCATGGTTCGTGGAGGGGGAATGGTGGTGACCATGCTCACTTCTGAGGCTCTTGTAGTTGTAGCGCCGCTCGGGCCTACATTAGTGTTGCGGTTAAAAGTTCTCCTGGGTTGCTCTCTATCATTGTCAATGAAGCCCTGCTTCAAGGCATCCTCGATCTGTACTCCCATCTCATGCAGATCTGAAAAGGTAGGGAAGGGGAGCACGATCATTTTCTGCATCAGCTTAGGCTGGAGATTGCACACAATCATCCTGATCTGATCTTTATCTGTGGGCCTCAGGGTCATCATCGAGGCCTTGGCCCTCCATCTGGTCACGAACTCTGAAAAGCTCTCCTTAGGCTCCTGCCTTGTCGTCTCGAGGTCACGGGTCGTAATCTGGATTTGCGTGTTATACGAGTATTGTGCAATGAAGGCCTCAGCCATCTCGTCCCAGTTTCTCTTGACGTCATCTTCTAATTTGGCATACCATATGGCCGCCACACCCGACAGGGTCCGGCCGAACAAAGATAGCTTCTGTAGTCTGGTGAGGCCCATCGGCCTTAAGATATCTGAAAACAACCTCAGGTGCACCATAGGGTCCCCGGACCCATCAAATCGGTCAATGTATGGCATCTTGAATCAGTCCGGTAGCATCACGGCTGCGTCGGTATACCCGTCCTCAATATCAGGGATGGTCTTTACCCCTTGGGACTTATTGAACAACTTCTCAAGCTTGCTCAACTTCAATGCTGTAGGGTCCACCTCGAACTCGAAGGGGGAGTTCGGTGCATTGATAGGCATGGGCGCCTTGGATAGTTGCGGTAGAATCGGGGGCGGAGCCGGTCCCGTTGGAATGTCAGTATCCTCTTGGATATTCTGGACATTTGGTGTCTCCTCGGGTATCGGAACACTTGGAGGAAGAGGAGCTTGATGTGAAGTAGACGCTCCGGTTTGCTGCTGTAACCGGGTAATTAGCTCTGCCTGTTGGGCCATGACAAAGGCTTGCTGTTTGGCAAATATTGTTTGACAAACAGCGTCCTCTAGCATGGCTTTCGTGCTTTCCTGGAGCTGGCGTACCATATCTTCCATCCCTGACATACTACCGTGATTTATCTGAATTGCCGGTGTATCTGCCTCTGTTGTAAGTTCGGAAATCCCAACCCAACTATTCGAAGACCACTGATCTGGCAATCTTGGTACCAATACACTGCGTCTTCTTGACCTCCATCTCATAACTGGGGGTAAGGGATAAAACACTGGTTGTCCGTGGACCAGATCCTCAGATCGATTAAGTCGGTGACCTCTAGTCCAGAGTGCTTGGGGAATATCTACTGGGTCGGAAGCAATCGTGCTAAACTACCTAGTAAGAAGATAAATAAAGCAATAATAAGGAAATAAATAACCAGACAAACGGACAGCATAACAGCATAAAATAAACACACAACACAGAGTTGGGCATCATAACACACGGCTGACAAGCTGAATACACTGTTCCTCGATACTGATTATTGTCTCCGAATCACTGTTCCCGAAAACCGAATCTGATACCCATAGATAACTGATTCCCAAAATACTAAGCTGGTGCTCGCAGGCCTGATACCCAAACTTGTGAGTTGATACATGCATTCTTGTAGAGGCCAACTCTAAAGCACATAACAGATAAGTGAGAGCCAAAACACCCCTATGTTGGGGTAAGGTTTCCCTGTCCTATTTTGTCAGGAGCTTGGGTTTCACTACGCACGTAGCGGTTTCAAACAACTTAACACCGGGTAAGCAACATGTCCTAGTTTGGAATGGTCACTACAGATTCCGAATATGCACTAGGTCAAATGGTCAAAAGGGTGGCCCGGTAAAATTGGGGTTTGTGTTCCCATATTGGCAGAGCCCGTAACCGATCAACCTTATGGCACGCAGCCGCAGGCTAACCGCTCAAGAATAGCAGATGGCGAACACAGTGTCCTAGGCACACCAATGCAAATGCAATGCAAAGAAACACATAAGTGGAATCAAAACAAGATATCATGAGTTCGAGCCAAGTCCTCTAAGTCCCCAGCAGAGTCGCCAAAAACTGTAGACGTCCCCGAAAGCCCCGGGAGGATGAGTCCCATTCTGTTCATTACGGGCTCACTACAGTTCTGACTCAAATTGTCACGGTTCTTAATTTGATCTCACAATGTGCAATGTGAGATTGATAAATCACCAAAGAGTCCAAATCCGAGAAATCGTTTTTGGAAAACAGATTTTTGTAAAGAAGTGCCAAACATGGACTGCTTTGCCAGATATAGAGTTGCCACCTAAATATTTTATTTTGGGGGAATTTAGGAAACCCTGACTCGTTTGCCAAAGGCCACGTGTCCGTCATCACCAAAGTTGTCTCGGCTCGGGAACTTGGGTACGATTGGGGAAGGTCAGCTATGAGCACCCCCTCTCGCCCGATCCGAAGATCGGCTTCTACTAACCATGATATCATGTTTTGAAAACATTATACGTTCTTATACTGGTTATTAGCCTAGAATTACTATGTGATGTGCACAGCAAAACAAGTATAGACTAAACTGCCTAAGTCGGAACAAAGCATCGTATTTCCATTTGTTTGGAAAATGGTTTGAATTTGCTACTCGCGAGTAGGCTAAAATACGGATTTCGATGAATTATCCCAAATCAAACAATCCAACCTTCACCCACGGGCATTCATGCAATTATACCACATAAGCACTTTGCCACATGGTAAGCATGCTGTCATGTTAACATTCACACTCATGCGAGATGCTAAAGCATAAATGCTCACCTAGTACTCCGTGCCAAAACAATGAACTAGTTAGTAATGATGCATGATCCTAGTTCATGTTAAAATGGCTAATGCATCGCATACAGAATGTCGCTAGAATAGGCTCGACTAAACTATGGATGGCATGTGAAATGCGATAGATGGCATGTATTCAAGTTAGATTTGAAATACTTAAGCACTTGGCATGATGCGCCGAGCCCGGTGCATGCAATACTGATGAATGATGCACACATGCATAGCATAAGGTGTGCTAAAATAAATATGCCCTAATACTAACTATCGAAAGCTAGTAAATAAAAGGGAAGAAAGACGTGGGGTTAGAAGACATACACGCACTCACACACACTTATTACACAATTGCCCTTGCTCGGAGGGTCCAAATAATATTACACAACCAAATGAATACTGCTAAATTAATTATTACAGAACTTCTAATTAATTAACGAATTAAATATAGAAGGAAGATGGCCGCAGCCCTGCCTCAGAATGTGCGAATGGTGCATGCTTGACTCGTCTTGCCCGGAAACCCGTACCATGCCGCTGTTGCCTCTGTTTACACTACCTTGCTCCTCTAAAAATTTTCACAAGTACCAAGGATGCTTCTCTGAACACTGAGGAGCATCACCGACCAAGTGGGAACATCACCGGCCAAATGGAATAGTCATCAACCATTAGTTTAACTATCAGCTAATTGTATTTGGTCGGTCGGCACAATAAGTAGTTGGTCGGCCAAATGTTCCTGTAGAAATCTGTTTTGACAGCAGCAGAGGACAGACAGTGTATGGTATGGGATTTTCAAGCAAATGTGTGCGTGGCCGCAGTCCCTATAATGCAATGGACTCAAGGGAGCGTGGCTCTCGACCCTCGGGCCATCAATTATGCATTTTGATGCATGATGGCCTAAGAGGCCAAGCTTGCCATTCAATGTAAAATGCATGCAACAAAAGAGATGAGTACCTTACACCCTATCATGCTGGAGATCAAGGGCATTGGCAACCGAGGAGTGAGACGTATTTCGTCACTTTGAGTACGAACATGCCTCACCCCTCATGCTTGGTTTGACACCCCAAACCAAGCAATGCAATGCATGTATACAAACATGGCCCAAATGTGCGAAATGACTAAGGCACAAAACATGCCAAATGCAATGCAACATATGCATGCAAATGTAATGTATTAAGCATGCGAGATGCAATGCAATGCAACCTATCATGTAATGCAAACATGGTATATTGCAAGCATGCAACTAGAGGCAATAAATCAAACATACAACTATACACAAGGATGGACTTAGAATGAAATGGGAGGCCTCAGCCACACCCCAAAACAGTGGCCAAAAGAGCAAAAAATGGCACACATTATGCATGCAAGCATGCACACACCAAGACCTATCACCTAAGCATGGGAAGGCGAGCCCTCAAGGATACTTAAGGGTGACAAACAAAGGCATCAAACACTCATGTTAAACTCTGAAAAACATACGAAGGATGATGCCGAAATATGCTAGGAAATGGATGTAAAAAAAAAGGAGCATTCAAGGCCTCAAATGAGGGCATTACTCAACACCTACCCCAAGCAAATAAGGCATGGATTTTTCAATCGAAAACAGAGTTTTAGCATGCAAAAGGGACCCCTAAAACCCAATGCCATGGCAACCCAAAGCCTCAAACACATAAGCATGCACAATGCTCATTTTAAGGCTCAACAAGACAACTCTTCGAGGCATGGATGATGAATGCAATCATGCAAGCATGGATTAGGGACTGAGACGGCATGTAAAATGACCCCAAGTCATTGAAACAACCCAACTAAAACATTCTCATAACTCACACCCTCAAGGCTTACAAGCCAAAATGCTAAGAGGCTATACCAAGCATGGAAAATATGATCAAATTAGCACCCAACAGACCTCAAGCATGGTAAGACATGTCTAAGAACTTCACAAGGTTAGGCCAAAACGTGAGAGCATGGTAGGCTAAATGCATGATGCACTTCTAGGCAAAATAGGGGAATACAAGTCAAGTATATTATGCATGCAAGGGAGCTTCAATCCAACCAAAAACAGAGATATAATATGACTAAATAACACCCAAAAAACCTCTAAAATGGAGCCAAAAATAACAAAGCATGCATGCTACCTTTATGAGCCAAAAACATGAACAAAAGAGAGACAAAGGGAGACAGGTGTCCCTCCCCTATGAAAGACCTCAAAACCCCTTCTTCACCACTAAAAATCCACTGGATTTCAGTGGTGAGAAGGCCAATATACAAGAGGTTCCAAGGCTGAACAAAGAGAGTACCAAAAGGGCCAAACAAGGCCTAAGAGGGGGAGATCGACCCCAAACAACAAAATGACCTGAGTGAAGTATCTTAAGCATGCAAATACAAGACTTTTTTCAGTTATGCACGAAGCTCAAATCATTATGCAAAGCATGTCAAAAGCTAGTGCAAGATTGGGGAATTTAAAGCAAAAGTGTTACCCTTGAAGAATACCTCAAGAACAGCAAGTCCAGCCACCTTCTTCTGATCAAAACCAGCTCAAAACCTCAAGAATAAACCCTCAACACCTCCCAAAGTCGAAGTATGGTGTAATGGTGTGTGTCTTAGTGCAAAAGTAAGAACAAATTACCCTTTTTGGCCCTAAAACACACACAAATGAAGAGAGAGAGAGAGGGAGATATAGAGAGAGAAGATGTATGTATCAGAATATATATGTTCTAGGTCTGTTTTGGCTGAATAAAAAAAAAAGAGGGTTTGTCTCCTTATATAGACCATCAAAGGTGCTAAGCTTCCAAGAGAAGCTAATTAAAAGGATCAAGGCTTCTTCAAGAAGCCAAGGCAAAGGGGCCAAGGCTTCCTGAGGAAACTGAGGCAGGGTTCGAGCTTCTTGAGGAAGCTAAGACAAAGGTCCCAGCTTCTTCAAGAAGCTGGACCAAAAGCGTGCAAAAGGGGAAAAACAGCCATAGATGTGCACGGGGGCAGGGTTTGTGCATTCCAGCCGGCATAGCTGGCATGCACCATGCGTGAAAAAGAAAAAAATGTGCTACCGGCCAGAAAAGGAGGCCATCGGCCAAACATGTGGTCGGCCGACCACAGAAAATGCCGACCTGCCAATGGACTATTTCCCCAATGGCCGGTAGCCTCAAAACACGGCCGGTGGCCTCAAGCCGTGGCTGGTGGGTATCAGGGGTAGCTAGCAAGCTACTCTCTATCCTCAGGTGGAAAAATAGACAAGTCCTTGGTGTAAAACAAAACACAGAACAAGCAAGTCGAGAGATCTTGAGGCAAGGCGCGTAGCCAAGACCTCCGGGAACTCAAAACAAACACGAATATGGATGATCACCGAGTGTTCAAGCGGTGACGTCCAAGTCTTGAGGACGGTCAAAAATGGGGTGTCTACAGGTAGCGGAGTTCCTAGCCAATCACCCAGTGGAAGGTGATGAAGCAGTTGAGTACCTATTCCCAGGTGAGGCCATTCTGCATATCAAAGAAGAGTTTTGGACGATGTACTTTGACGGAGCATCAAACCAATATGGGTATGGGATAGGAGTGTTGCTGATAGCACCCAACAATTCTTGTATCCCTCTAGCATTCAAACTCCGGTTCAAAGTATCGAACAACGAAGCAGAGTATGAGGCATGCATTGCTGGCTTAGAAGCTGCCCTAGAACTAGGGGCAAAACGGTTGGACGTCATCGGGGACTCGAACCTGGTTGTATCTCAAGCTAAAGGAGACTCGAAAGTCAAAGAAGAAGTAATGGAAATCTACCACCAGACCTTGGACTTATTGATTCCTCGGTTTGAGAAGCTGAACTTCGCTCATCTGGTAACAGAGAACAACAGGTTCGCAAATTCATTAGTAACTCTATCTTCCATGATAAACATCCATTTTGGAGTCCGGAAGCGTTCGATCATCATCAAACAGAAATTTGTGCCGGTCTATGAGCTGATTGCTGCCATAGATGAGGTTCAAGATGAGAACCCCTGGTATTACGATGTCTGGAACTTTTGGAAAAAGAGACGTATCCATCAAGGGCAAATGCCAAAGACAAGAGGGCAATTCGAAGAATGGCTGCTCAGTTCATCGTCCGCGGGGGTAAACTGTACAAGAGAGGTCATCTCGAGATGCATAAACTGTGTGTTGAAGCTGAAGAATCAAAGTTCCTGATGGAGGCAATCCATGGAGGAGAGTGCGGAGCTGTCATGACCCAAACCCGCCCCTATGGGTTAAGGACATAACCGGCCAGTAATCCTGAGATTACCTACGGCCTCAGACCAAAACAAACATAACTCGTCAGAGTAAAGGGGCCAAATAGAAGCAATAATTAAAAACTTTGTCCATAGAGCCGTGCTTATATGCACATCAAACAAACTATACACGTATATGCTAGTAACCCACAACAAAATACAGTACAATAAAACCCTTCTTCACAGACAGGATCATCTAAAATGAGTCAACCCATATCAAAACTATATACAGATGTACATAAAGTCCTTGCCAACAAGACAAACCATAAATACATAACAAAATGGCAAGGATGGGTCTCGTGCGTGAGACACAAGGCTGACTCTCCAAAACTCATGTTGTTCCTGGCAGACTTCACTGGGGCTGGGTTTGGGCTTCTCTCGGCTCACCTACAAACACATGAATGAGCGTGAGCAATAGCCCAGTGAATAATATCAAATACAGAAATTACATAACAATGTAGAACAACATGTTCCAAACGGCCTTTGGCCCAATTCACATTTCTACTTAACATATATATACTTATACTAAATTTAGATCAAGTTCCAACATACTGGCCTTTGGCCCATTCAGGTTTCCATTCCTGTCAAAACGGCCCTCGGCCCACTCATTTGTGTCAAAACGGCCTTCGGCCCATCCATTTATGTCAAAACGGCCTTCGGCCCATTCATTTCTGTCAAAATGGCCTTTGGCCCATTCATTTACGTCAAAACGGCCTTTGGCCCATACATTTACGTCAAAACGGCCTTTGGCCCATACATTTACATCAAAACGGCCTTTGGCCCATACATTTACGTCAAAAAGGCCTTCGGCCCACTCATTCATGTCAAAACAACCTTCGGTCCATTCATATAGGTCAAAACGACCTTCGGTCCGTTCATCTATATCAAAACGACCTTAGGTCCATTCATTTACATCAAAACGACCTTCGGTCCATTCATTCCTATCAAAACGACCTTTGGTCCATTCATTTACATCAAACGACCTTCGGTCCATTCATTCCTATCAAAACGACCTTTGGTCTATTCATTCATTCCTATCAGACTTTTGTCCACAATCCCAATTAACAGCTCATAAAGTTTATAAGGGAATAAACGATTGGACATTGACAAGCTTTCAAATATTGATATTACTCACAATGATCGGCTTGCGGATTTGCCCTGGAGCTTGACCCTACACATTGCATAAACATAAGAGGGTCACTAACAGTTCAATCCATTCTTTTATTTCACATATTCCTCTTTAGGCTTTATTCCTATCTCGTTAACTCATTTACGATGTTTAACACATGCCTAAGAGTGTGTACAAGTGAAAGAGAACGGAAAACAAAACACAGAACGCATGAACGAATATTTCAGAAAACAGGGTCCCCGCTCGAGCGTCAACTTCCCCACTCGAGCGGACCCTTAAGGCCTGCAAAAGTACTGGTTGCATGAAAATTACGCTCGAGCGTGGAATAGAGCGCTCGAGCGGAAGGCCTGTCTACAAAAATCCACGCTCGAGCGTGATGTGTCCCGCTCGAGCGGACATCCAACTCTGCAAAAAGTGCTGGGAGCACGATTTTCCCGCTCGAGCGGCTATTCCCTCGCTCGAGCGGACATAAAAAATCGATTTTCCAACTACATTACTTGCATGCCATGGCTCAAATCTCAATATAATCATACTAATATGGCACCAATGCAAGATTATAACATTATGAAGCTCAATTTCTTGATTTATCCACATCCTCAACTTAGATAACACAAATGGTGATCAAAACATGAGTTTCCTTTAATACTTCACATGGATTATACACATTTGTGCTCAAACATGCAATATCAAGATGATTTCCCACATGCATGCACATAACAAGCTTCAATTCAACAAATACAACCCAATTTCATTTCAACCTACTCTTGATCACTAAATTGGCTTGAGCACACAAAAATTGCAAACTATAATCGAAGAATTACTCACCAAGGAGCTTGGTTCTCACAATCTGTGATTAAATCTTGAATTAGACTTCCAACCTCCAAGCTTCAAGACCACACTTGCACAATCCCTCTTTCTCCCTCTCTATAGTCGGCTCTCTCTCTCAAAATGAGTCCAAGAATCAGTCACAATGAGCTAAAGGAGAGAAATGAGGTGTAGTGCTCAAATACACCAAGTCCCACTAAGCCACAATAATAATAATAAGGCAATTGGGCACTAATTCACCAATTTAATCGATTTAACCTGACCCGAATCAATTTTTTTTTTTAATTAAATTTCACCGTAGGCTCTAAAAATTATGCCAATCACAATGGCATAATCAATTTCGGGTTCTGTGGCCGATAAGGCTCTCAATTTAATTTCCAAAGCAGATTATTCGGACAGATATTCCTACAGTGAACAGATAGAATTCCAAAATTACTTATATTCACATAATGGCACACAAAATCATATCAAAACATATAATCACATTGGCATTTGGGACCAATTAGCATAATACAGAACAGGGGTGTCACACATACCCAACTTCTTCGTCAGCTAGGTTTCTTCCCTCTTCTCCTCTTTTCTTCAACTCCAAACCCCTAAACAAGGTGTTTTGAAAGATTTTTCAAAGATTTCAACTCTCTTTCATTCATTTCCACTTTGTCCTTGCTCGGTTTACCGAAAAGCGCAACATTTGACAAAATGCGAGCCTCGGAACATCGTAGAAACTTTTTTTCAAAAATATTTTGAAAGAGAGGGTTTTAAGGTCTAAAAACCATTCAAAATAGCTTTGGTCCAAAATGGGGTATGAGGACTCTCCTCTTGCCGAAGAAATCAAACCTTTGCCCTGCACATCTTTCATCACCAAGTAAACCATCAGTAGCGCCCAAGTCTTAAGGGCGGTAAAAAATGGGGTTTCAACAGTAGGAGGTGTGCCATACAGACGCTCATATATGGTTTGATTGTTGATAGTAGGGGAAGGAACACGGTTAATAGTATAGACTGCTGTGAGAGCAGGTTCTCCCAAAAAACGTTCAGGACAAGAATAAGAGATTAAAAGAGCACAAAAAGTGTCTAGGATGTGGCGATGTTTGCGCTCAGCACAACCATTTTGTTGGGAGGTACGAGGACAAGAATAATGAGAAAACGTACCATTTTGACGAAGGATTTTCAAAAAATGAGTTTATTTGTATTCCTGAGCATTATCAGCACGAAAAATTTTGATGGTGGAGGAGAATTGAGTTTTGACCATGTGAGGCAAATCATAGTATATTTGGTGTAACTTAGAACGAGATTTCGTAAGAAATAACCAAGTAAAACGAGTGAAACCATCGACAAATATAACAAAGTATTTAGATCCCCCTATAGTGGTATTAGGTGAAGGCCCCCAAACATCGGAGTATATGAGATCAAAAGATGCATGAGACATAGAGGTACTAGTAAGAAATGGCAAGGCAGGCTGTTTTGTAAGTTGACAAGATAGACAGTCTACTTTATCATTTGGAACATCACCTAACTGACCACTTGAAACTAGAGAGCGTAAATGACCAAAGGACACATGACCTAATCGAGAATGCCATAAAGCAAGATGGGAACTAATAGTAGCAGAAGTAGCAGTCTCAACATTGGAAGTACTGGAGGAAGGAATGCGAAGGTAGATGAGCTCGTATAGACGTCCATGTCTGTTACCTACCCCAAGGGTTTGTCCCGTCTTTGGATCCTACACAACACAACCAGTTGGAGAAAATAGCACAGTGAGGCCAAGATCACAGAATTGACCAATAGAGATAAGATTAAGTGTAAGATTAGGGATCAGCTAAATGTGAGGGAGAGAGACATTAGAGGTAGAAATATGACCTACATGACTAACATGCATTTGAGAACCATTAACAGTATGAATGCTAGGTAAATTAGAAGGACATGTAGTGGAAGAAAACAGTGTAGGGTCAGAGGTCATATGGTTGCAACAAGTCGAATCAAAATACCATGAAGAGGTACCTGGGGTGATTAAGATAGTAGTAGAAGGTGTACTAGAAGTGGAAAGAACCTTTTGCATAATAGCTTCAATATCATGAACAGTGTGAGTAGAAGAGGAGGCAAGTGCAATAGCAGCAGAAGCAAACTGAATCGAAGAGTCATGTCGACTAACAGCAGACCCAGAAGAGCCACCATAGAGAGGACAACTATCTGAATGATCCATGAAGTGATCAAAGTATGCGTCACAAAGAGGGTTCAGTAGTGTCGGAGTAGAACTGGGTGAGTCACAAAGAGGGCCCAGTAGTGTCAGAGTAGAACTGGGCGAAACAGTGTGTCCCAATGAATTTGGAACGTTGAAAATAGCAAGAGAGCAGTTATTGGCCCAAAAATAGCCAAAAAATGGACCTGTAGATAACAAATAAGTGAAAAGATGACGTCAGCAATTAGTGGATGGTGTCATTGTGCGCGGCGCACATTAGCAGAAAAGGTGCGCGACGCTCAGTAGTAGAAACGGTGCACGCAGGTGCACGGTAGTAGGAACGGCGCACGCGGGTGCACGGTAATAGGATGACGTACGCGCGACGTATAACAGCAGGAACGGCGTAGGGCTGACGTCAGGTGCTAACGTGAGCATACAACTGAAGAGCGCGTGAAGGCGTGTGTGAGAGTGGTGGAAGACGGCAGAGACGCGCTGAGCACAGAAACGGCGCATGAGGGCGCATGAAGGAGTTCCTGGTGACGTGGTCGGTGCTGTTGGAACCATGAGGAGATTTTGATCAATTTGGTGGTAAGGGAAAAATTTTTGGGTGAAAATAATGATGAAGCAGTGCTGGAATAGAGATAATAAAGTGTATGGGTGACGAAATGAATGCTATAGTGCCACTATGTACGGGACTAAGTACAAAGAGAAAAGAAAAGGGCTATAAGTGTAGAACCTAGAGCTCTGATACCATGTTAGAATGGTTGATAGAAAAGGAAAACTGTGTATCTGTATTATATTGAATTGAATGAATACAATAGAAGAAGCCTGCATATAGAGGCTTAAAAGAAACTTAGATAAATATAGAAGAAGATAGAGATACAATGAGATAGATATAGAGATACAAGATAGGAATAGAGATGGTGATAGAGATACAAATAGATAGTATAATATAATATACATTAACATGCATAAAGAATACGATCAGGGCTTACTTCGAGACCGAGGATTGCCTCAATCTCGGCTTGACTTGAAAGTCGAAGTTCGCCCCTAGTGAGGCAAGGGCTGCAAGCAATGCAGGATTGGGGTTACATTTAACCGTGTAAAACGACTTGGTGGCTGGAAGAAAATGCTTCCACGAATGCATAAGTCTGTCAACAGTTCCCAAATCTAGAAAGTACAAGGGTTGAGGAGTTTCTTGGTTTTAAGAAATGGAGTGGATAAGATCCATTAACTTATCTCTTGATATATTGTGAATAATGTTATTGCCCTTCAACATAGATGCAGGCAACGTGGCTTCAAGAGTGGTGGTTGTGAGGGTGGAACTCATTATTTCCATGTCAATGTGTTGAGAAAATGCCATGAAGAAATGTCAAAACTAGGGGAGAAAATAAAGAAAGAAAAAGGAGACCAATAGATGTTTGAAGGGCTTCATAGTGAGCCTTCCTTATATAGGCATATTTTGACTGACATGCAGTTTTAGTCAAAAAAAAGAAAAGAAAATAAAATAAATTAGAATGTTATTAAAAAATTAATATATTTATTTTTTGTACATATTTTTATTAAAAAAAATATTTAAAAAGTCAATTTCTAAAACAACCTATCGCATATATGGAGCTTGTTTCGAAATTTGACTATTTTATTTATTTATTTTTTTTTTGGTAATTGATTTGATGATTGTAAATAGAAAATGTGAAATCTATACTATATATATAAATAAATGTAGTATGTTTTCAAAATTCTTGAAAACCTCAATACTAATTTCTCAAGGAAAGTTAACATTCTCTCTCATATGTGGCAGTTCTTGAAGTCTCCCTAACTCATTTTCTTAATCTTTAAAATTTTAATAAAATAAAGAGTTAAATAAAAATTAAATTAATGAAATTTAGACAAGGATATGATTTGTTAATTTATATCTATCAAAAACCTTTGTATCTAAATCTTTATTTTGATTTACTCCAAGTTTTCCTCTCCCACTATTACATATATTAAAAATTTGAAATAATGAAATTTAAATACGATATGTTTTTTTAATTATTTTTCAACCTATACTACACTATATATCTATATATATTATATAAGCAAAAGAAGATTTTTGTGAGGAGTATTGTGAGAGTCTCAAAATCTCATAATGAATTTGTGGATTTATTGAATTAAAAATAAATTTAAAAAATAGTATTTGACTAATCTATTAAAGTCATAGTTTTCAAAATATTAATAATTCCATAATTTATAGTTTTCAAAAGGAAAGATAAAAAAATATTCTATATCTTTCCAACCTAATCTTCTCCTAATTTTAATTTCCTTTAAAAAAAAATTAGGAGAAGATTAGTTTGGAAAGATATAGCAATGTAGTAAGAAGCAATTTTTAATTTTTTCTCTCAAATCTTTAAAATTCATGATAAAAATTAAGAACCTTCAAAATATTTTGATTTAATTATACACATTTAATTTCTTTTGTGCACTTTTTTTTTATTTGTTTTGTACACTAATATGTACTAATATTTATGCTTAAATTATAAATTTTTTAATACATGTGATGGATGTGAAAAGAAATTAAATGTGTATAATTATAAGCACCCTTCCTATTAGCCACATTCATTGATTTTGTTTTCAAAAAAATTTAAAAAAAATTCTATATCTCATCAATTTAATTTTTTAGTTAATGGGTTTTCACACTACTAAATTGTGATTTTTTTATTATTTTTTTTATAATGGTAATTTCATTTCACAAATAATTAATTATTTTTAAAATATTAAGACATTTTACATGAAAATCTGTATTAAATAAAAATTGAATAAAATTTAAATTGAAAATTATGATTTGTTTTGAGAGTTCACTTCTTTGATCAAGTTCTATACTAAAAATAAAATTTATGAACTAGCTTAATCTGATCTTAAATAATTATTTTAGATGTAAATATAATTTAATATCCGACATATTTTAAGAATAAATATATAATTTCTTAATCGAAGTTTTAGAATATTAATAAATATGCCAAATATATATATATTCAATTTTTTTTTTTACTTTGGTTATAAAAGTTTTTACAATATTTTTACCATTTTAAAAAATAAATAAGTGGGCAATGTGATGGTTGAATTAGCAGAAAAATCTGGTCAATTCCTTGTCTCTGTTCTTTACAAACATACCAATCTCGTTTTTTGAGGAAATGTCGGCTTCAATAGAATGGTGTGGATCAAATATCTTTCCCCTAAAGTGCAATTCCTTGGATGGCTAGCATGGAAAAATAAGGTGAAAACTTCAATATTCTTGTATAGGCTGGGAATTCTGGATAGGAATGCATCTACCTTGTGTATTTTCTGTAAAGCTCATCAGGACACATCTGAACATGTACTAATCCTTTGTCCCATGGTATGGAGGGTTTGGAGTGGGCTATTGCAGTGGTGGGGGGCTAATTTGAGTGGTACCTGGATCTGTACAAGGTCTGTTACAGTGGTGGGCAGGGCACTGCTGCAGGACAAATGAAAGAAGAATTTGGTGTGTAATTCCACTGGTGGCTGTTTGGTCTATATGGAAGCACAGAAATGAGTCTCTTTGAAGGCTCTCAACCAAAGATGCATGAGCTACAGGAGCTCATTATCACAAGGCTTGCTATTTGGTATAAAAGCTGTATCCAAGGGGACTCCATCCTCGATTAATGATTTCCTTCACAACATTTCACAAATTAGATATTGTTTAGGTGGAAGAAACTAAAGGGCCTGTTATTATGGTGTTTTGAAGTTTGTTTTTGTTTTGGAGGAGGTTTGTGGGGTGTTTGTAGTTGGAATCTCTCTAACTCCTATTAGGGGCTTGGGACGCACATGATTAGTCTTGTTTTGGGTGCCAACCTAGTTGGGTTGCTTATTAGCTAAGATAATGATGCACCATCTTCCCAAGCTTTTGTATCATTTTCTCTCTTTAATCTAATATATTATTTCTTGCTTGCCGCTCAAAAATGTGATGGGTGGGCATGAACCAAAATGATTATCTAAAAATTGGATTGATGTATAGCATAAAAATCAACCAAATCTAATTTTTACATTACTTTTAGTATTTTATCCAGTATTAGCTCATACCCATTATAACTTAACAAACTATTAAACATAAGCTTAAATTGATTATTATTAACTGTTTTAACTAATTAACTGATCAATTTTTAAATCGAGCCCAAGGTAGAACTAGAACAAGCTCTGTATTTTAGGTTGACCCAGTATTATATAATTTTTTAGTTCATAAATATACTTAATTATTTGTTTAAGAATTAATATATAAATTGTTTACAAAAAATAAATAAATATGCCAAAAATATACATACATTTTCTTATTTTTGTTATAAAAAAAAATCACAATATATTTACCAATTTTAAAAACAATAAAAATAAGTGGGTTAAGTGACCATGAATTGGGCATGAATGAAAATAATTCTGTAATGCCCTCAAAATAAGACATAAATCATTCATTCATTGTAACCATAAACATGATAGAAAAGTTACATTCTCATTCATCAGAGTCGATATTACAAAAGATGTTACATGTAACTCTAACTGCTAATAACAAAATGGGTGCCCTACGGGCTTACATTTTTCCACGTAATAACTTGGTTACAATAAAAGAGAGTCAGAAGCTCTTTACAATTAAAGCCCTCGGCTTAAAAAGAAAACATATAAACACAAAATGTAACAACAAAATGGAGCCTCCAGCCTCTAAACCTCCCAAGCTATGTCTTTGGAGGCGGCATGTCACCTGCACCTGAAAATGGTGTCCCAAGTAGGGTGAGCTAAAGCCCGGTAGAGATATGCTAAATAGTATATGAGAATTAACTAAAACATTAGCATCTGATAAATATTTAACACTTGTAACCCAACTTACACTTTTTCCATAACCAATCAACATTGACATTCATATTTCAATCCACTTGCATTTACTTATCCAAATCAATTCATTGATATAGTTCATTATTATGTAAACATTTCAAAATGAGACTACAACTCATTTATCAACACTTCAATCATAGACATTATTCATGCACTTCCATTTTCTTGCTATTTTACGGAATTACATCCAAGGGAACCGGCACCCAAATATATGTAAGATTTCGGGACTTTCACCCTGGACACTCTGACCAACTTAATTATCAATGGAGTCCATCCCCTATCTCCTCCCAAACAACGATACATATACAATGTATTTAAGCACGTTGTCATATACAATGACCAATTAAATCACATATTCAATGGTTTAATCCAACCGTCATATTCAATGACATAATCCGATTGATTAGTTTCAATTCACCTAATCATCATGCAGTTTCTACAACAATCATGGCTATCCTCCACCGATAGCCCAAAACAGATATTTTTAAACAGATGAATAAATCTATCAAACAGATAATTTATCAACTTTTCCATAAGTGAGTGATTTATCAATCCAACTACACCATTTAATCACAATTTCCTCCAATTACATAATTTTCAAACCAATTTCATATTTCCACATTAACTTCATTATTTATACCAATAATTTATTCAATTCAAATTAGGGCATTTTTCCCCTTTTCTCAAATATTGCACCCAAGGTCAAATTTCACCCATTATACACAGATAACCCCATTTTTAAGACCTCACATACACATATGGAGCCCAAAATGGGAAACCCCTCTTTCACAAGTTCAAACTCAAACCCTAACTTCACCCAAACTTTCCAAACCCCATTATTTATACAAAATGATTAATATTTAGGTCAAAACTCATATTAAAGAGTAGATTATCCCTACCTCAAATGGGGAAGCTCAAAGGAGAAGAAGAGTGAAACCCAAAGATGCTCCAAATCCCCCATTTTTGGGATCAATAGGAAGCCCACACAATGCTCTAGCTTTTTAACAAAGGGAGTAGGGTAGAAAGACCCTAGAACATAGAGTATTTGTAGAGAGAAGGAGTTTTGTAGAGAGAGGAGCTGCCGATCTAGGGTTTTGAGGAAGGAAGAAGATCAAAAATGGTGTAAACCATCTCTGCTGTGAATTGATATATGCGAGACTCGCTTGAGCAAAGGAGTTGTCGCTCGAGCAACCAGACGCAACAAAAGGCCTCGCTCGAGCGTAAGAAGCGTCGCTCGAGCACACAATGCAAAGCTTCAAGTCCACCACCAACGTAGACGCACACTCGAGCGCAAAAGTTCTCGCTCGAGCGAAGGAACAAATAACAAAGAGCTCGCTCGAGCGCAAGAAAGTTTGCTTGAGCGAAAACTGCGTCTGAAAAGAAACTTGAAGACCCTCAATCCTCGCTCGAACGCAAGAACCCTCACTTGAGCGAAGAAACAAATACCCAAGGCTGACTCAAGCGCAAAAAGCCTCACTCGAGCGAAGAGGCCAAAACTTGGGCAGCAACCATTTGCACCAACTCACAACCAACCTGTTCCAAACTCACCCAACACGTTCCAAAACTCAAATAAAAAAAAATTAAATGACGAAAATAAGATATAGATAACAACATACAACCACAGAACCCGAGTCCGGAACACAATAAAGGTCGGGGTAAAACCTGGATCGCTATAAATTCTCCAAGAATTTAATTGTTGGCAAAAAAATTGATCTTAATCCAACATCTAAACGGCTTTTAATATTTAATGCCAGTACTATCCCTCAAATTAGTTCATAATATTCAAAACATGATAAATGATAATATAATTTAAAAATAAAATTTAAATTGATTGTTACCAATAATTACTATTAATTGATCGATCAAAATTTTAAACCAATTATAAAATATGGTTGAAACAATGCCCATATTTTAGGTTGACCTTGGATAGTTTTTTCACACATAAATAAACAGGACTATTCATGTAATAATTTTAAATATAAATATAAAATTCTATCAAAGTTTTAATTTTTTTAATAACTATGCATACATATTTATTATTTTTTTATAAAAAATACTAATATATATTTATTCACCAATTTAGTAAATAAATGAGTTAAGTGGTTCATGTTTAGGCATAGATTAAGACAATTCTCTAATGATTAGGTCATGGCCAAGTTAAGATAAATGTTGAGTCAATTAGATTAAGGGAGTGTTTGTTTGGACTTTTTTTAGCCAACTTATAGCTTCTAGCTTTGGAAAAGTTATTTTGGACTGTTTGGTTAAACTTATTTTAAACAGCTTCTGATTCTAACAACTTATTTTAACTCAAAAAAGCTGATTCTGAGAAGCTGCTCATCCCATGCTCCTGATTATCGGCTTCTGCTATGGACATGTTAATTTACGGTTATATTCTTAGATTTTCTTATTTTTTTTAAAAAAAAAAATAGAAAAAGATCCAAATAGACTATAGATGATTATTATTATTTTTAATGAGAAATGTAGACAAGTAGTGAACAACAAAAAATAAAAGTTAATTGAAAAAGCTACTTTACAGCTTATTTAACAAACACTATTCAGCAACTTAAATCTATAATTTAGTAGCTACACCAAACAAATTAACAGCTTCTGAATAAAGTCATAATCTATAATCTGTTAAGTTATAATCTATAATCTGTTTTAACAGCTATACCAAACGGGGCCTAATTATGTCACTTTTAGTTTCTAACACAACTATAAATCCTCAAGCAAACTCTTACATATTTTATTTTAAAAATAGCTAACATATATTTGTTCACCAATTTAATATATGAGTTAAGTGGTTCATATTTAGGCATAGATTAAGACAATTCTCTAACGATTAAGTCATGGTCAAGCTGAGATAATGTTGAGTCAATTAGATTAATTATGTCACTTTTAGTGTCAAACACAACTATAAATCCTCAAGCAAACTCTTATATATTTTATTTTAAAAATAACTAACATACATTTGATCGCCAATTTAATATATAAGTGAGTTAAGTGGTTCATGCTTAAGAATAAACTAAGATAATTCTCTAATAATTAGGTCATTGCCAAGTTGAGAAAAATGTTGAGTCAATTAGATTATGTCGCTTTTAGTGTCTAAGATAACTATAAATCTTCAAGCCAACTCTTATATATTTTATTTTAAAAATAACTAACATATATTTATTCGTCAATTTAATATATAAGTGAGTTGAGTGGTTCATACTTAAGCATAGACTAAGACAATTTTCTAATAATTAGGTCATGGCCAGGTTGAGATAAATATTGAGTCAATCAGATTATGTCATTTTTAGTGTCTAACACAACTATAAATCCTCAAGCCAACTCTTATATATTTTATTTTAAAAATAACTAACATATATTTATTCGTCAATTTAATATATAAGTGAGTTGAGTGGTTCATATTTAAGCATAGACTAAGACAATTCTCTAATAATTAAGTCATGACTAGGTTGAGATAAATATTGAGTCAATCAGATTATGTCACTTTTAGTGTCTAACACAACTATAAATCCTCAATAATTATAAATATAAATATAAAATTTTATCAAAAATTTAATTTTTTTAATTACTAGGCATAAACCTGTACATATTTATTATTTTATTATAAAAAATACTAACATATATTTATTCACCAATTTAATAAATAAATGAGTTAAGTTGTTTATATTTAGTCATAGACTAAAATAATTATCTAATGATTAAGTCATGGCCAAGTTGAGATAAATGTTGAATAAATTAGATTATGTCACTTTTAGTGTCTAGCACAACTATAAATTCTCAAGCCAGCTCTTATATATTTTATCATAAAAAATACTAATATATATATTTATTCACCAATTTAATAAATAAATGAGTCAAGCGGTTCATACTTAGGTATAGACTAAGGAAATTATCTAATAATTAGGTCAAGACCAAGTTGAGACAAATGTTGAGTCAATTAAATTATGTCACTTTTAGTGCCTAGCACAACTATAAATCCTCAATAATTTTAAATATAAATATAAAATTTTATCAAAGTTTTAATTTTTTTAATAACTATTCATAAGTACATATTTATTATTTTATTATAAAAATAGTAACATATATTTATTCTCCAATTTAATAAATAAATGAGTTAATTGGTTCATGTTTAGACATAGACTAAGACAATTTTCTGATGATTAGGTCATGGCCAAGTTGAGATAAATGTTAAGTCAATTAGATTATGTCACTTTTAGAGTTTAGCACAACTATAAATTCCCAAGTCAATTCATATTCTTTTGTATTTGTGAATTATGACATAGGAAAACTATAATTTTATGCCTAAATAGACATATTTTTAAACTTTTACAAAATAGACAATGGGTTGTTAATAAATTGAAAAATATAATTTATTATATGATTGGGCTATCTTTGACATAAAACAAACTAAATTGCAAAACTTATGAGACAAAATGCATTTACATTTCATTGTAAAAATGACTTTTGTAATTTTATTGCACTTTTTTAAAAATACATTCTACCATAGCTTATTTATTTCTTATAAATCAATTTTATGTTATTATTTAATTTCAAAATTAATTTTCAATTATTTATTTAAACCCATGCATAGCACGAGTATTATGGTTTATAAAATAATTTAAAAAAATTACACCCGTGCTATGAAGATCCATTAAGTAAAGGTGAGTGAGAGGGAAGAATAAGAAAATGACCAATGTGAGATGCCAAAACTAGCAATTGTGACAAAATCTAAAAGTTATACTTAATAAGTAAATACTGATTTCAAGAAAGATAAGATGATAAGGGTCACTGATAATTCATTATTTGTCATTTTCATTTTGTTATTCAATTTTTTGATTTAAACAATTTTGCTAGATTAAATTTCACAAAAAAGTTATTATTATTATTATTACAATTATATGGCATACTAAAAAAATATAATTGGTAAATAATAATAATAATAATTATTGAGTTTCACATAATTTACGATATCATCTAATATATGGCAATTTAAAATTATGAAACCCTTAGAAAATAATAATGTATTTATATTTTTATCATATGTGTAGGTTTTTGTTCTTAAAAATAAAAATTAAAAAGTGTAATTTCAAAATTTATCATAATTTTTGTTGAATTTTTACTAATTACATTATGATTCATGTTATTGTTATTTAGAACTTAAAATATAGCATTAATGGTAGGAGAAAAAAAAATCATAGTGAAATTGTGATAAAAATAGTTAAAATTTAATTAATTTTATCTTTTTACTGTTTAATTTTAATTTTAAAATTAATTATTAATTATTTTATTTAAAACCGTGCATAATACGAGTATTATGCTAGTAAATATGACTTAAATGTGATATTTTATCATATTGATCACACTTTATATGGACGTCCCATGAATATCACGCTACACAATTTAATTTTTATCATACAATTATTCACTCAAAAAATTCTGAATGAGTAAGTCTAGATCCCCAAATTTTATCTTTTCATTTTATTTCCAAGAAAGAAGTAAAGAGAGAGAATGTCTCAATTGAATATGGGTAGACTACAGCTTCGTCTGGCATTGGCGAGAGAATGTCTCAATTGAATATGGGTAGACTACAGCTTCGTCTGGCATTGGCGAGAGAATGTCTCAATTGAATATGGGTAGACTACAGCTTCGTCTGGCATTGGCGAGAGAATGTCTCAATTGAATATGGGTAGACTACAGCTTCGTCTGGCATTGGCGAGAGAATGTCTCAATTGAATATGGGTAGACTAAAGCTTCGTTTGGCATTGACTATCGTAGTCAATTTTTTTGTGTTGGGACTTTTTTAGCATCGCTTAGTTTTTGTTTTTAGACTTTTTTAACTTTTGTGACAGACAAAATATAATGATTATGATTTGAATGTGGTATTTTATCATATTAACTATTTTAATCTATCTTATTTTATTAACTATTTTAGTAAAAAAAAAATAAAAAAAAATCCAACGAACCCAAGTTTCCAAACATATGATGAATCTCGTTAATTAAAGGAAGCTGGCCGACAATTTTTATTGCAAAATCAAATAAAATATACAAACTCCATATTCTTTTTTATTATCATTTTTATCGAATATTCGGATCAATTTATGTGTAACTCAACTTCATGAGTTTTGAGCCTACGATCTCTTAAATAGTAAGTGATAAGATATCAATCAAGAATGAGCTCCATGCAACTAAGTACAAGTCTAAACCATTAGACCAGTCTCAGCAATAGTCTCAGCAGCTGCAGCAAACAGCACATGCTCAGCATCAACACAGGGCTAGACTCACTCCTCTAGTGCAGCTGCAGTTTCCTCGAGCAGAGCAGTGCAAAGCATCTAAGGCAACTCATCCCATGTGCTTGACTGCATGCATAATGTCTCACAGACTTGTAAAGTTAGTAACTCACCAAGTGAAGTTGGTTAAGTTTGTTAGTCTGTTAGAATTAGAGAGTCAGTTACATATTGTTGTATAAATAGACAATGTGTCTTCTTGAATATGAATAATCTCAATTTATTTCTTTTTTCAGTAAGTCCTTTTATTACTTTTTTCACCCACTAAACCAAACCCCCGAAGTTGCATGATTCATATTGTTGTCGAACAAAACATGCTGTAGGTAAAATAAATATATCACCCCATACATGGTTAGTTATTATTTGTTTTTATTAATTTTTTAATGATTATTTTAAATAAAGAATTTAATATAAATGTCTATATAAACAGTGGTACAAAACGAACATAAAAATCTGCGTTATCATTTCTTAAAAATAAATTCAATAATATTGGAGAAATATTATTTATTCTATTTTTTCACTATTCTATAACGCCATCTATGTAGATATTTATGATCCGTTCCTTCTTTGGAAGCCATTATTAAGGAAACAATAAACTAATAACTTATTGCCAGGTATTCAATAATATAAAATGATGAAAAAAATGTGATATATAACAGTCCTCATGATATTATGATGACTACATTATGGTACTATTAGCTTGAATATGACGATCAAGTTCATATATTACCTTGAAAGAAGGTCAATCAATTTTGTTTATCATTTTGCTTCCATTTGGAAAGTAGGTTGGCTTTTTAACTTTTTGACTTTTTAGCTATTTTAGCGTGGGCTATTTTAACCTGGTTTGGGAAGGGCTTTTTAGCTTTTTGGTTTTTTTGACTTTTTTTGTGAGAGAGGATTGTAATGATTATGGGTTGGATTTGATGTTTTGTTTTTTGTGGCTAAAATAACCTATTTTGTTTTTTGTGGCTATTTTAGCCAAAGAATAAAGGTTGAGACCCCCTTGACCCCCTTTAGTTTTGATTGGTCAACTTTTCCTTTTTTTTTTTTTTTTTTTTCTTCTCACCCAATCCCCAACCTCCATGATTGAATTAAATCATATGGGCTCTAAATTGATAGTATAATCTAGCAAATCAACTAATAATAATATAGAGATATTGACAAATATGTAGTACTTCCCTATCATCTTTGTATTATATTAATTAATTTCATATATTATATGAAAGTTTTATTCTGCCCGATCCTTTAATAAAATAAGGATCAAGAAAACAAATTTGATAAGAAATTGATTCTAAACTTAATTATTGAAAAAACAAAAATTTCAAAGAGAGAATTTAGAGATGGGATTGAAGAAGTACTATAACGAATGACAGCCTTATAAAAAAAAGGACCTTGCTACATCCCCCTAAAAATACCCCCCTAATCCCCCTAATTTCCATATCAAGAAAAAAAAAAAAAAAAAAGGAAAAAGTTGTCCAAATTGAAAATTAGGGAGATTAGGGGGATATTTTTAGGGCTCCAAATCATTTTCCATATATATATATATATATATATAAAAGGAGAATTTTGAAAAAATATTAAAGTGAGTCAACTTTCAAATTTTACTTCTCATGTTATTTGGAAAGATTTAGGCCTCATTTGGGAACAAACTAATTTAGTAATTTTTTGATTATTTGGCAAAAAAGGTAGGTAAAAAAAACTTGTATGTTTTGGATGATTTTTTGACTAATTACGAAAAAATGTGTAAAAAGTAGAGAGAAAAAAGAATATTTGACTTTTTGATATGAATTGTTAACTTTTTGATTAATTTAATAATTTTCTGACTAATTGACTAAAAAAAATAAGTCCCCAAACAGGACCTTAGTGAAGAGAAATTATGTGACTGAATATTTTTTTTATAAAAATGTACGATAATAATAGAGGCATTTAAGGCGATTCGTCAGGGTCAATGATTTAAACTGCCCAAATCACAATAAATTAACTAATTTAATATTAGCTTAAGCATTGTCCAAATCACAATGAATCTTAATTTTCTTATCAAGAGTATTGGCATCAGTTTCAGTAAATTTTAAGTTAAATTATAATTTAAAATTTATTTTTGTTATTTTAGTTAGTCGCCTTTTTTAGTACTTACTACATCAAACTCTCTATTCTAACTCAATTTTATTAAAATATTAATTTCTTATTGTACTTGTTAATCTCTATTTTTTTTATTAAATTGATGAGGTGTCATCTAAACAATTCTTAAAAAATAAATAAAATAAATAAATAAAGTTTCCGTTGACCGGTTGACCGATTAGACTAATTTTCGGCATTTTTTCTTCTTCTGTTACAGGCACTCACGGGACATCCAGAAGGACATCCAGTTGGACGACAGGTTTAAAGATTTTGGCCCAGTTTTACTCTAAAAAATATAATAAAAAATTATGTAGCTAATGAATAATGCCTCAACAAAGTTGTTGAGATACTTTAAGAAATTTAATAAAAAGTAAATTTACAAAAAATTTATTGAATCAGATGAAAAAATAATTTTGTGATTTACTAACTATATTTTACCTTTTTATTATTTTGACCCTGTTTTCCGTTAATGCATTCCCGCCAAAATTTCTAATTCCTATTATGAAATAGGACACCTCAAATTCTCGATTTCCTCACCGTTCTTGTTCTTCCAAGCACAGAGTTAGAGGCACAACCTTGCTTTGATTTTTTGTCTGGTTAGGTCTCGTTCGGAATTAAATATTTTAATTAAAAAATTAAAAATTTATTATATATTGCCATATTATTTTTTTTATTTTTTTACATTTTTTTTTATAAAAAATTAAAAAATTATTAGCATAAAATATTTCCAAATATATGCTACGAAGGAGACCAAGGGTAACTCTCTTAGAGCTAATATTCTTAGCAATGCTTTCCTGTGTTCTATTTACCACATCTGGATTGAGAGAAATAATCGTGTTTTTAACAAAGAATTTAAACCTGAAGAGGTGATTATCAAATCTATAATCCAGATGGTGAGAAGTAGAATGCTGTCCATTAAGAACTTGCCCAGTTCTGCTACTGACAGCTGGTTTCTTGCCCAATGGAACCTGCCAATAACAATATTGAAGCCCCATATTATCAGATATGGGAGGGCTGCTGAGTGATGTGAGTTCCATATATGTGGGTTGAGTGTTGGTGAGCAACATTGTGTGTTTGCGTAACGGTTTGTTTTGTGCAGGACCTGGTCAGAATTCTCTGTGGATGCATCTGTGTACTTGAGGGTTGAGTGATGAGAGAAATCAAAATTTCACATCACATGAGACCCACCACAAATTAGATCTCTCTAGAGTTCACAATTTAAAGCCCTCAATCATTTTACTTTTTTATTATAGAAAAATATTAAAAATAATTTTTGGACGATTATTAATTAATGATGAAGAATATGTAAAATATGTATTGAAAAATATTTAAAAGTATATATAATTATTTTGAGTTATGTGAAATGTGTGACGCCTAGATTTTTCAAACCGCTCGAGTGACGCTTTTGTCGCTTGAGCGTAGATCTTTAGCTCCCAATCGTTGGCAGCTTTGCAAGTGGATCGCTCGAGCGAAGAAGTTGTCGCTCGAGCGTAGAATGTTTGCTCCCAGTAATTTCACTGTACCTTTGCAAAACTTCTGGAACCTCTCATTTTTCGCTCGAGCATAAGAAGTGTCGCTCAAGCGACCCTTCCGAAATTGTACTGTTTGCTCGACCGAAGGAAGTTGCGCTCGAGCAGTCATTCGGAATAGCAGATTTTAAAAGTCAATCCTTACACAATTTTTTTCCACTTTTCACACCTTCTCTCTCTCTAACTCTATTTTTCTAACAACCGTAACCCATTTATCCAAGATCTCTCTAATTTCAACCTAAGATCCACCCAAAATCCTTGAAGAAAAGTTGAAAGGAGACTTAGATCAACACTTTTACCGATTGTTTCGTGAGCTCATCAACATTTCAAGTGTGGTTGTTAAGCCTACCTTCTTATTTCGAGGTAGGGGTGTCTTTAACTCGCTATATCTTCAATTTGAACTACTTGTGTGGTAATTTCATTAGCTATTCATAATACATATATATATATATATATATGTATGGATTGTGTTGCTAGTAAGTAATTTGGAAAAATATGTGTAATACTCTATACTTATGGATGAAATTATGTTTATTATTGAAGATTATTGGAAGTGATGATGAGAGTTGATCTTCAATTTATACATTGGAGAGAAACCCCAAATTTTTCATAACCATAATTTTGAGATTTATTCAATAAAGAGGGGTTTTGCTCAATTGGTTTCAAAAACATGAAATTAGATGTATTTACTTAACTTTAAGGATGGAATGTAAGATTTGAAGCTCTTCCCTTATATAACCCTTGATGATAATGAGAATCGCTTATAAGGTATCCTTCATTATTGATGTGAGAAATGTTGAATTGTTATATTTTGGAATTATCTTAGGGAAAATTAAAGGTTTCAAAATTCATGCATCATATGCATCTTACATTCTCTCTTGACATCATAATGAAATGAAGGTTAAAAGGTTGTAAGGGGGTAAATTGTCTATGACTCCGGATAGTGAGTCAGGTTCAGTTGTCTTATGTATTGTAATTGGTACCCACATAGGGAGTCAATGTGCCCAATTACCCTGTTTGTGCATATCGCCAGACGAATGTGGAAAAATTTTTTTAGGTATCCATGAGCCCGCCGTTTCTAGAGCTAGCAAATATGGAAAAACATGGTTTTGGGTGTCTACATCCCCGCCGTTTATGGAGCCAGCTAATGTGGAAGCGAAAATGTTTTGGGTGCCCATCGCCCCGCCGTTTCTAAAGCCGGCAAATGTGGGACTATTTTATGTATACAAAACTATAACTATATATATGCTTTGACTTTTGTCTCTTAGTTGGGATGTCATAGTATATTTACCACCCGAAGTGTATGTTGAAGATAGAACAAAGTTCATGCATCGCATCTTTTCTTTTACTTACATAAATACTGTACCCATCTTCATTTCCATGTTTTCAACTATTGCATAGCAATGTCATAAGTTTTTTCAATTGGCTATATAACTTGTTAAATTCATTACCTACTGAGCTTATGCTCACCCAAAAAGCTAACAATTTCAAGAAATGAAGATGATATACCCCCTAAATGATGGTATTCATAAGAAAGGCCAATTTTGAAGCTTGATGGCATACCCATTTGTGGGGTTCGAGTTGACTATGAGCCATATATAAGTCGGGTGAAGACAAGATTGCCGAGAAGATAGGTGAAGATAAGTCAGCCAGACCGAATCCATTTGAACAAGGCTGTGGCCGAGTAGAACCTAGCTTGAGGGCCGAATAGGTCACGAGTCCTATGGAATGTCTAGGGGCCCAGCTGTGAGGGCGGGGTGTCCATAATAAGAAAGTGGGTCCTTGGAAATCAATATAAAAAGGAGGCACATCAGCTAAAGAAGAGGTATGTGAGAAAATAGCAAATGACTTGTGTGAGACCATGAAATATCCTCTCCCATGGATTGTTGGAGAGATTCAACGAAGATAATTCCATGAACCTGCAAGAGATAAATATGGTTGATGCCACCCAACCGGGGTTACCGGCCGAGGACACTCCGATGATGAAGTTAGAATCCATGAATGAAGAATCAAGAATTGTAAAGAGTGTTTGTGTGTTGTGTGGAGCAGAGAGAGAGATCCCTTACATTCCATGAGGTGCCTATCTTTTATAGATGGAGAGTGGGCCGAATAAGCCCAAAAGTTGGCTCCCTTGGTAGGCCTTATTTGGGTTAGTCCAATAAGCTGATATATATTTTTTCTGGCTCCCACAATTGTCCTAAAACTTTCATTGTCTTCGATAGAAGGAATGAGAGTTTTTATTGCCGAGTTATGCTATTTAAACAGATGTTAGGTCTCAATGGCCAAGTAGATATTGGGCCAACTATTTAATTGCCGAGTAAATTTTGGGCCAATTAGCATTGCTCAGTTTGCGTTTAGTCCAATGTAGACTTGCCCCATTGCTTTCAAATGATAGGCGTTAGTCGGAAGGAATGCAGATTGGACTTGCCCCATTGCCCTATGTGGCAGGGTAGATTCGGCTTTGGTAAAATAACGGCGTGCAAAAATATACGAACTGTCGACTACCAAGTGTGTAATGGATTGCCCCAAAACTGGCGCTTGTTTGGAGCGGTGTGAAACAAGCGGGAGTTTGTAACTAAAGTAAATTTCGTTGCAATGCTTGTACCAAGTTGGCCAAGTATACATGCATAAGAGAGGTACCGAGATGAGGATCGGTTGATAAATGGCCAAGGTAACGTAGGTAACACAATGAATGATCGGGGAAGACGGAGGATTATATCCTTGCCCCAAGATCTTGTTGCTGAAATTACTTGCCGATCGGATATGATGTAACCGTTGAGCAATCTTGTGATGCTCGAACGTTCTAGGGCGTTAATCACAATATTAGGCGCGAAATTTGTAGAATTGGACTCTAATTGAACTACCAAGTGGCCGAATTGAAAGCGCCAAGTGAGTGTAAAAGTTGTTCAGTGAGTTCGGCGATAAACGTTAAGCCAATTAAATTGTACCATTGTCTTGGAATTAGTTGGGAAATTGCTTTCATTGTCGTGAATATGTAACATTGGATCGCCGTTGCCCCATTGCTTGTGAATGACGTTAGGTATTCGAAAGAAATTCAAATTGGACGTTGGCCAACATTGTCAAGAAGTAAGTTGAGAACAAAGTATAGTTGCCCCATTGCTTTCGAATAACAATGGTTATTCAGAAGGAATTCGGAATAGACTTGAGCCAAAATTGCCGAATGATGCGGGTTGTTATAGTGGCGGAAAGACGCCAAAAAATCTACAAATTTTGGGTATGGAATTTACAAAATCAGACTGTACGATGTGTTTAGAATGCTCCAATTAGTTGGAAACGACTATGGGATCGCTGTAATCGGACTCCTGATGACGTAGTTGTAGCCAAAATGATTCTGACAGCTCAGATCGGTGGAGACTGGTGCTCTGTGATTCACTGGATAATTGCTCTTATATTGCAAAAAATAAAAGAAAATTGGAGGTGGCAAGAATTGAACCTACGCTCTTGTGATAAAAGACTAACACTGAACCACTCTGCCATGACACGCCTTGTGTCCATACTTTGTACATTATATATTTGAACTTAATTGTTTGGTTATTACAAGATGTACATTAGTTGCAATCTACCGAATAATTTCTTACGTTTTGCCAACTCTTTAGTCGTCTTCTTTGGCAAAATATGTGATTTTCTGGGCAAATTTCAATTGGATCGTACGACTTGGTCTTAGCTCCAATTTTGACGCGGTTTTTTGTGCCGGACTCATCTCGATGAGTACTTCACATTGGTATAATCAAAACTTGATTTTGACAATGTTGAAAATTGCAGGTTTTTGAAAATATGGGTTGTTTCACAACTATCGGCAAGCATCGGTTACTTTTTTGCTCCTCTAGTTAGTGGCTTTGGACTCCCTGAGTTGACATGAATCCTCTGGTATTGTTAGATGTGGATTTCGGTAAGTCACGATGCTAGTTTTATGCCGAGATTGTAGTGCCAAACAAGTTGTCCACGCTAGATAAAATGAAAAGTTGATATGAATTTGCTCTTGATAATATGCTGAATGATCTGTGCATCACAGCGGTAATATACCGAATAAGTTGTGAATTGATAATATGCAGATTTGTAGTTGCTAATATGTTGAGTAAGTTGCCGAACAAGTCGAGTAAGTTGATTGCATGTAGAGTTAATGCAAATAAAACAATAAGTCGTCGAAACTTTGTTGATAATATACTGACGAGTGATACTATGCAAAGTGAAAGAAAATAAAAATTACCGAATAAGCCAATAAGTTGCCAAATAAGTCAATAAGTTGCCGACTTGTTCATTTGGTCGGTGGATGTAAGTTGGTTCATTGGTGATTGCCGAATAATGTGTGTTAGCTGTGCTGAGCTGGGCTAGTACATTTGGGTTGTTTGATTGTGCTGAAAATATTTCCTTATATTATTTGGTCTTCAACTTTTTGGCAACGCGGTCGGTTGGCTATTTGCTATTGCCAAATGATTTAATTGGAGTGGCATCGCCGAATTGCGGAGGCAGAGGAACAGGCGAGTTGATAGGCTAATGGAGACGCTGAGTAATGCGGGTTCCCAAACTGCTTAAGTGGCCGAGAAGTGCCGATGTAATAACTTTTGATCGAACTGGAACTCGGGGAGTGAATGGTTGCCAATCAATTCGCCACAATGGGCTTATGTTTTGGGTCCATAATTGCTTGGAACTCGGTCGTTAGTGATGAATATCATGCTGATGAGCGTGGTGATGGAGTTATACCTAGCGTCCAAAAACAGTTGACTGCGAATTCAACTTGGGAGCCAACTGACGTATGTGTGGCCGAGTAGTCAATGTTGCCGAATAATGTTGTCGAGCCGATTTGATGTGGGGAATGGAGAAATTTGATGGTATGGCAGAGGCAAATTTGATGCTTCCATGCATGGGTGTGCCGAACAACTATCAAAGGCAAATTTAATGCGTCCATTATTGCCGAGGAAGAAAGAACGTAAACGGAACTTAGGTAATCGGATTCCTCAAGGCTGTTGTGTTTTATGTTATTTATTTATTTATATTCATTGTTTTTTTAATATATATATATTTTGTTTGCTGAATGAAGTGCAATTCTCTTGGCAAATGATGCTTCGGAACCTCATTTTGGCGGAGAGAATGTTGAAGTGAATGTTTCTAATGTCCTTATCATAACGGCGTCTCGGCAACATCATTTCTACTCAGCAAAGAGTATGCATGTTTGGTGAGGGTGTAATGGTGCTCGTCCCGTCTATTCTTGATCGGCAGTGCCATTACTAAATGGCAGGATATCCCCTTTGATTGTTGTGCTCGGCAGATTATGCTCTTGGTCGGCGGCGATGACTGTTAATTTGCTGCAATGTTAGTTCTTTGGATACCCCATAACAAATATTTCGGCTAGAATAGGCAGATGGTTAGCTTGCCGAATTACTTGATTGGCAACTTCTTTTAGCATTGTCGCTTGCACTTGGTCGGCAACTCCACTTCTTTGGCTTGCCAAAGCACCTGTTTTAGAGCTTGGTTGTGTCTTGTTAAAATTTCATTGGCCAGCGAGTTGGACGACTTTGCTTGCTGAAACATTTCTTTGGCAATTCCCCTTGACCTTCTGTGTTGCCGAAACCTCTTCTAGAGTGAGAATGTCAAGTCTCTGTTGATCTACAAATGTAAGTAATAATAGCTATGCACATATATCTATAAACTTGGTCAAGTCTCTATGTTTAACAAAGGTTGGACACCACCTGCGAGTCTAAATGTACATAGATAGAATAAATAAATTGAGTTTAGTCAAACAACTTTGTTAAATTGCCGAAAAGATGCTCTCTTCAAGAAAAGTGACCCATTTGTAGAGAGACAAAATGGAGATGAAAAGGTAGATCCATGAATTCTATGTTACTTTAACCCCTTTTCATTAAGATTCATAGTGAACAAAAGTTTCCATAGAGGGTGTAAGTAGACATATATGTATATACGAGTCAAGAACTAATTTTAAAGTGATTTTACAACAAGTTTAATCAGAGAGAAAATAAATTACCATCACAATGTTGTTGGTTGAATTTCTACTTACAGTAATTGTAACATGTTTGCTATTTACTTCGTTGAACTCTCTCAGACGATTCTCACAGACAGTGCCAATTATGAGACCATGAAATATCCTCCCACATGGATTGTTGGAGAGATTCAACGAAGATAATTCCATGAACCTGCAAGAGATAAATATGGTTGATGCCACCCAACCGGGGTTACTGGCCGGGGACACTCCGATGATGAAGTTAGAATCCATGAATGAAGAATCAAGAATTGTAAAGAGTGTTTGTGTGCTGTGTGGAGCAGAGAGAGAGAGATCCCTTACATTCCATGAGGTTCCTTTCTTTCATAGATGGAGAGTGGGCCGAATAAGCCCAACAGTTGGCTCCCTTGGTAGGCCTTATTTGGGTTAGTCCAATAAGCTGATATATATTTTTTCTGGCTCCTACAACTTGTAAGAAAAGTAAACACCAAAGCAAAAGACTAACTTGCTCGTCGGAGTGCTAATTTCGACACCCCCGACCGAAGCGTTTGTTCATTTTTAAGTTTCATTTCAAGGATTAGGAAAGTCTGTCTAGATCAGAGACTATTTCCAAATCACATCACCACAATTAGCGCCGTCTATAGGAATACTCAAGCTCATCCATGGTAGACATAGTAGTAGATGATCCTTTGCTCGTCGCGGCCGATGTTACACCAAGAGCCACGTTTGGTCTAGAAAATACCACCGCACGAAGAGCTTTGAACTTTGATTCGATAGCTCTATCATTGCCTTCAACCTTGGTATAGGAAACCAAGCAGGCAATGATGGACCAAGCAAAGCGACATGAGTAGCATTTGGAAGATATGGCGGTTGATAACGAACGTCTACGTAAGGAGCTAACTGTGGAGTTGGCAAAGTCCTAGTAGACCATACCGCACCGTGATTGGGGTCAGTCACCAGAGAAGAAGAAGGATGATCGACGATGTCGGCATCGCAAAAACGATAGTAACAGTGCTTTCGACTCATCATTTCAGGAACCCAGGAAGAAGGGGCAAGTTGACATGTCCAACTCATCCAAGGGAAGTCCGTACGTATGGCACTGGTAAGGAAAAAGAGATAATGGTTTGGATGAAGAGGATAAACATGATCCTTTCGTACGACGCATTGCAAGGGTTGCACTGCCTAAAAAGTTTAAAGCACCGACGTTTAACCTGTATGACGATAAGTTAGACCCTACGGATCACATTCATCATTACAAGCAAGCGATGACATTGCATGCTGATGATGAAGCACTCATATGCCGAATGTTTCCAAGCAGCCTGGGACCATTGGCTGTCAAATGGTATTATACACTGGAGCCGACCTCAGTTAAAAGTTTTCACCAGCTTAAAAAATCCTTCAAGGCAGATTCATCACCAATGAGGTCCAGCCAATGTAAGTCGACTCTCTCTGCGCAATGCAAATTAAACTAGAAGAGACCCTCCATGAATATTCAGCGCGTTACTGGGAATATTTCAACTTGGTGGACGATGCCTACAATGATTCAATGGTCATCACTGCCTTTAAAATGGGATTACACCCAGATAGTCCTTTTAGAAGCTCGTTGACCAGACGGCCTCTCAAAACAGTCTTGGTGTTAATGAAAAAAGCTGGGGACTATTGCAAAGTGGAAGATGATGCCCTTCACGTCAAGATCGGATAGAAAGTCGCGAAGTCTGCACCACCTGGTCTGATTCAGTCGATAAGTGTCGTACCACCAGAAAGCCCTGAACCGTGAGGCCGGACAAAATGAGACAATCGGCGGGATTCGCACCGGTCAAGTGAACAATGTTCACGCTGTTTGAATGAGCAATATCAAGTGGATAGCAGGAGCCCCAGACGTTCGGACGAGAAGTATACGCTATTGGCCGAGCCAATCAGCAAGATCTTACCCAAAGTCCAGCATCTACCGTTCTTTAAGTAGCCATCCAAGATGATTGGACCCCCTGACACTAGACGAAGAGATAGGCGGTGTGAATATCACAAGGACCACAACCATGAGACTGATAGCTGTTATGCATTGAAGGACCATCTAGAGGAGTTGGTGCAAGACAGCTGACTGGCACAACATGTCCGTATGGGCAATCCACCAAACATGGTAGCTCTACGCCCGGATTCACCTCTACTTGGTGTGATTCACATGATATATAGTCTACCACCGCCAACTCAGGTACATACGATTCAGCTGCAACCCAGCCCATCCAAGCCGTTCACACTAACCAAATGGCCTTATGAGACCGGTAAAATTAGCTTCAACGACGCCAATCTTGAAGGAGTATCTCTCTCCCATGATGATGCCACTGTCATCGAGTTACGCGTAAATAGATTCATCGTCGAACACGTTCTTATCAATCAGGGAAGCACCTCGGTGATAATATATCACAAGACATTTATTAAACTTGGCTTCACTGATTCAGACTTGCTACCAGCCAAATATACCCTATTCAGTTTCAATGCCAACCCCAAATACCCTTTAGGCAAGATCATCTTATCAGTACGTGCAGGTACCAAATCAATTGACGTGGAGTTTCTGGTTGTCAAACTTCCATGACCATGCAATCTCATCATAGGGAGAACTTGGTTGCACACGATGCAGGCCGTACCAAGCACCTACCATCAGCTTCTCCGCTTTCCAACATAGCATGGCATTAAGCAAATTCGAGGTTCTCAAAAATTGACAAAGGCATGCTATCTTATTGCTTCGGCAAAAAAACCAAAGGAACTGGGAGTGAGCTCGATTGAAATTCTAGATCGAGAAAGCCTCGAGGACGTTGGAAAAACCCCCAGTGAAAAGGCAACTGAAGATCTCGATTGGATCGGAATCAAAAGGGGAACTTGACAAGTTCTTTATAATTGGCACATCCCTGGATAAAACCGAACGACAAGAGTTAGTTTTGTTCTTACTCGACAACATTGACGTATCTTCCTGGACACCATATGAGATGCAGAGGGTGGATCCTAGTGTGGCCCAATGTCGTTTAAACGTCGACCCAAAAGTTAAGCAAATCATTTAGAAGAGTCAATGGTCAGCCGCGGAGCGTACTTTGGCCGTTGTGGAAGAAATTAACAGGCTGTTGGAAACCGGGGCAATTCACAAAGTAACTTATCCCACATGGTTGTCCAATACCGAGGTTGTAAAGAAGAAAAATAGATCTTGGCGTGTTTGCATGGATTTCACAGACTTGAACAAGGCTTGTCCCAAGGATTGTTTTCTCCTTCCCAGAATTGACCAACTTGTGGATGCAACTGCGCACCACCAACGCATGAGTTTCTTGGATGCTTACCAGGGTTACCATCAAATTGCAATGCATCCAGAGGACCAGGAAAAGACCGCATTCCTCACCCTACAAGGAACCTATCGCTACAAGGTCATGCCGTTTGGATTGAAGAATGTGGGGGCAACCTACCAGAGGCTGGTCACCACTATGCTTAAAGAGCAGATTGGCCGCACCATGGAAGTATACATTGATGATATGGTGGTGAAATCCAAAGAAAAGCAGGCCCATCTAGTTGATTTAGCCATGACCTTCAGCATTTTCTGAAAGTACAAAATGAAACTAAATGCCTCGAAATGTGCATTCGGCATCGGATTCGGCAAGTTTCTCGGCCACATCGTGAATGGAATAGAGGCCAACCTGTGGCAGATCACGACAATTATTGAACTCGGCTCTCCTAATTCGGCCAAAGAAGTTCAAAAGTTGATGGGAATGGCCGCTGCTCTCAATAGGTTTATTAGCTGCTCCTCGGACTGCTGACGACCAATTTTTCACACTTCGGCAGGGCAAAGTATTTTAGTGGACCCCTGAGTGCCAGGCTGCATTGGACGGCTTGAAAACCTATCTCCGTTCAGTACCACTTTTGGCAACTCCGTTGCTAGGCGATCCGCTCATGTAATAACCCGACCCTCTTATATGCTTTCTGGTATGCTTTCAGTCTCTTATTATGTGCATTTATTTGGGTAATGTGGAATTCTATGTGAAATTAATTTAATTGTGTGAATTATATGATTGGGGATTTATATCTGTCAATTATGAGAAATATCTATTACAATTGCGATGTTTGAATCAGTAATTGAAAGCCTTAGAAGCTTGATAATCCGAAATTGACTTCATAATAGTGATAAGCATGATTTTTAGATCACAATATGAATTTTTGTAAAAATTTGATTCGGAATGATTAAATTGATTAATTTGTGATAAATCCTTAAATAACCCTCATAACTCTTGACTTGGTAACTTCTATCGCTTAAAAATATCTCCTGAGAGAAGAAGAGGGTTAGAGAGGGAGAGAAAGGAGAGAATGCTTCAACAAGGAAGAAGATTGGGAAATTGAGAAGGATTGTAGAGATTTGAACTCAAGGTATGTATAACCCACTTTAAATAACCTCTCTCTTGGACTTGAGTAAGAATTTCTTGACATTTATGCAAGCTAGGGTTTGTGATTGAAGCCAAGAGTGTGATAATTGATTAATTGGAACAATATCTCTTGTGTTTAGTTAATTTGGCATTATTTGAGCTATATGGAGGAGAATTAAACTTTATTTTTAGTTTTGCATGTGGAAACTCATCCATATGTTTAGATGGTGATATATATATGTGGAAGACCAAATATAACTACAAATTTAAAGGAATTGAGTTGTGTATATGAATTGGAAGTTGATGTCAACTTAATTAAACTTATGATTCATGTTATTGTGATGTTGAGCCATAATATGGAATTAATTTCCCTTATTTTGTGCCTTAGAATGTGTTTACCTAGTTGAAGGTTTGCCTTGATTCAAAGTGTGCAAAACAGGGGTTCCGACCGCACGTGCAGGGCTCATGGCCGCACGTGCAGAAAGCAGGGGAATCCGACTTTGAGGTACTAAAATATATGCACGTGCGGCCCACCTTCCCGTACGTGCGGCGAGGGGCTTCCGCACGTATGGCCCATGGGGAGAAATTCTGTGTACTCCGTTTCTTCTGTTTGACCCTCTGGGATTGCTAAAATGTGCATTTGAAACTTTTAAAATGCTTCTAATTTAATAGAGATTGAAAAAAATAGATATTGATTAAAAAGGAAAGGGTTTAATTTGTGAGTTGCATGCGTGTGTAGGTCACTTACCGGAAGGGACTATCGCTCTGCCACAGCACTGTGAGTAATAGTATTGTAGTGATGTGTTTAATTACTGCTAATCGTTACCATTAGCACATTGTTATTCAAGAATGAACTGTGTTCCCATGTGATGAGCAATTGGAAAGTGTGTGTGACATTGAATAATGAAATCCTTATGGACCTGAGGTCGTTCTATTTTGTCCTTACTGGGCCCAAGGCCGTTCAGATACGAGTTACACCTTAATGACAACCCAAGGCTGAGGGAGGTGAGGACATGTCGATGTCTCACCGACCCTAATATGATTTGAATTGATTGTGATTTGTGGCCTAAGGCCGAGGGAGGTAGTATACATGTCGATGTTCTACCTACCTGCCAATGTGCAAACAGCTGTTGAGATGTTGGGCCTGAGACCGTTTCGTACAATATGTTGGGCCTGAGGCCGTTCTGTATGATATTGGGCCTGAGGCCATTTTGCATAGTATTGGGCCCAAGGCCGTTTGGAATGAAAACAGAACAAGAATAAGCATATGTATTATGTATTTACATACGATGTGATTCATGTTATTCGCTTGAATTACCTATGTAGGAGAGGGTTCAAGAAAGGAATTGGAAAATTCGAAGATCAAATTCTCTAGAATATGATGAGAGGCTTAGATTCTTCAATGGTCTCAACTCAAGAACACAAGAGTAAAGGAGATGATGGAGATAAGAGATTGGGTGAAGAAGAAGGCAAAATGGCTAGAGAATAGAATAATGGCAAGGCTCTCCCATTGATCTCCCACTTTCACTCTCAAGGTTGATAATGGAGAAGGGAAATTAGTTCTTTCCCAAAAGATAAAAACTCTCCAAAATCCATCCCTTGTAAAGCTATGGGTGGGTGCTATTTATAGGCACCTCATGATGTAGGATGGAGCCCATGTGCAAGGCACATGGGAGATATTCTCTCTAACCACCTTGTCCGAGGCTATGGGATTGCTGTAATCGGACTCCTGATGGCGTAGTTGTAGCCAAAATGATTCTGACGGCTCAGATCGGTGGAGACTGGTGCTCTGTGATTCACTGGATAATTGCTCTTATATTGCAAAAAATAAAAGAAAATTGGAGGTGGCAAGAATTGAACCTACGCTCTTGTGATAAAAGACTAACACTGAACCACTCTGCCATGACACGCCTTGTGTCCATACTTTGTACATTATATATTTGAACTTAATTGTTTGGTTATTACAAGATGTACATTAGTTGCAATCTACCGAATAATTTCTTACGTTTTGCCAACTCTTTAGTCGTCTTCTTTGGCAAAATATGTGATTTTCTGGGCAAATTTCAATTGGATCGTACGACTTGGTCTTAGCTCCAATTTTGACGCGGTTTTTTGTGCCGGACTCATCTCGATGAGTACTTCACATTGGTATAATCAAAACTTGATTTTGACAATGTTGAAAATTGCAGGTTTTTGAAAATATGGGTTGTTTCACAACTATCGGCAAGCATCGGTTACTTTTTTGCTCCTCTAGTTAGTGGCTTTGGACTCCCTGAGTTGACGTGAATCCTCTGGTATTGTTAGATGTGGATTTCGGTAAGTTGCGGTGCCAGTTTTATGCCGAGATTATAGTGCCAAACAAGTTGTCCACGCTAGATAAAATGCAAAGTTGATATGAATTTGCTCTTGATAATATGCTGAATGATCTGTGCATCACAGCGGTAATATACCGAATAAGTTGTGAATTGATAATATGCGGATTTGTAGTTGCTAATATGTTGAGTAAGTTGCCGAACAAGTCGAGTAAGTTGATTGCATGTAGAGTTAATGCAAATAAAACAATAAGTCGTCGAAACTTTGTTGATAATATACTGACGAGTGATACTATGCAAAGTGAAAGAAAATAAAAATTACCGAATAAGCCAATAAGTTGCCAAATAAGTCAATAAGTTGCCGACTTGTTCATTTGGTCGGTGGATGTAAGTTGGTTCATTGGTGGTTACCGAATAATGTGTGTTAGTTGTGCTGAGCTGGGCTAGTACATTTGGGTTGTTTGATTGTGCTGAAAATATTTCCTTATACTATTTGGTCTTCAACTTTTTGGCAACGCGGTCAGTTGGCTATTTGCTATTGCCAAATGATTTAATTGGAGTGGCATCGCTGAATTGCAGAGGCAGAGGAACAGGCGAGTTGATAGGCCAATGGAGACACCGAGTAATGCGGGTTCCCAAACTGCTTAAGTGGCCGAGAAGTGCCGATGTAATAACTTTTGATCGAACTGGAACTCGACGAGTGAATGGTTGCCGATCAATTCGCCACAATGGGTTATGTTTTGGGTGCATAATTTCTTGGAACTCGTCCGTTAGTGATGAATATCATGCCGATGAGCGTGGTGATGGAGTTGTGCCTAGCGTCCAAAAATAGTTGACTGCGAATTCAACTTGGGAGCCGACTGACGTATGTGCGGCCGAGTAGTCAATGTTGCCGAATAATGTTGTCGAGCCGATTTAATGTGGGGAATAGAGAAATTTGATGGTATGGCAGAGGCAAATTTGATGCTTCCATGCATGGGTGTGTCGAACAATTATCAAAGGAAAATTTAATGCGTCCATTATTGCCGAGGAAGAAGGAACGTAAACGGAACTTACGTAAACGGAACTTAGGTAATCGGATTCCTCAAGGCTGTTGTGTTTTATGTTATTTATTTATTTATATGTTTATTTATATTGATTTTTTTTAATATATATATTTTTTTGCTGAATGAAGTGCATTTCTCTTGGCAAATGATGCTTCGGAACCTCATTTCGGCGGAGAGAATGTTGAAGTGAATGTTTCTAATGTCCTTATCATAACGGCGTCTCGGCGACATCATTTCTACTCAGCAAAGAGTATGCATGTTTGGTGAGGGTGTAATGGTGCTCGTCCCGTCCATTCTTGATCAGCAGTGCCATTGCTAAATGGCGTGATATCCCCTTTGATTGTTGTGCTCGGCAGATTATGCTCTTGGTCGGCAGCGATGACTGTTAATTTGCTGCAATGTTAGTTCTTTGGATACCCCATAACAAATATTTCGGCTAGAATAGGCGGATGGTCGGCTTGCCGAGTTACTTGATCGGCAACTTCTTTTAGCGTTGTCGCTTGCACTTGGTCGGCAACTCCACTTCTTTGGCTTGCCAAAGCACCTGTTTTAGAGCTTGGTTGTATCTTGTTAAAATTTCATTGGCCAGCGAGTTGGACGACTTTGCTTGCTGAAACATTTCTTTGGCAATTCCCCTTGACCTTCTGTGTTGCCGAAACCTCTTCTAGAGTGAGAATGTTAAGTCTCTGTTGATCTAGAAATGTAAGCAATAATAGATATGCACATATATCTATAAACTTGGTCAAGTCTCTATGTTTAACAAAGGTTGGACACCACCTGCGAGTCTAAATGTACATAGATAGAACAAATAAATTGAGTTTAGTCAAACAACTTTGTTGAATTGCCGAAAAGATGCTCTCTTCAAGAAAAGTGACCCATTTGTAGAGAGAGAAAATGGAGATGAAAAGGTAGATCCATGAATTCTATGTTACTTTAACCCCTTTTCATCAAGATTCACAGTGAACAAAAGTTTCCATAGAGGCTGCAAGTAGACACATATGTATATACGAGTCAAGAACCAATTTTAAAGTGATTTTACAACAAGTTTAATCAGAGAGAAAATAGATTACCATCACAATGTTGTTGGTTGAATTTCTACTTACAGTAATTGTAACATGTTTGCTATTTACTTCGTTGAACTCTCTCAGACGATTCTCACAGACAGTGCCAATTGTGAGACCATGAAATATCCTCTCACATGGATTGTTAGAGAGATTCAACGAAGATAATTCCATGAACCTGCAAGAGATAAATATGGTTGATGCCACCTAACCGGGGTTACTGGCCGGGGACACTCCGATGATGAAGTTAGAATCCATGAATGAAGAATCAAGAATTGTAAAGAGTGTTTGTGCGCTGTGTGGAGCAGAGAGAGAGAGATCCTTTACATTCCATGAGGTGCCTTTCTTTTATAGATGGAGAGTGGGCCGAATAAGCCCAATAGTTGGCTCCCTTGGTAGGCCTTATTTGGATTAGTCCAATAAGCTGATATATATTTTTTCTAACTCCCACAACTTGTAAGAGAAGTAAACACCAAAGCAAAAGACTAACTTGCTCGTTGGAGTGCTAATTCCGACACCCCCGGCCGAAGCATTTGTTCATCTTTTAAGTTTCATTTCAAGGATTAGGAAAGTCTGTCTGGATCAGAGACTATTTCCAAATCACATCACCATAATTAGCGCCGTCTATGGGAATACTCAAGCTCATCCATGGTAGACATAGTAGTAAATGATCCTTCGCTTGTCGCGGACGATGTTACACCAAGAGCCACGTTTGGTCTAGAAAATACCACCGCACGAAGAGCTTTGAACTTTGATTCAATAGCTCTATCATTGCCTTCAACCTTGGTATAGGAAACCAAGCAGACAATGATGGACCAAGCAAAGCGACATGAGTAGCGTTTGGAAGATATGGCGGCTGATAACGGACATCTACGTAAGGAGCTAACTGTGGAGTTGGCAAAGTCCTAGTAGACCATACCGCACCGTGATCGGGGTCAGTCACTAAAGAAGAAGAAGGATGATCGACGATGTCAGCATTGCAAACACGATAGTAGCAGTGCCTTTGACTCATCATTTCAGGAACCCAGGAAGAAGGGGCAAGTTGACATGTCCAACTTATCCAAGGGAAGTCCGTACGTATGGCACAGGTAAGGAAAAAGAGATGATGGTTCGGATGAAGAGGATAAACATGATCCTTTCATACGACGCATTGCAAGGGTTGCACTGCCTAAAAAGTTTAAAGCACCGACCTTTACCCTGTATGACGATAAGTTAGACCCTACGGATCACATTCATCATTACAAGCAAGCGATGACATTGCATGTTGATGATGAAGCACTCATATGCCGAATGTTTCCGAGCAGCCTGGGACCATTGGCTGTCAAATGGTATTATAAACTGGAGCCGACCTCAGTAAAAAGTTTTCATCAGCTCCAAAAATCCTTTAGGGCAAGATTCATCACCAATGAGGTCCAGCCAATGTAAGTCGACTCTCTCTGCGCAATGCAAATTAAACTAGAAGGGACCCTCCATGAATATTCAGCGCGTTACTGGGAATATTTCAACTTGGTGGACGATGCCTGCAATGATTCTATGGTCATCACCGCCTTTAAAATGGGATTACACCCAGATAGTCCTTTTAGAAGCTCGTTAACCAGACGGCCTCTCAAAACAGTCTTGGCGCTAATGAAGAAAGTTGGGGACTATTGCAAAGTGGAAGATGATGCCCTTCACGTCAAGATCGGATAGAAATTCGTGAAGTCTGCACCACTTGGTCTGATTCAGTCGATAAGTGTCGTACCACTAGAAAGCCCTGAACCGCGAGGCTGGGCAAAATGAGACAATCGGCGGGATTCGCACCGGTCAAGTGAACAATGTTCACGCTGTTTGAACGAGCAATATCAAGTGGATAGCAGGAGCCCCAGACGTTCGGACAAGAACTATACGCTATTGGCTGAGCCAATCAGCAAGATCTTACCCAAAGTCCAGCATCTACCGTTCTTTAAGTGGTCGTCCAAGATGATAGGACCCCCTGACACTAGACGAAGAGATAGACGGTGTGAATATCACAAGGACCACAACCATGAGACTGATAGCTGTTATGCACTGAAGGACCGTCCAGAGGAGTTGGTGCAAGACAGTCGACTGGCACAACATGTCCGTATGGGCAATCCAACATGGTAGCTTTACGCCCGGATTCGCCTCTACTTGGTGTGTTTCACATGATATATAGTCTACCACCGCCAACTCAAGTACATACGATTCAGCTGCAACCCAGCCCATCCAAGCCGTTCACACTAACCAAATGGCCTTATGAGACCGGTAAAATTAGCTTCAACGACGCCAATCTTGAAGGAGTAACTCTCTCCCATGATGATGCCATTGTCATCGAGTTGCGCGTAAACAGATTCATCGTCGAACACGTTCTTATCGATTAGGGAAGCACCTCAGTGATAATATATCACAAGACATTTATTAAACTTGGCTTCACTGATTTGGACTTGCTACCAGCTGAATATCCCCTATTCAGTTTCAACACCAACCCCAAATACCCTTTGGGTAAGATCATCTTGTCAGTACGTGCAGGTACCAAATCAGTTGACGTGGAGTTTCTGGTTGTCAAATTTCCATCACCATGCAATCTCATCATAGGGAGAACTTGGTTGCACACGATGCAGGCCGTACCAAGTACCTACCATCAGCACCTCCGCTTTCCAACATAGCATGGCATTAAGCAAATTCGAGGTTCTAAAAAATCGACAAAGGCATGCTATCTTATTGCTTCGGCAAAAAAACCAAAGGAACTGGAAGTGAACTCGATTGAAATTCTAGATCGAGAAAGCCTCGTGGACGTTGGAAAAACCCCCAGTGAAAAGGCAACTGAAGATCTCGATCGGATCGGAATCAAAGGGGAACCTGACAAGTTTTTTATAATTGGCACATCCCTGGATACAACCGAACGACAAGAGTTGGTTTTGTTCTTACTCGACAACATTGACGTATTTTCCTGGACACCATATGAGATGCAAAGGGTGGATTCGAGTGTGGCCCAATATCGTTTAAACGTCAACCCAAAAGTTAAGCAAATCATTTAGAAGAGTCAATGGTCGGCCGCGGAGCATACTTTGGCTGTTGTGGAAGAAATTAACAGGATGTTGGAAACTGAGGCAATTCGCAAAGTAACTTATCCCACATGGTTGTCCAATACCGAGGTTGTAAAGAAGAAAAACAGATCTTGGCGTGTTTGCATGGATTTCACAGACTTGAACAAGGCTTGTCCCAAGGATTGTTTTCCCCTTCCCAGAATTGACCAACTTTGGATGCAACTGTGCACCACTAACGTATGAGCTTCTTGGACGCGTATAGGGATTATCACCAAATTTCCATGCATCCAAAGGATCAGGAAAAGACCGCATTCCTCACCCCACAGGGAAGCTATTGCTACAAGGTCATGCCCTTTGGACTGAAGAATGCAGGGGCAACGTACTAGAGGCTGGTCACGACTATGTTTAAATAACAACTCGGCCGCACCATGGAAGTAAATATTGACGACATGGTGGTAAAATCCAAGGAGAAGCATGCTCATTTAGTCGACTTAGCCACGACTTTCGGCATTCTTCGAAAGTACAAGATGAAACTCAACGCCTTAAAATGTGCATTCGGTATCGGATCTGGCAAGTTTCTCGACTATATCGTGAACCGTCGTGGCATAGAGGCCAACCCGAGGTAAATCATGGCCATTATAGAACTCAGCTCACCTCAGTCGCCCAAAGAAGTTTAGAAGCTGATGGGAATGGCCGCCTCCCTCAACAGGCTTATCAGCCGTTCCTCGGATCATTGCCGGCCGTTTTTTCACACTCTTCGGAAGGGCAAAGCATTCTAGAGGACCTTATCAGATTGATTCGATTGCCGGCATAGGGGCATATCACCTTTCGGACATGGCTGACAGAAGTCTACCCCGACCCTGGAATTCGACCCACTTGCGTAAATTTTATCATTAAACCAACTTGTACAAGATGCTAGTTCGTTTTTGTTTTTGTTGCTTTGCAACCGTGTATGCATCTATGCAGTTACTCAGCAATACAGTATGCCTTTCTCATTTTTGTCTCATTTAAAAATGGCTGATTGATGAAAGCCTTCGAATTCGGAATGCCCTTTGTACTCGGCATGATGGGCCGAATAAGCCTTCGAATTTGGAGCGCCCTTCGTGCTTGCTCACGTTTGGCCATTACAAAGACTCAAAATTCAGAGAGCTCTTCGTGCTCAGCACGATAGGCCGAATAAGCCTCCGAATTGAAGTGCCCTTCGTGCTTGCTTACATTTGGCCATTACCATGACTCCGAATTCAGAGCACCCTTCGTGTTTGCTCACGTTTGGCTATTACAAAGACTCCGAATTCGAAACGCCCTTTGTGCTCGGCACGATGGGCCTAATATGCCTCTGAATTCAGAGCACCCTTCGTGCTTGATCACGTTTGGCCATTACGAAGACTCCAAATTCGGAGAATCCTTCGTGCTCGGTACAATTGGCCGAATAAGTCTCTGGATTCAGAGTGCCCACTGCAAGGGTTTTTAAGGTCAGAATTGCAGAAATTGACAAAATTTAGTAATGGAATTGCAAAGCTCAATAAACAAGCAGTTCAAAAATACATCATTAAGCTAAAAGTAATAGAGTCGCATGGGATCACAAACACGCAGTTTTGACAATGCTAACGAAAAATATCACACAAACAAGTATCATAAATATTTATTTCAAAGAAAGACATGGTTTCTTGCTACAAATACTTGGATCTTGCTAAACTAAAAAGTACAATACACGGTTTCTTATTATTTAGGCTTTCTTTGAGTTGACACTCTCTTCTTCATCATCAGTCTTCTCGGCGTCATAAGCCTCGAAGGGGACCTTGTAATTTTGGTATAACGGAGACGCCGAGTCGATGCCAGCGGCTTGTAAGGCCTTAAACCATCCGTGCTTAAAGCCACGGTTCTTGCATCGGCAAACATCATTCGCCAACTTTTCCCTAGTCTTCTCAATGCTTATTTTTTGTCCGTCAAAAAAGCCTTCTTCATAAGCTCGTGTTCTTATCGCTTCCTTTGCGAACATGCTTGTCGTATCCCGATCGGCGATGGCATGATCTAGCAAGCGTTGGTTTACTTTCTCTATTACAACCGGGTTCATTACACCCGCTGACTGCATCTCAGCGGTCTTAGCTCTTCTCACCTCACTCTCGGCCTTCTTTGCACGGTGCTCTAAGTTTTGAATACACCCGTTTTTCTATTCAATTTCTCTTTGCGCAGCGCGAAGTCGCATGCCAATCTCATATGAGCTATAAAGTCCTCTAACCGCCCCATGGACGCCCTTTCTGAAAATTTCATAATCATCCTGTCCGATCATTGATTATTATACTTCGGGCAAAAAAATTTGCCAAGTAAACTCCACGGCCACATTCGGATCATGGATAATTGAATTCTTCTCAGTCATTGGTTTGTTCCTAATAAACACTGAAAAACTTAGAGGGCGTAGTGGCCTACTCGGTTCGTTTCATGTTGAGGCGTGTGCACTCCCAACCCTTGGGTTTCCTCTTTGTTGCACCCCTCTCCTTAGAGATTTTTCTACCTCGCCCCCTCTTGGGGACCTGCTTCGACGACAGGGGGATCAACGCCTCTCTCACTTCTCCGACGCCATATTTTTCGTTCAAATGGGTTCGTTACCAGCTCTGCGATTCATTTCTAAGTCCAATTTTGCTAATGTCTTTCATTCGCCTCTATTGTTGAAGAACAATCTTCTAGACATACGAACTTGCTCAGACCAACGGAGTGCTCTCTTACCTTTCACACTCAGCTAGGTCTAAAAAGTGTCTATTTAAAGAGGCCACAAGCACCACACACATCTGGCTACCCCATTTATTAATTGCAGATGCAACGATTACGAAGCGCCCATGGTCGCCGCCAGCTCTTTATGCATTCGGCAATGACGCTTAGTGGTCAACTGGGGCAAGGGCAGATTTATTAATCTATTCGGCTTTTCAATATTTTGTTGAATTCAGATAGTGCCCCACTTGACCCCATGAACTTGCTTTGTTTTTATTATATCTGGCGGTGGCGCTCAGTAGTTAACTGGGGCAAGGGCAGATTTATTAATCTATTTGATTTTTCAATATTTTTTCCGAATTCAGAGAGTGCCCCACTTGACCCCATGAACTTGCTTTGTGTTTATTGTATCCGGTGGTGGTGCTCAGTGGTCAACTGGGGCAAGGGCAGATTTATTAATCTATTCGGCTTTTCAATATTTTGCCAAATTCAGACAGTGCCCCACTTGACCCCATGAACTTGCTTTGTTTTTACTGTAACCGGCGGTGGCGCTCAGTGGTCAACTGGGGCAAGGGCAGATTTATTAATCTATATTTGGTTTTTCAATATTTTGCCGAATTCAGACAGTGCCCCACTTGACCCCATGAACTTGCTTTGTTTTTCTCGTATCCGGCGGTGGCACTTAGTGATCAACTGGGGCAAGGGAAGGTTTATTAATCTATTCGGCTTTTCAACATTTTGCAGAATTAAGACTTGTCAATGTTTATTAATATGAATGTTTATAAATTTATTCGACTTGTCAATGTTTTTCTTGTTTTCAACTTTTTTTTGGTGTGGTGATGTGGCACATTTCCACTACCCAAGTAAGGCATAATCATCCATATAATCATTAGCAGAATGGGCATTTTCATTAATAAACTGCACGAGTACATTCGTCACTTTATACATGAAAATGGCCATAGTACAAAAACTAAACAGTATAATAGAATCAACAAAATAAACAGCGAACAACCAAAAACAAAAACAAAAGGTAAATATATCTATTATGGGATCGGCCGATCAAAAGGTCCAAATCCTCTGGATCCGATTCCAGCGGTTCGACTTCCAACTGCTCGTAAGGAATCGGCTGATCGAGAGTCACCTTGGTAGTCGCTAAAGCTTTGAGCTATCCGTGCTTGAAGCCCCGATTCTCGAACTTCAAGGCTTCATCGGCGTACAACTCCTTGTCCTTGAGCTCTTTGGCATCAAATTCTTTGGCCGCATCTGTCTCAGTGAGCTCTCTCGCCTTTTTCTCTGCCTTAAGATCGGCCTTCAGTTTTGAGATTTCTTCTTGAGCTGACTTTAGGGAGCCGTCTATCAAGATTCCCTCTCTTCAGCAGCCCTACGAAACAGATCGACATGTTGCATTTTCTCTTGTGCAGTAGCGACCCTCGTTTGCTCTTCTTCTACCTTCCTTGCTTCAGACTCGGCCTTCGTTATTGCCACAGCCAAATCGGCTACAACAGCTTGGCATTGCCTTTCTCCCCTTCTAGCTAGCTTTCAAGGATGCCGAGTCGCTCCACGATGTCATAATGATGATGACCGATTTTGGTAATCCTTCCCACTGCCTGACAAAAGCAATGAAGCAAGGGAATGTTAGTCGGCGTGAGAAAGGAAATTTTATTTTACTTGTTAAACTTACCAATATGGCCTACGGAGCCGCCAAAGCAATCGAAACAACATCCGGTTCGGCACGGAAAACAACCCTGTCTACTAGGAAAGAAAGCGCCGAAGCCACACTCAAGGCCACGGTAGGATCTTTGATAGCCAACCCACCAGTGAGAACCGACGTACTTTTCAGCCGTGGCTGGATGACGAATGGCTCGGAAAAATCATCTGTGGATGACATCTCCATCCTTGGCCGTTTATCAACTGGCACCTCAGATAAATCGACAATGATCTCGGCAGGTCATTTCTGTCCTATCTGATCAGCTCTCATGACTTCAGTCTGGCGCTCTGCAAGGGCCAATTTGGCCACAACCGTTTCACAGGCCATCTCCTTTGGAGGAACCACGCATGGTGGAGTTACTTGGCTCCCCTAGTACCGCCGACTTCTCTCTTAGGCGCCATCATCTCTACATTTCATCTTCTAGCAAATTGAACAAGAGACTCTCTGCCCATCTCCTCGACCGCGGATTCAACCCCAGGTAAATCCTCCAAATTGTTTAAGATGTCGTTCTCTGGAGCAGATAAAGATACTCGGCCAGAGGTGGAGGGATGATCGGTGTGCTGGTTAGGACTGATGTACTCAAATGCTATTCGACTTTTTTGTTAAGTTCTTGATCCTCTGCACGACCCTTTGATTGTGCATCTTCGCCGACTTGTTCGCCAGCATCGGAACCCTTAACACTAATATCCCTTAAACTTTTGTAACTAGGAAATATTAGTGCAGTGAGTTGCCGTTTACCTCTCGGCACAAGGATAGTATCTGCGGCCGAGAAAGTGGAATAAATTAGGTCGTATCTCAGCAACACATGGGCGGCGCACCCTTGTCCTTGGAGATTTGCGCGTCCTTTGTAATTAAGGATTGCCTTCACTTGCTCAAGAACGACTTTGTCCGCCTATGTCAGTGCTCTTTTTCAGTCGTTGCTTGCACAACATAAAAATCATGATCAACATCTAGTATTTAAGCTGAGTAACTCGTTTATTTAAAAACATGATAACAATTATATTTGGCCACCTAACTTGCCTTTCTGCCTCGACACTGGGTCCTGGCAATCTTCTCCATCGCCGAATTCCCAATTGCCTCAGACAGCAACCATGAAATCGTTAACCCTTTTGCCAGAGCTGGCGAACATGGTCACCAAGTGATGATCTACATCCTTGGCTCTCAGAAAGTAACGGCCCTGCTGACCAATTGATTTCACCATGACGTAGCAGTGTCGAATGGCTGGGATTCTTAGGTTCAAACCTAGTTGGCTATTCAATGCTCCTATACCCATGATTATTTGGTAGAAGTTCATGTTAGGTTGGAAGGGAATTAGTTCCGAAGAACGCAGGACTGTCCTAAGGAGAGGATGGAGGGGAATCAAACTCCACCCTCAGTGATTGACAATAGGGGGAAGATAATGGTATTCGTGTCAGCCCTCTCCATGTCCACCACACTATCTATAACAATGGATAGGTGGATGTCGTCTGGGATTGAAAAATGACGATGGAAGGCTATGACTTGCTCCTCTGAGAGGAGAGCTTTCAAACGCCTCGCCATTCAAGACAGAATAAAAACAAAATGCATACTAGAAAGAAAAAAACACGTAGGGGACTAGAATGAGAATAGAATGAGAAGAGAGAGAGGCACTTACAGGTCGAAGAAGAAGATAATGAACAGTAAGGAGCGGAATTGCAAAAGTCTTAAAGGAGGTTGGTGTGAAGGATGCCAAAAGAAGTCGAGAGCCTTTCAAGTCAAGAATATACGGAGGGACAGTTTTCAAATCGCATTAAATAAATGTCAAATAGAAGGGGCGAAAAGCTGCAATGATTGAATATCGCGCCTGTTTTGACGAATCAGTACTAAAAGGAGTGCAACCGCCATATTCCTGACTTTCAAGGGTTCTGAATGATCTGTTAGCTAAGAATAATACACCAATTAACTAAACATGGCGACTGGAATGACCTTACTCGGATGTTTGGGGGGCAATTGTGGAGATGGAGTTGATTATGAGCAGTATATAAGTCGGGTGAAGACAAGATTGTCGAGAAGATGGGTGAAGACGAGTTAGCGAAATGGAATCCATTTGAATAGGGTCGTCGCCGAGTAGAACCTAGCTTGAGGGCCAAATAGGCCCCGAGTCCTATGGAACATTTGGGGGCCCAATTGTAGGGCCGAGTGTCCATAATAAGAAAGTGGGTCCCTGGAGAGCAATATAAAAAGAAAGAGCATCAGCTAAAGAGGAGGTATGTGAGAAAAAAGCAAATGACTTATAAGAAAAGTAAACACCAAAGCAAAAGACTAACTTGCTCGTTGGAGTGCTAATTCGGGCACGCCCGACCAGAGCGTTTGTTTCTCTTTCAGGTCTTATTTCAGGGATCAGGAAAGTTTGTCTAGATTAGAGAGTATTTCCAAACCACATCACCACACTATTGAAGTATTGTTGGGTTTTGGCTATAATGATTGTAATTAAAGGCTAATTTTGTGTGCTAGTGTTAAAAAAGCACATTTTTTAAGCGAGTCCATTTTTGAATTGATTTTTTTTTTTTTTTTTGGTATATGTTCTTATCCATTGAACTTGTAACGCCACGAAATTAATATAGTAACCCATCCGCAACATTAATAAATAACAACAACAAAGTAATTATCTTCCATTAGTTTCCTATTAAGCTTACAAAAGAGTAACATATGCAAGTATACATTCACAAGCCTATCCCTGAATCTATAACATATGTTACATAATAGAATAAACATCAAGCAAATAAGAAATGCCCTAAGGGCTTATAGTTTTCCAAGACAGTGCTTGGTTAAAAAAAAAAAGGATTTAAATCCATTAAAGCCCTAGGCTTGTACAAGTAAATACAACAAAATAAACAAAATAAAGCCCTTACTTCCAAGTGCTCCCAAGCTATTGCCTTGGCGGAGGCATATCATCAGCACCTGAAAATGGTTTTCCCACATAGGGTGAGCCAAAGCCAAGTAGAAATAATCCAATATAATATATGAATCTTAGCAATGATATAAGGGTGAAATGCATATGCAATGCTCGTGACAAAACATTTTATATCCCTTTTCAAAACCATCCAATGTTAGGTTCATGCCACAATTCAAGAATCATTCCCTTTGCATTAGAAACAGAATAGTGAATCGCAACTCTGGGAACCACTAGACAAGTATCACATTTCACAGAAATTTTGTAACACCCTTGAAATATAGAACAAGACAACCATTCATAAGATCCATAAACATAAATGAAACTTTATATTTTCATACATCAGAGGCTTCTTTACACAAGATATTACATGCTAGCAACAAGGTAAATGCCCTATGGGCTTACAACTTTCCAAGTTATCACTTGGTTATAACAAAAGAAGAGTTCTAACTCTATACATAAAAAGCCCTCGTCTTGGATTTACATTTAACACAAAATTAAATAACAAGACGGAGTCTTCAACTCCTAAACCTCTCAAACTAAGATCTTGGAGGCAGCATATCACATGTACCTGAAAAATGGTGTCCCAAGTAGGGTGAGCCAATGCCTAGTAGAGATATGCTAAACAATATATGAGAATTAACTAAAACATTAGCATCCGATAAATGTTTAACACATGTAAAGTACGTACATCCTTTCCATAACCAATCAACATTCACATCCATATTCCAAACCACTTCCATTTATTTATCCAAACCAATTCATTAACATAGATCATTATTACTCAAACAATTCAAGATGATACTACAACTCATATTAACAACACTTCAATCATTAACATCCTTCAAATGTATATAAGATTTCGGGACTTTCACTCTGGACACTCCGGCCAACTTAATTATCAATAAAGTCCATCCCCTATCTCCTCCAAAAAATGGAGTACATCCCCTATCTCCTTCCAAAAAAAGATACATATGCAATGTATTTAAACACGTTGTCATATACAATGACCAATTCAATCACATATACAATGTTTACATCCAACTGTCATATTCAAGACATATTCTAATTGATTAGTTTCAATCTATCTAATCGTCATGCAATTTTTACAACAATCATGGCTATCTTCCACCGATAGCCCAAAACAGATATTTCTAAACAGATAAATAAATCTATCAAATAGATAATTTATCAACTTTTCCATAAGTGAGTGATTTATCAATCCAGCTACACCATTTAATCACATTTTCCCCCAATTTCATAATTCCCAGACCAATTTCATATTTTCACAATTGATTTCATTATTTACACAAATAATGTATATAATTCAAATTAGGGCATTCTCCATTTTTTCTCAAATATTGCCCCCAAGGCCAATCACCCATTACACACAAACAATCCCAATTTTCAAGACCCCACATACATATGGAACCCAACATTAGGAAACCCCTATTTTATAATTTCAAACTCAACCCTAACTTTACCCCAAATTCCCAAATCCAACCATTTATACAAAATGACCAATATTTATGTCAAAACTCATATTAAGGAGTAGATTATCCCTACCTCAAATGGAGAAGCTCAAAGGAGAAGAAGAAGGAAACCCAAGATGCTCCAAATCTAAACTTTTTTGGATCAAAAGATAGCCCACGCAATGCTCAAGCTTTTTAACAAAGACAGTAGGGTAGAGAGACTCTAAATGAAGGGTATTTGTAGAGAGAGAGAGAGCATTTTGAAGAGAGAGGCTACTGTGCTAGGGTTTGGAATGAAGAAGAGAGCAAAAAGTGATATAAAATCACACTGTTGCGAACTGATATATGCGAGGCTCGCTCGAGCAACCAGACACAACAAGGACCTTGCTTGAGCACAAGAAGCGTCGCTCGAGCGAACAATGAGAAGCTTCAGGTCTGCAACCAAGGTAGATGCATGCTCGAGAGCAAGAATGCTGGCTCGACCGAAGGAACAAACAACACGGGGCTCGCTTGAGCACAAGAATTATCGCTCGAGTGAAGAATACCAACCTTTAGATCTTACAGAGACGCAGACGCACGCTCGAGTGCAAGAATGTTTGCTCTAGCGAAGAGACACACCAAACAAGGCTCGCTTGAGCGCAAGAAAGCTCGCTTGAGCGAAAGCTGCATCTGAAAGAAACCTGAGAACCCACAATCCTCGCTCAAGCGTAAAAAGCCTCGCTCGAGCGAAGAAGGCAAAACCTGGGCAGCAACCACTTGAACCAACTCACAACCAACCTATTCCAAACTCGCCCAATGCATCCCAAAACTCAAATACAAGGAATTAAAGGATGGAAACAAGATGTAGACAACAACATACAACCACGAAACCCAAGTCTGGACACAAAATAAATGACGGGAAAAAATCAGGATTGCTATAAATTTCGTCTGCGAGAAACCATAATCTAGTACCCATGTAAACGTAGGATATACAAGCACTACTATTGCCATTTTACGGATATTTCATCTGCGGGATTGGCACCCATGTATATTCGCGATTTTTAGGACTTTCATTATGGATACATAGACCAAGTTATTTGATATGACAACAACTTTCTTCCAGATTCACCCCTTTTTCTCAAGATGATACACATTTTCCAAGTATTAAATATGTAACAACGACAATGCAAATGGATGAGAAAATAGTTTCAATTTGCTTAATCCTCATACAATTTCTACAACAATCATAGCTATCCTCCACCAATAGCTCAAAATAGATATCTCTATAGATAATTTCAATGAAGATAAACTTTCCAAATTTTAAGATGCGAGTGATGATACATATTCAACTCCACCATCCTCATTTGTAACAACTCGATTTCATCATTTCAATATCAACTCCCTTATCAATACAAAATCAACATTTGAGATTTCTTGGGCAAAACCTTTTTTCCTTTATAAACCATTTCCCAAGGTAAAAACTCACCATTTCATCATATCTCATTAATAAATATCTATCCACAACCATTCCCAATAAACCATTTGAAAACCTCTCCTTTTGATTTCGAACCAAAACTCAAGATTGTTCAAAAATCCACATTTTCATAATGTTGTTTTTAAAAAATAAATAACTAAGTTAAAACTCATAAGGAAGTGCGGAGAATCCCTACCTCAAGCTTAGAAGGTGGAAGAGAACTCGAAAAACTCAACGTCAATGAAATCACGAACCACTTGGATCAAAAGGAAGCCCTTGACACGATCTATAATCTATCTCAAAGGATCAAGGTGAAAAGATATCTCCAGGTGAGTAGATCTAAGAATCTAAGTGGGAAAAACAGAGTTTAGACAGAGAGAGAAGAGAGGTTCATGGTTAAAGAGGGAGAAAGATGAGTAACAAATGAGGGGAAAGTGCTTTTGGTTCTATTTATAGTGACTATGTATTAATAGAATAATAGCTCCAAAGTCGAATGAAAAGAACAAGTCAAAAATCCCCAAAAAGTAGGGCCCAAGCAAAACAAAAATCTAAAAAAGACTCATAGGGGTTGACCCTCGGGATAATGGTGTCGACCATTAAGAAGAAAATGCTGAGACACAAATGTTGGCTGCAGACAAGGGTCGACCCTAGGAAACCATGGTGTTGACCCTATTTTTCTGTAGACAACGCAGAACTAAACAACAATGAAAGGGTCAACCCTAGGACCCATGGTGTCGACCCTATTTTTCAATAGCAATTTCCAGGATTGAGCAACATGATAGTGTCAACACCACTCAGATTGTTGTCAACCCCAGAGGCCAACAACATCACAAGTGTCGACACCACCAAGACCGGTGTTTACCCCAAATTTTAGTAGCTACACCAAGAGAACAACAACAAGGTGGTGTCTACACCACTAAGACTGGTGTCGACCCCAAGAGTAGAACAAAACAAAGAGAATGAGGCAGTGTTGACCCTCGAAGCCAAAACCTAACAAGAAGAGAGGGAAGGATGACTGCTACGAACATGGTTTTCTGGATTCGAAAGTAATAAATGGGTCGGGTCTAAGTCTGGATTGCTATATAACTATTTTACTTGCTTGGGATGTAATGAAACAATATTGTAACTTCTGGGAAATAGTTCAATGAAAAAGAATGGCATGATCTTGTTACTTCGTTTATTCTTTTATTATGCATTGTGTGTTGGTAATGCTTGGGAGAATAGGATCTAGATTGGTTCTTTCTAGGGTGTTACAAAATGTGTATTGAGAATATAAATATTTTAATTTTTTCTAATCTTATAGTATATATTTTTCTTTGTTTTTATTTGAGTTCAAAGTTTTTATGTTTGGCATGTTGGTTTTGGGCTAAAATAACCACAAAAAAGACAAAATAGGCTAAAAAGCCAATAAGGCAAAATGTCACACCCAAACCATAATCATTTTATTTTTTCTCTCACAAAAGTCAAAAAAGCCAAAAACCCTATCCCAAACGAGGCTTTTTAGCCTTAGGCTAAAATGGCCAAAAAGCCAAAAAGCTAAAAAGCTAACCCACATCCCAAACGAAGGCTAAAGAGAAATTATTCAATACTCTTAGAATAAGTTTAAGTAATATTTCAAAGTAATAGCTATTACTAAATCATGTGACCTATGACTCTTGTGTTTGAGTTTTAGGAACCAAAACTTGCAAATACAATGAAGGATTACTTCAAAAATATTGAATAATTTCCCAAATTTTATACAGTAGATACTTAAAAAAAAAATTAGATTCATTTAATAGAATTAATACAATTTTTATATTTTAATTTTCTTAATGATTTTTTATTTGTTATTTTTGTTTTGCTTTGTTTTGAAGGATGGCTACAACATAATTTGCAAAATGTCCAAACTTGAATGGGTGTGCAGAAAATCACAATAATTCAGTTGATTGTGAATTGTGTGTAGGCTTAGAGTTTGATTCAGAAGATTTATTTTACAACAAGTATGGTCGCATTATGGGTTTTAGTGTTCGAAAAGAATTTTGTAATAAAAACAAGAAAACTGGTGAGCTAACCTCTAGAAAAATTGTTTGTTGCAAAGAAGGTTTTTGAGCGGCTGACAAGAGAGATTACAAAACAAGAATTCCTCGATTAAAAACAAGGACAAGTTGTAATGCACATATAAGCATTAGACTTGATAGATAAAAGTCCAAATTTGTGGTTTATAGTTTTGATGCAACACACAACCATGATCTTCATATTGAAGAATGTGCTCACATGGTGCAATCACAACGACATATATCTACAGCTCAAACTTCTGGAGTTGATTTAGCTAATGATTCTGGAATCAAATTGAAATCTTCTTAAGAGTTTATTTGTAGTAGACAAGTAGGTGGGAGGGATTATCTAGGTTACATTAAATAAGACCAAAGAAATAATCTTCGAAGCAAACGAAAAAGGGACTTGGCATTTCAAAAGTAGGAGTGTAGGCACCCCATTTTTGACCGTCCTCAAGACTTGGACGTCATCGTTTGAACACTCGATGATCATCCATGCTCGTGTTCGTTTTGAGCTCCCGAAGGTCTCGGCTGCGCTCCTTGCCTTAAGATCTCTCAACTTGTCTGTTTTGTGCTTGGTTGTGGACCAAGGGCTTGTGGTTTTGCTTCTGAGGGAAGAGGGTGGCCGATCGGCCAAGGCATGATGCCATCGGCCAAAAGTGGTGGCCGATCGGCACTTTTTTTGGTCGATCGGCACTTTGTTTGGTCGATCGGCCATATTTTTGATTCGAGACCTTTCCATCTTCTTTTTGCAGATATTTTCTGCCAGCTGTGACAACTGGTATGTATAGACGTCCCCGAACGCCCCGGGAGGGCGAGTCCCGTTCTGTTCATATTGGGCTCGCTACAGTTCAGGACTCTTAAATTGTCACGATTCTAAATCTAAACCAAAGAGTCCAAATCCGGCAAATTGTTTTGAGAAAAATAGATTTTGAAAGAAGTGCCAAACATGAACTGCTTTGCCAGATACAGAGTCGCCACCTAAATATTTTTTATGGGGAAATTTAGGAAACCCTGACTAGGTGCCAAAGGCCATGTGTCCGTCATCACCAAAGTTGCCTCGGCTCAGGAGCTTGGGTACGATTGGGGAAGGTCAGCTATGAGTACCCCCTCTCGCCCGATCCGAAGATCGGTCTCTACTAACCGTGATATCCATTTTTCAAAACGTTATGTGTTCTTATTCCGGTTATTAGCCTAGAATTACTATGTTATGCGCACAGCAAACAAGTACAAACCAAATTGCTTAAATTGGAACAAAACATTTCATGCTTGTTTTGAAGAATGGTTTGCTACTCGCAAGTAGGCTAAGAAATGTAGATTTCGCCACCCTCAAGTGGGCTTTAGAAAAGATGATTTTGCCACTATCCAGTGGGCTTAAAATTCGCATCCAATGCATTGTTCTAATTTAAGTAACCCAACCTTCACCCACAGGTATTCAGACAGTTATAACACGTAAACACGCAGCCTCATGGTAAGCATGCTGTCATGGCAAACACTCACACTCATGCAAGATGCTAAAGCATAAAAGCTTACCTAGTACTCCGAGCCAAAACAAAAGCTAGTTAGTAATCAATGCATGATCCTAGCTCATGTTAAGATAGCTAATGCAACACATACAAGATGCAACTACAATAGGCTCGGCTATTCTAAGATGGCATGTGATGATGCTACAACTAACATGTATTCAACTTTGGAATTGAAATACAAATGCAGTTAGTATGATGCACCGAGCCCGGTGCATGTAAGACAAATGTATGGATGCACGCATTCTATCATACTGTATGCTAATTGAAACAAGCCCTAGGCTAACCATCGAAAGCTAGTAAATAAAAGGGAAGAAAGATGTGGGGTTGGGAGACATGCACACACTCACACACGCTTATTATACAGTTGCCCTCGCTCGGAGGGTCCGAATAAATATTACAAACCACCTAATTAATTAACTCTCAAGCTAAATAATTAATTACAAAATTTCTAATTAATTAACAAATTAAATGCAGAAGAAAGGTGGCCGCAGCCCCGCCTCGAGGTGCGTGAATGATGCGTGCTTGACTCGTCTCGCCCGGAAACTCACTGCCATAGCACTGTTGCCTCTGTTTACACTGCCCTAATCCTGTGAAGACTGTGAAAATTCTTGGGGCACCTCTCAACTGATTCCTGATCACCCTGGAATGTCACCGGCCAATTCAAAGTACCACCGGCCATGGGGATGGGTTTATCGGCTAAATGTTGTACCACCGGCCAGCCACCGATGGTCGGTCGGCACTGTAGGTGGCCGGCAGACCATTGCTTCCTGCAGAATCCTGCAGTTGACAGTAGTAGAGGGCAAGCAGTGTATGGCATGGAATTTTCAAGCAAATGTGAGCATGGCCACTCTCCCAATCATGTTATGGACTCAAGGGAGTGTGGCCCTCGACCCTCGGGTCATCAATTGCGCATTTCGATGCGTGATGGCCTAAGAGGCCAAGTTTGCTAATCAATGTAAATGCTTGCAACAAAACAAATGAGTACCAATGCCCTATCATGTTGAGGTCAAGGGTATTGGCGACCGAGGGTTGAGGCGTGTTTCATCACTTTGAGTATGAACACTCCTCAACTCTCATGCTTGGTTTGACACACCAAACCAAGCGAAATGCTATGCATGTATGCAATGTACCTCACGTATGCAACATGGGTCAAATATGCAATCATGAAACTAAGTAAGCATGGCATGCCAAATGCAATGCAAACTAAACATGCCAATGTGCAATGTACTAAAATATGCAACATGCAATGTAGCAGACATGGACAAATATGCAATGAGACTAGCATGTGACAACACGAAATGAGTCAAATATGCAATAAACGTGTGACAAGCATGTAATGGTGGATTTAAACCATAAAGGACAGACCTCAGCCTTGCCATAGACAGTGGCCAAATCATACTAAGGAATGGATGCAAAACAAAGGTGAATTCAAGACCAACAAGAGGGCATTGTACCACAACCACCTCAACCACTCATGGCATGGGCTACACAACTACAAACAGAGTTTACATGCATCAAAATATGCCCCAAAACCCACTGATATGGCAGCCCAAATGACTTAATCACAAGACATGCATTATAACCTTTTCCAAGGCACAAAAGAACAACCTTTCAAGGCAAGAAAGTGATGATGAATGTAAGCATACAAGCATGGATTAGGGACTAAAATGGCATGTGAAATGACTCCAAATCATTGAAACAACCCAACTAAAGCATGCTAGTGACTCACACACTCAAGGCTCACAAGCCAAAATACAAAGGGGCTATACCAAACATGGAAAATATGATCAAAATAGCACCCAACAGACCTTAATCATGGTAAGACATGGCTAAGAACTTCACAAAGTTAGGCCAAAACATAAGAGCATGGTAGGCTAAATGCATGATGCACTTCTAGACAAAATGGGGGAATACAGAGCAAGTATATTATGCATGTAAGGGACCTTTAATCTGACCAAAAACAGAGGTAAGATATGCCCAAATAACAACCAAAAACCTCTGAAATGGAGCTAAGAACAACTGATGATGCATGCTATCCTTATGAGCCAAAGATGCAAACAAAAGAGAGACCAAGGGAGCGGGGTGTCCCTCCCCTATGCAAGACCTCAAAGCCCCTTCTTTACCACTGAAAATCCACTGGATTTCAGTGGTGAGAAGGCCAATACACAAGAGGTTCCAAAGCTTAACAAAGAGAGTACAAAAAGGGCCAAACAAGGCCTAAGAGGGGGAGATCAGCCCCAAACAACCAAATGACCTTAATGAAAGATCTCAAGCATGAAAATACAAGACTTTTTTCAGTTATACACAAAGTCTAAAACAACAAGCAAGGTAGGCAAAAATCTAATGCAAGATTGGGAAATCTAAAGTAAGAATGTTACCCTTGAAGAACCCTTGAGGAACAGCAAGATCAGCCACCTTCCTATGATCAAAACCAGTCCAAAAACTCAAGAACAAACCCTCTAAGCCTCTCAAGGTCGAAGTGTGGTGTAATGGTGTGTGCCTTAGTGCAAAACAAGGTCAAAACACACTTTTAGGCCACAAAACACACACAAAAGAGGAGAGAGAGGAAAATATATAGAGAGAGAGTGATGTATATCAGAATATATGTATAAGCTCTGGTTTTTTTCGTTCAACCCCCAACAATGGAGGAGGGGGGCTCTATATATAGACAAAACAAAGGTTTGAAGCTTCTCAAAGAAGCTAAACAAAAAAGGGGTCAAAGGGGGCAAGGCTTCCTGAGGAAACTAGGACAACTGGCAAGCTTCTTGAGGAAGCTTTGACAAAGGGTCAAGCTTCCTCAAGAAGCTTTGACCAAAAGGGTGCAAAAAGGGAAAAACAGCCACATGTATGCCCTGGGGCAGGTTTGGTGCATTCCAGCTGGCATAACTAGCATACACCATGCCTGAAAAAGGTAAAAAGGTGCTACCGGCCAGAAAAGGAGGTTACCGACCAAACAGATGATCGGTCGGCCATACTGAGTGCCTACCGGCCAATGGTATAATTCACCAATGGCCGGTAGCCTCAAAACATGGCCGGTGGCCTCAAACCAAGGTCGGTGGGTGTCAGGGGTAGCTAACAAGCAACTTTCTACCCTCAGAAGCAAAAAACACAAGTGTTTGGTGCAAAACCAAACACAGAACAGTCGAGTTGAAAGATCCTGAGACAAGGCGCGTAGCCGAGACCTCTGGGAACTCAAAACGAGACACAAACATGAGTAATCACCGAGTGTTCGAGTGGTGACATCCAAGTCTTGAGGACGGTCAAAAATGGGGTGTCTACACTGGGGCTTTGATTTCAAACAATAAGAGATGGACTTCCCTTAGCTCTCTTCTTCCCCTTCAAACGACACAAATGTAGAGCTTTCTCTCTCTAGAGTGTGCTAACTCTCTCTCTCTCTCTCTCTGTCTAAGGTGAACTCTCTGCTCAAAGAAGTAGAAAGAACAAGAAGAATGTTGCTTACATTCCTTCACGTTTCAGCAGATATACACAACACTCACACACTCTCACATCGAATGAATAACACGTGCACACGCATGTACTACTTCAACACACCCACAAGAATTTATCCTCTACACTCAACACCATCACATGCCTTGACACATCATACACTTAATCACATCTTGAATCATGAATAGGAGTAGATTAGGCATAAATCATGCATCATCTTATTAAACACAAGTAACCTTAACTAATCATGGTTAGCACCTAACTCAATTAACCGCAAGCTGTTCTAATTAAGGCTTAATTCAATCACATGTGATTTTACTGAACTGAACCAATTTTTTTTATCAAAATTTCTCATATGCTTTCAAATATTCCAATTAGTCACTTCATGTACTCAAATTCGGTTTCTGAAAGCATTTAGGCTATTAATCTCGGGTTCAGAGTAAAAATCATAACAGATAATTCTAAGAATAACAGATAGAAAGCCAAATAGCAAATAAAGTACACAATTAGCACATAATTCCCTTTTAAACACTTGTTAACATTCTAAATTACGGGTTAGTAATTAATTATGGATCGGGGTTGTTACAGTCTCCTCACCCTTAGGAAGCTTGGTCCTCCAAACTCGAGTTATCTTATATCAAAAGAAATGATGTCCATCAAATATATAACTTCAACTCTTTATAAAACAGAAGCATAACTATATTCATAAACATATTCATGACCCAATCTCGACATTAACTCCTTACCAGAAACAGAATCAGAAATCATATACAGAGATTAGAGTTCATATCAAACAGAGTCTTATGCACATTCAGACTTTAATTAGAAACAGATTCATTTTCAAGTCACATACAGAAGTCGGAGTTCATGCTTAATCTTACATAGCACATTCGTTAGCGCTACCAAACACTTAAAATCATCAAGGGTCATACTTGTCAGTTCCATAAAGGAACCTCCGGATCCGGGTAATAGAGAATGAACATGCTGAGGGCCATGATGAAGCCTCTGGTACGGGTAACAGATGGCAGACATAATAAGTTCCATAATGGGACCTCCGATACCAGGTAACAGCTAACAGATATCACATGATGCTAAGGATGCCACGAATACATGTCAGAAATTGGACAATCATTCATTGTACAGAACATATCATTTCAGAAAACAAATCTTATTTCATCATACAGAAAATAAATAAAGTTAAACATAGTTTTACTATGTTATTACTTACATTACGCTCCGAAAGCAGACAGACAGAACAGACAATCCAGATGGCTACGGCGCATGACCTGCACAAACATAACAGATACACAGATTGTAACATACACTCAAATAGTACTTAACTTATTGCATTTAATTCTTAGTGTGTTTGCACGTCTTATCCTCATTATTATATTTTAATCGTGGTCTTTAACAGATGTACAGTACTTCATTAACCAGTTCATACCCAATATACAGTCAAAATAATCAATTCCTAAAGGCAATAAATCCACATATAATGTCATGCCACCAATGCATACCATAGAACCTCTAGATGGCATAGATACAGATAACAAATAATTCATGGGTTCTAGTGGTCTAGTCGGTTTTCAAGAGAAAGCATGTGATACGAAAGAATGCGTAGAACTAGAATCTATCAATATACAACACATGTAAGTAAAGCAATGCACGTATGCACGCAACGTGTATAGAAACTTGAAATTGAACACATGTAAGTAAAGCAATGCACGTATGCGCGCAACGTGTATAGAAACTTGAAATTGAACACATGTAAGTAAAGCAATGCACGTATGCACGCAATGTGTATAGAAACTTGAAATTGAACACATGTAAGTAAAGCAATGCATGTATGCACGCAATGTGTATAGAAACTTGAAATTGAACACATGTAAGTAAAGCGTGTGGTCTACGCAAGCAATGTGTATAGAAAGGAACTTGAACACATGTAAGTAAAGCATGCGGTCTACGCAAGCAATGTGTATAAAAAGGAACTTGAAGTATGGTAAAGGTAAGCTATCCAAGATGTCGAAATACAAAGTACTGCAATATATTATAATTGAAGTGATTTGTGGATTTCACAAGATACACAAAGGATACGGGAGGGGATGCTCCTCGCACTCCCAGAGCATTGCTCATCGCAGACACAATTTTAGGTCAACTCGGAGGTCTACGGACGTTTCAAAGGTGTACTTCCTTGCACTGCCTTGAGAAACTTGAGGTGCCACACCAAACAGTGGATCCCAACAAAGGCGCGAGAGATGTATTGACCTCAAGGGATGGGTTACCAGTATCAACTCTGATACTTTGCTGCCCTACTCTCTTTTTGCTTTACTTTCCTTTTTACTGGTAGTCTAAGCACATTGCACTGCATCAGGCAGGTTTTACTTTTTCTTAAAACTGCATATTTTTGCAAAGCATGTGATGGGAATGAAACTGCTATTTTGTTCAAAAAGGTGTTGCATTTGTACATTCTATGCATTGCATCGCATGGCATCACATAACAATGTGAATGAGATTCGTTTTGAAAATAGAGCATTCGCGTCGTAATAATCAGGTAGTGAGCCAATTTACAACTCGATAGGCAAAATAGAGAGACTCGATATAACCAACCAAGCGTGAGTACAACTCGATAAGCAAATTAAAGACTTGAAGAGAGTGACATACAACTAAATAAGCAAATGTACAACAACTCGATAAGCAAATAGGCGTGACTCCGCAAGAATCGATCACCGGAGGGCATTGGAGGTGGTGGAATTCCCCAATCCTCAGCATAAACAGCTCAGAGAACAAGGAGGAAGACCACCGACCAAAGATAAAGGCCATCGGCCGTGAGAAATGGCCGTCGGCCAGAAACTTTGATAAATCAGCCAAAAGTGGTGGCCGGTCGGCATTATATTTGGCCGGCCGGCCATGAATTGTCAGAATCAGCAGAATGCTGACATCTGTCCTTCACTCAACCTTATCTTCTACAAAGAGGCCTCAGCTTCGTAGTTCTTCCCAATTCAATATTGATTTGCCCCAAATGGAAGCGCTTCATGCCCAAAATCTCACAACTTGGATTAACAACTTAGATGGCTCGGAAAAGCTGAATTTCCGGGGTTTCGGCATAAATGCACTATTCACTATGGGTTGTACCCCGTTACATCTCCCGTTTCTCCATGCGGTGGCAAGGTTTTGGAATCCGGTGACACATGTCTTTAGCTTTAGCGTGCAAGAAGTGTGTCCTACCTTTGAAGTTTTTCGAGTTTTACTGGAATCTGAGCGTGACGAGGAGATCCTGCCCCATCTTAATTTTGGCCATGCCCAAACCTTAGGGCGAATGTGTGGACTCACTATGCGCGACGCTCGGTCTCTGATTTATGACGAAATGCTGGACATTCCCAGTTTGATCTATCTGTTTTTCGATGCCGGCGATCGCAACAACCATCATTGGCAAGGCTTCCGGCGACACGCCCTCTGTTTGTGCATGCTATCTCATTTTCTGTTTTCCTCAGGCTCCGTTCGATTGATCGAGGTTACCCAGGGCTTGAAAGAGGGCAAGAGTTGCGTTGTCATGACTCTGGCTGAGACGTTGATGGGGTTAGACGACTTTTATCGTCGAGAGACGACTAGATTTGCGGGGAGTCCATTATTGCTGCAGGTAAAGTTTCCCACCCAATCTCACATGTGTACTATTCACGCCGCTCGGCCCTCAAACTCGTTTTCTCACAAAACCCTTTTCTCACTTTTTCTCTCATCGTACATCTCTCTATTCTTTATTCTCTCATTTTTCATCCCTTCCTAGGTGTGGTTGATGGACAAGTTGCAGGTTGTGGACTCTTGCCCAGCATACTCAGCTCGCGGCTACTTCTTCAGGCAACGTCTGGTCGACGCCCTTGATGAGGGTTGGTGGTTCGACTGGATGTGCAGTTTATCTGCCGACGTCATTGCTTGGCGATGCTTTTGGCTCAATCTACCGGCAATGGGCTACAACATGTCCCGACAGATTGGGATTCAGTTGATTGGCTTTACTCACTGTGTGTTCTATTTCCCATCCCGGTTCTGACGCCAGTTCAGCCATGACCAGATTTGCCCCGTAGAGGGGATAGAATATCCTGCTGCCTTTCCGTTTCGAGGTGCGCAGCTTGTTCGGCTGGCCACAGTGTGGAGGACAAGAGAACTTCTGGCCCCCGCTCCTACTTTCAGTTGTACTTTGTCTGATTAGTGCATAGATTGGCTTACTGAGGACGCACAGATCGGGCCCAGCTTGGCACCGGGGGCTTCGACCAGCTCTGGGAGGGGGCGCAGGAACACCTGACTTGATTATGCCCCGGATTTATTGCTTTATTAGTACTTTCAAGTTTTCCTTATGAATGTAATAAAAAGCAACTTCAATTTGTATGCAAGAGCAGGAGGACTCTGTACTGAAATCAATGAACTTGAAGGTTGTGGTACTGAAAATTTCCCGTTTTGGTCCAGAGATGGTCTTTGTTGTAGAAAGATTAATTTGAACAAAGTCAACTTTTATGAAAACTTTTCAAAACTATTTTCGATATGGATCAGAACTGGACACGCCTGAGATCTGTCACTGAGATGCACAAACCCCGGATCCCAACAACTGGAAAGTTGCCCCTAGTCTGCCAAGCACTGCACTGGAGATCATAACTGAGCTCTTGGATGCTGAATAGACAAAGATGGCCCAAGACGATCAAATGGACAAAGTTGATCGGGGAAGTGTTTATGGCTGAACTTCAGGATGAAGCTGCCTACGTATCCCAAAGATGGGAATCAAGCCTTACGTAGTTCAGGCTTGGGTTCACTCGAGTATTTTCACTCTCCTTTTACGCTCTAACTTTTGCCAAGGCCGCCCTTTGCAGGTTTTCAACCTTGCGAGCTCAGTTTTTATATTTTCTAATTTTTCGTGCTCTAACTTTTGCCTAGGTCGCCCTTTCGGGTTTTCAGCCCAGCGAGCCTCTCAAGGGTAATATTTCTTCAATTTGTCCATGTTGATCGGTTGGGAGAACTCTAGGCCATCTAGGTCCATCAGAATGACAGCTCCACCCGACCAAATAGACTTAATGATGTAGGGACCAGTCCAATCGGCTCTGAACTTGCCCCTTGGGTCATGGATGGGAGCTCGGTTATCCTTGAGTACCAAATCTCCTTTTTTCAAATTCCTGGACTTAACCTTCTTGTTGAAAGCCCGGGCAATTCTGCGCTAATAGCCTTGAACATGGTACAATGCTTTCAGTCTTCTCTCATCAAAGAGCATGAGTTCCTCGAATCTGCTCTATTGCCAATCTACTTCGGCTATTTGACACTCAGCCAATACTCGTAATGACGGAACCTCAATTTCGATAGGTAGAACGGCCTCCATCCCATAGACTAATGAAATACAGAGTCACCCCAGTAGAAGTTCTAATTGAAGTCCGGTAGCCCCACAGAGCAAACGACAACTTATCTGGCCAGTCCCAGTAGGTTTCCACCATCTTCTGCAGTATATGCTTGATGTTCTTGTTGGCGGCCTCAACTGCTCCGTTGGTCTGCGGCCGGTATGTGGACGACTTATGAAAAGCCACATTGTATTTCTTTAACAAATCAATCACCTCCTTTTTGAAATGGGAACCATTATTTGAAATAATCTCGTTTGGGACCCCATAGCGGCAGATGATGTTGTTTCTGATGAATTTTGCAACATGTGAAGCCTTTAACACTGCATAAGATTGGGCCTCAACCCACTTCGTAAAGTAATCTATCGCGACCAGGATGAACTCATGCCCATTCGACCCCTTCAGAGTAACAGCCCCAATCACATCGATTCCCCAAACTGAAAATGGTCATGGTGAAGTCATATTGTACAGCTTCGACGGCGGAATGTTCATGCGATTTGCATGGATCTGGCATTTGTGGCATCGCAGAACAAAGCCGATACAATCCTCCTCCATGGTGGACCAGTAGTAACCCTGTCTGAGGATTTTCCGCGCTAGCATTACCCCATTTATATGTGCCCCACATTCTCCTCCGTGGATGGCCTCCATCAGGCGCTTTGATTCCTCAGCTTCTACACACAGCTTATGCATTACCAGATGACCTCTTTTATACAGCTTACCCCCGCAGATGATGAACTGAACGGCCATTCTTCTGATTGCCCTTTGTCCTTGGCGTTTGCCTCCGGTGGGTACATTTCCTTCTCCAAGAAGTTCCAAATGTCGTGATACCAGGGGTTTTCGTCCTGAACCTCATCTATGCCGGCGATCGACTCGTAGGCTGGCGCAAATTTCTGGTCAATGATGATTGGACGCATCTGGACTCCGGATGGGATGTCTATCATGGAAGATAAAGTTGCTAAAGAATCTGCGAACCTGTTGTTCTCTCTTAGTAGATGAGCAAAATTTAGCTTCTCAAACCGAGGAATTAACAAGTCCAAGGTCCGGTGATACGTCATCATCTTTTCTTCTTTGACTTTCCAGTCTCCTTTGGCTTGAAACACAACAAGGTTCGAGTCCCCGATGACATCCAACCGTCTTGCCCCTAGTTCCAGGGCTGCTTCTAGACCGGCAATGCATGCCTCATATTCTGCTTCGTTGTTCGAGACTTTGAATCGGAGTTTGAATGCTAGAGGGATACGGGAATTGTCGAGTGCTATCAGTAACACCCCTATTCCATACCCGTACTGGTTTGACGCTCCGTCAAAGTACATCATCCAAGTTTCATCGTCGATATGCAAAATGGCCTCATCTGGGAATAAGTACTCAACTGCTTCGCCCCCTTCAACTGGATGGTGCTAAGAATTCTACTACTGCTCTTCCTTTGACTGACTTGCGCGTCACATATTTGAGATCGAATTCGGAAAGCAACAGCAACCAACGAGCTAGCCTACTCGTAAGTGCCAGTTTCTCGAAAAGATATTTGATGGGATTGAGTCGTGAAACCAACATTACGGAGTGAGCTAACAGGTAGTGTCGCAGCTTCCTAGTAGCCCATACCAAAGCCAAACAAGCCTTCTCCAGCGGAGTGTAACGGGTCTCGTAATCCAGCATCTTTTTGCTCGGATAGTAGATGGCCTTCTCTACTTTATCCTCCAATTCTTGTGCGAGCATGCAGCCCATTGTAGTCTCAGTTATTGAAAGGTACAATATCAACGGTCTTCTCGGTTCTGGCGGTGACAACACGGGTAGGTTCTGTAAGTATTTTTTGACTTGTTCAAAAGTAGCTTTGCATCGGCCGTCCCATTGGAATTTCTTTCCTTTCTTCAGGAGACCAAAAAGTGGTTCACAAGTCAGGGTTAGTTTTGAGATAAACCGTCTTATGAATTGCACTTTACCCAGAAAGCCTCGCACCTCCTTTTCAGTCATTGGTGGTGGCATTTCTAAGATGGCCTTGATTTTGGAAGGGTCGACTTCGATGCCCCTTTGTGTAATCAGAAACCCTAGCATTTTTCCCGCTATAACACCGAACGTACACTTCTGAGGATTCAGCCGCAGCCGGAATTCTCTGATCCTTTGGAAGAACTTTTGCAAAGCGGTGTAGTGGCCTTCTCTTTCTTTGGACTTGACAATCATGTCGTCCACGTACACCTCCACTTCTTTGTGGATCATATCATGCAATATCGTGGTCGCGGCCCGTTGATATGTAGCACCAGCGCTCTTCAACCCAAATGGCATCACTCTGTAGCAATATGTCCCCCACAGGGTGATGAAAGCAGTCTTCTCCCGGTCTTCGGGTGCCATCACTATCTGATTGTAACCTGAGAAGCCATCCATAAACGAAAGCAAAGCATGCCTTGCCGTGAAATCCACCAACTCATTAATATGTGGCAAGGGGAAGTTGTCCTTTGGACTAGCTCTGTTCAAATCCCTGAAATCCACGCATACTCGGATTCTGCCATCTTTCTTCGGCACTGGAACAATGTTGGCCAACCAAGTCTGGTATTTGGATACCAGCAGGAAGCCTGCATCGATTTACTTGGTGACCTCTTCCTTAATCTTGATGGCCCAGTTTGGACGAATCCTTTTGAGTTTCTGTTTGACAGGTTAGGCCTCGGGGTCAAGAGGGATCCGGTGCTGTACAATCTCAGGATCGATTCCAGGCATGTCTTCGTAGGACCACGCGAAAACATTTTTGAAATCTTTTAATAAAGAGACTAAGCGCTCACGTTCCTCCGAAGACAACGTGGACCCGATTTGGACCAGCCGCGGGTCCTTCTCAGTACCAATATTCACAGTAGTGATTTCATAAACTAAAGGTTTAACAAATCTTTCCTGCTCTTGATCAATTAATCGTTGCAAAACCGGAGGAATTTCTCCCTCGTCGTTTTCGTCAAAATTTTGAAAGTCCTGATTTAAGCAATATATCAAAGGCATAGAAAAGTACTCGGAAACCACATCCACATTATTCTCATTAAGTACTTCCAAATCGTCCGATTCTTCTGTTACAACAGACTCAAAGGAGAAAGAAAAAGACGACCTGGACAGAACTGTGGCATCCGGGTTATCACCCCCAGGAATACCGGACTCAGACTCAGTTGAGCTGGAACTTGATTCCGACTCACAAGACTCGGTGGAATCAGATTTCGGCTCACTACCTGACCCGGCGCTGTTCGACAAAAATCCCTCTTCGTATTGCCAAACGAGAGAGGGTGCGATGGATGCATCCAAAATGGTTGATGGTAGGCCTGCAGCCATTTCATTCTCGATCATGGACACCGAGAAGTCATCCCCCAAGAACTTCCGTTCGATCAAAGGATTTGAAAGTAGACATGCCAGTGCTACCCCCATTTCAAGTTCGGTGTCCTCAGACTCCATTTCCCCACTATGCTCAGCCTCGACTGTCGGGTCTGTCTGCTCTTCGATAGCATCGTCCCCAGATAATTGTAGGTCAAAGAAAATCTCGAACCCCGGTACATGCTTCCTCTCCGCGTTCAGCTACGGCTTCGGAAAACCACAGAATGGAAAATCTCCTCCCTCCCGGACGAAGCGTCCGTTTAGGGTACCCTAGATGGGTCGGTGCATCAACTCAAAAGGCTTCCCCATCTGTTTTGCTCTAGCTCTTCCAGCCATTTCCTTTCCTTTCCTTACCCAATCCTCCTTGGTGGGCAGATAACCCAAACCAAAGGTATGAGGGTTATGTGGCACTTCGGCCAATGCTGCGACGCCCATCCGGCCGCTCCTTCCTAACCCCGTCCCTGGGGATGTGTTGGAGTTTGTTCATGAGGTATACTGCTTAAGCACTGACATATATCCCCTCGTTAGCAGCCATGATGTTTTGTACAACCCGAGCCTCAGCAAGGGTGAAACCTGATACAAACACGTCCTCCATGCCATGCTCAATTTCTAAGACTGGTGTAGATACCTCTGGAGGTGGGTGGATCGATGAATTTCCAAAAACAATGGCTACTCCCTTTTCATAGGGGTATTTCACCATCTGATGCAGAGTGGACGAGACGGCCTTCGCTTGATGCAGCCACGGCCTTCCCAAAAGCAGGTTGAAAGTTGCTGGAACTTCTAAGACATGGAAATCTATCTCATGCTGTCCTGGCCCAACTTTAGTCTGAATTTTCGCCGTCCCCATGACCTCTCTACTTGTGTTATCGTATGCCCGAATTACTTGGGCTGTTGGCAAAAAGTTTGCGGTTTTCAAGCCGATCGCATACGCTGTCCTTGCTGAGCAGACGTTGATGGCGGATCCGGTATCAACAAGAACCGCCGGTATCCATTTATTCTTACACTCCACAGAGATGTAGAGTGGTTTGTTATGGTTTGCCCCCTCAGGTGGTAGTTCCTTGTCGGAGAAAGTCAGCGTCGGGGTAGCCCCTCCCGGAAAAACTAATCCTACTAGCTGTTCTGGCGTGGTTTATATCGAAAGCTTTGCCTTGTCCATGGCTGATAAGACAGCCTGTCTGTGCACTCGTGATGCCATAAGCAGTCCCCAGATGGAGATGTCTGCTTGTATCTTTTTTAACTATTTGAGCACAGCCTCCTCTTCAAGTTGTTTCTCTTTCTGCTTCTCTGCCTCCTTATCTTTCCCAGACGCCTCTGGCTGATCTAGATGTGGGGGCTTGAAATACCGCCCACTCCTAGTCATATGATCGACTTCGCCAATGTACCAGGTATCATCTGGTTGGTTATTCCCCCAATCCTCATCCGTGTGGGCAAGACATAAATCCTCATCTTTCCACCACATTCCATCAGCAGCCGACAGACACCTGTCCGGCTCTGGTATGCCTGTTCTCGTACTCACGGTACCTTCCATCCCTATGCCCGCAGCATTCTTTGTTCCTGTGCACACAATAGTTTCAGTCCCCACATGGGCCTTTGCCTTTCTGATTCTCGTGGGATCTTCAAATCTTTCCTGTTCCGACCGTATCAACACAGCTGGCTACTCAATAATTCCTGTATTCAGAATGCTCCAATCCTGAGCGAAATTCTTGACACTGGTGTTCTCTGGCGATGTATCCTGTTCTTCGACTCTCTCGACTGTCACTGACATTCGTGCCCCTGTCGGACCCTGTCTTGGTTGGAACTCTTCCACCACATCCGGTTGATCATCCAACCACCCAGTAGCCTCTGCTGATTCCTCATGATCAAACCAGTTGACTGCCGCGCCCCCTGGATCTTGGTCACTGTAAAACTGGAGATTGGCAAGGTCCTCTTCCACAGCCCTTAAATCATCTGTTCCCTGTCCCAGACTATCCTCTTGGATCACACACAGTTCTCCCCCTGTTGGCAATTCCACATCTGGCCCATCCTGGCCTATTGATGAAATGTAGTCACCCGGACTATATGTCTTCTCAACACGACTCCCAGATTCTGCAGACTCTGACTCAATAACCTTCTTCTCCTTTAGGATCCCCTCTCTCCTGTTCTCGATAGTCACCACCGTTGGCTTAGGTTAGGTCATGGAGATGTCCATCATGCACAAGTTGGTGCAGTCGGGAAGGAATACCTCCGGCTTAGGCAGGTGGGAAGTAGTGATATAGATGCTAGGATTGTAAGGCATGACCCCAATTTGGATGAAGTTGATCCTTTTAGGCGGTGGAGCTTGGTTATGTGTGGGGAGAGGGTTTGTTGTAACATTGGGTTTCTCGGGAGGCAGAATCACCCCGTTATCGATGAGATCTTGAATCTCATGACGTAATCGGAAGCACAGATCAGTGTCATGACCGTGTTGTTGGTGAAATGCGCAATATTTGGCTGGGTAGTGGGTAGGGGGAAGTCTTTCTGGTAAGGGCCACGGTTCTAGGGGCTTCAAATGCCCTTTTCTAATTAAAACCCCCAGAGCTTTGGATAGGGCCATGTACAGTGGAGAGAAGGTTCTTGTGTTTTTGGGTGGGTATTTGGCTGTTTGGGTATGGCTTCCGGACGTGCCGAAGAATGGTGCAGCTGCCATGGTTCTTGGAGGGGGGTTGGTGGTGACCATGCTCACTTCAGAGGCTCTTGTAGTTGTAGTACCGCTCGGGCCTGCATTAGTGTTGCGGTTGAAAGTTCTTCGGGGTTGCTCCCGGTCATTATCAATTAAGCCTTGCTTTAAGGCATCCTCCAATCTGACACCACATTTCATGCTTAGAACTCAGAAAAAGTAGGGAAAGGAGTACAATCATATCTTTCTGCATTCAAATTTCGGTGAGATTGCGCACAATCATCAAGATCTGGTCTATTGTCTGAGGCCTTAAGGTCATCATCGAAGCCTTGCGCCCTCTGGCATCTTGGTCACGAATTCTGCAGAACTCTCTTTAGGCTCTTGCCTTGTTGTCTCGAGATCACGGGTTGTAATCTCGATTTGTGTATTGTATGAGTATTGCGTAATGAAGGCCTCAGCCATCTCGTCCCAGTTTCTCTTGACATCATCTTCTAATTTGGCATACCATATGGCCGCCACACCCGACAGGGTTCGGCCGAACAGAGACAACATCTGAAGTCTGCTGAGGCCCATTGGCCTTAAGATGTCTGTAAACAATCTCAGGTGCACCATGGGGTCCCCGGACCCATCAAATCGATCAGTGTGCGGCATTTTGAATCTGTCAGGAAGCGTCACAGCTGCGTCGGTATATCCATCTTCGATGTCAGGGATGGTCTTGACTCCTTGGGATATCTTGAACAGCTTTTCGGGCTTGCTCAACTTCAATGCTGTGGGGTCTGTCTCGAACTCAAAGGGAGAGTCCGGTAGGTTGGTGGGTGTTTTGGATAACTGGGGTTGGATTTGGGGTATGATCGGGGGTAGAGGTGGTCCCGTGGGAATGTCCGTATCATTCTGAACATTAGCTGTCTCCCCGGGGGTTGGAATTCCTGGCAGGGGAGGAGCTTGTTGCGAAGAAGATGCTCCGGTTTGCTGCTGTAACCTCACGATTAACTCTGCTTGTTCATTCATAACCGTGGCCTACTGCTTGGCGAACTCTGCCTGTCGGACAACATCCTGCTGCATCATTTTCATACTCTCTTGGAGCTGGCACACCATTTCCTCTAAATTGGCCATACTATTCTGCTCTGACTGAATTATCGGTATATGTTCCCTTTCTGTGGGAGAAGCAGAATCCTGATCCCTACCGTACACAAGTGGGGTAGACAAAGCCCTCTGTATTGACTGTTGAACTGATGCCCTCTGCCTAGCTGTCCTCCATCTAGTAACCGGGGGTAGAGAGTGGTACACTGGTTGTCCGTATACCAGATCCTCAGATCGATGGAGTCGACGACCTCTGATCCAGAGTGCTTGGGGAATATCTACTGGGTTAGAAGCAATTGTGCTCGACTACCTAGTAAAAAGATAAATAAAGCGTATAAATAAATAGACAATTGGACAGCGTAACAACGTAAATAAACACAACACACAGCTGGGTATCACAACAAATTGCCAACAAGCTAAATGTACTGTTCCTTAATCACTGATCACTGTTTCCAAATCGTTGCCCCTAAGTCTAAATTTGATACCCGTAGATGACTGATTCCCAAAAACACTGATGCCTGCAGGCCTGACACTCAAACTTGCGAACTAATATGTGTGTTCCCTGCATAGATACACTCACAAAGCAAGTAAAGAGAGCCAAAACACCCCTACGGAGGGGTAGGGTTTCCCTGTCCTATTTTGTCAGGAGCTAGGGTTTCACTATACACGCAGCAGTTTTCAAACAACCTAACATCGGGTAAGCAACCTATCCTAGTTTGAAATAGTCACTATGGATTTCGATATGCACTAGGTCGAATGGTTGAAAAGGGTGCCCCGGTAAAACCGGGGTTTGTGTTCCCATACTGTCAGAGCCCACAACCAGTCAGCCTTATGGCATGCTTTGACAAAGTCAAGCCTCCGGCAAATCGTTTAGGAATGGCAGATGGCAAACACGGTGTCCTAGGCGCACCAATGCACATGCAATGCAAAGAGACACATAAATGAAATCAAAACAGGATATCACGAGTTCGAGTCAGGCTCTCTAACTCCCCAGCAGAGTCACCAGAAACTGTAGACGTCCCTGAACGCCCCGGGAGGACGAGTCCCGTTCTGTTCATATTGGGCTCGTTACAGTTCAGGACTCTCAAATTGTCACGGTTCTAAATCTGAACCAAATAGTCCAAATCCGGCAAATTGTTTTGAGAAAAACAGATTTTGAAAGAAGTGCCAAACATGGACTGCTTTGCCAGATACAGAGTCGCCACCTAAATATTTTTTATGGGGAAATTTAGGAAACCCTGACTCGGTGCCAAAGGCCACGTGTCCGTCATCACCAAAGTTGCCTCGGCTTGGGAGCTTGGGTACGATTGGGGAAGGTTAGCTATGAGCACCCCCTCTCGCCCAATTCGAAGATCGGCCTCTACTAACCGTGATATACGTTTTTGAAAACGATATGTGTTCTTATTTCGGTTATTAGCCTAGAATTACTATGTTATGCGCACAACAAACAAGTATAGACCAAATTGCCTAAATTGGAACAAAACATTTCATGCTTGTTTTGAAAAATGGTTTGTTACTCGCAAGTTGGCTAAGAAATGTAGATTTCGCCACCCTCAAGTGGGCTTTAGAAAAGATGATTTTGCCACTATCTAGTGGGCTTAAAATTCGCATCCAATGCATTGTTCCAATTTAAGTAACCCAACCTTCACCCACAGGCATTCAGGTAGTTATAAGACGTAAACACGTAGCCTCATGGTAAGCATGCTGTCATGGCAAACACTCACACTCATGCAAGATGCTAAAGCATAAAAGCTTACCTAGTACTCCGAGCCAAAACAAAAGCTAGTTAGTAATCAATGCATGATCCTAGCTCATGTTAAGATAGCTAATGCAACACATACAAGATGTAACTACAATAGGCTCGGCTATTCTAAGATGGCATGTGATGATGCTACAACTAACATGTATTCAACTTTGGAATTGAAATACAAATGCAGTTAGTATGATGCACCGAGCCTGATGCATGTAAGACAAATGTATGGATGCACGCATTCTATCATACTGTATGCTAATTGAAACATGCCCTTGGCTAACCATCGAAAGCTAGTAAATAAAAGGGAAGAAAGACGTGGGGTTGGGAGGCATGCACACACTCACGCACGCTTATTATACAATTGCCCTCGCTCGGAGGGTCCGAATAAATATTACAAACTACCTAATTAATTAACTCTCAAGCTAAATAATTAATTACAAAATTTCTAATTAATTAACAAATTAAATGCAGAAGAAAGGTGGCCGCAGCCCCGCCTCGAGGTGCGTGAATGATGCGTGCTTGACTCGTCTCGCCCGGAAACTCACTACCATAGCACTGTTGCCTCTGTTTACACTGCCCTAATCCTCTGAAGACTGTGAAAATTCTTGGGGCACCTTTGAACTGATTCCTGATCACCCTGGAATGACACCGGCCAATTCAAAGTACCACCGGCCATGGGGATGGGTTTATCGGCTAAATGTTGTACCACCGGCCAGCCACCAATGGTCGGTCGGCACTGTAGGTGGCCGGCCGACCATTACTTCCTGCAGAATCCTGCAGTCGACAGCAGCAGAGGGCAAGCAGTGTATGGCATGGAATTTTCAAGCAAATGTGAGCATGGCCACTCTCCCAATCATGTTATGGACTCAAGGGAGTGTGGCCCTCGACCCTCGGGTCATCAATTGCGCATTTCGATGCGTGATGGCCTAAGAGGCCAAGTTTGCCAATCAATGTAAAGGCTTGCAACAAAACAAATGAGTACCAATGCCCTATCATGTAGAGGTCAAGGGTATTGGCGACCGAGGGTTGAGGCGTGTTTCATCACTTTGAGTATGAACACTCCTCAACTCTCATGCTTGGTTTGACACCCCAAACCAAGCGAAATGCTATGCATGTATGCAATGTACCTCACGTATGCAACATGGGTCAAATATGCAATCATGAAACTAAGTAAGCATGGCATGCCAAATGCAATGCAAACTAAACATGCCAATGTGCAATGTACTAAAATATGCAACATGCAATGTAGTAGACATGGACAAATATGCAATGAGACTAGCATGTGACAACACGAAATGAGTCAAATATGCAATAAGCGTGTGACAAGCATATAATGGTGGATTTAAACCATAAAGGACAGACCTCAACCTTGCCATAGACAGTGGCCAAATCATACTAAGGAATGGATGCAAAACAAAGGTGAATTCAAGACCAACAAGAGGGCATTGTACCACAACCACCTCAACCACTCATGGCATGGGCTACACAACTAAAAACAGAGTTTACATGCATCAAAATATGCCCCAAAACCCACTGATATGGCAACCCAAATGACTTAATCACAAGGCATGCATTATAACCTTTTCCAAGGCACAAAAGAACAACCTTTCAAGGCAAGAAAGTGATGATGAATGTAAGCATACAAGCATGGATTAGGGACTAAAATGGCATGTGAAATGACTTCAAATCATTGAAACAACCTAACTAAAGCATGCTAGTGACTCACACACTCAAGGCTCACAAGCCAAAATACAAAGGGGCTATACCAAACATGGCAAATATGATAAAAAAAGCACCCAACAGACCTTAATCATGGTAAGACATGGCTAAGAACTTCACAAAGTTAGGCCAAAACATAAGAACATGGTAGGCTAAATGCATGATGCACTTCTAGACAAAATGGGGGAATACAAAGCAAGTATATTATGCATGTAAGGGACCTTTAATCTGACCAAAAACAGAGGTAAGATATGCCCAAATAACAACCAAAAACCTTTGAAATGGAGCTAAGAACAACTGATCATGCATGCTATCCTTATGAGCCAAAGATGCAAACAAAAGAGAGGCCAAGGGAGAGGGGTGTCCCTCCCCTATGCAAGACCTCAAAGCCCCTTCTTCACCACTAAAAATCCACTGGATTTCAGTGGTGAGAAGGCCAATACACAAGAGGTTCCAAAGCTTAACAAAGAGAGTACAAAAAGGGCCAAACAAGGCCTAAGAGGGGGAGATCGGCCCCAAACAACCAAATGACCTTAATGAAAGATCTCAAGCATGAAAATACAAGAATTTTTTCAATTATACACAAAGTCGAAAACAGCAAGCAAGGTAGGCAAAAATCTAATGCAAGATTGGGAAATCTAAAGTAAGAATGTTACCCTTGAAGAACCCTTGAGGAACAGCAAGATCAGCCACCTTCCTATGATCAAAACCAGTCCAAAAACTCAAGAACAAACCCTCTAAGCCTCTCAAGGTCGAAGTGTGGTGTAATGGTGTGTGTCTTAGTGCAAAACTAAGGTCAAAACACACTTTTAGGCCACAAAACACACACAAAAGAGGAGAGAGAGGGAAATATATATAGAGAGAGTGATGTATATCAGAATATATGTATAAGCTCTGGTTTTTTTCGTTCAACCCCCAACAATGGAGGAGGGGGGCTCTATATATAGACAAAACAAAGGTTTGAAGCTTCTCAAAGAAGCTAAACAAAAAAGGGGTCAAAGGGGCAAGGCTTCCTGAGGAAACTAGGACAGCTGGCAAGCTTCTTGAGAACGCTTTGACAAAGGGTCAAGCTTCCTCAAGAAGCTTTGACCAAAAGGGTGCAAATAGGGCAAAACAGCCACATGTATGCCCCGAGGCAGGTTTGGTGCATTCCAGCTGGCACAGTTGGCATGCACCATGCCTGAAAAAGGTAAAAAGGTGCTACCGACCAGAAAAGGAGGTCACCGGCCAAACAGATGACCGGCCGGCCATACTGAGTGCCGACCGGCCAATGGTATAATTCACCAATGGCCGGTAGCCTCAAAACATGGCCGGTGGCCTCAAACCAAAGCCGGTGGGTGTCAGGGGTAGCTAACAAGCTACTTTCTACCCTCAGAACCAAAAACACAAGTGTTTGGTGCAAAACCAAACACAGAACAGTCGAGTTGAGAGATCTTGAGGCAATGCGCGTAGCCGAGACCTCTGGGAACTCAAAATGAAACACAAACATGAGTAATCACCGAGTGTTCGAGCGGTGACGTCCAAGTGTTGAGGATGGTCAAAAATGGGGTGTCTACAGTATGCACAATTCCCATCCTCCATACACGTGTATGGAGGGATTTGTTTCAAGACTCATGCTTGTTGAACAAGCTTGAGAATTGAGATTCTATACAAAGGAAGCCTCCCCTTCCTTTCTAGAGGTTTAGAAAAATTGATATAGAAGTTATATATATATCTCTCTCTCTACACCTCCCTCTCTCTCTATATTTGTTTGTGCCTTAAAGTGTATTTTCTTCATACTTTTGCACTAGAGCACCTAGTAGAACACCATCCTTTGGTTGCTGAGGTCCTTAGGAGTTAGTTTTGGTGTTCTTGGGTTGGTTTGAAGTCAGAAAGATTGCTGGAGTGGTGTTCTTCAAGGTGCTCTTCAAGGGTGAGTAAACTACCTTTTGACCCCCCATTCTTGCTTAAGCTTTTAGACCTATTTGCATATTGTTTTGAGCTTGACTATAAACTGAAAAAAGTTCTATTTTTGTGTTCTTGAGATGATTGTTTAAGGTCCCTTTTGGTTGGGGGTTGCATACCCCCTCTTAGGCCTTGTTTGGCCTTGTTTTGAGCCATCACTTTTGGCCCTTATTCTTGCCTTTGCATGACCTTTCTACCGTTGAAATCCAGAGGATTTTCAGAGGTGGAAAGGTGGTTTTAGAGTGTTGAATAGGAGAGGGACACCCCTCTCTCCTTGCCTCTCATTTGCTTGCATTTATGGCTCATAATCGTAGCATGTTTGCTTAGCTTGTTGTGGCTCCATTTCAGTAAGTATTTGGTGTTATTTGACCATGCTATACCTCTATTTTAAGTTGGTTTAATAGCATCCTGCATGCATCATGCACTTGCCTTGCAATCCTCTTATTTGCCTTAACATGCATCATGCATTTGGACCATCATGCTTGCATATTTTGGCTCAACTCAAAGGAACTTTTAGTCATGATTTACCTTGCCCTAGGTCTAATTCATGTTGTTTTGGCCATGCATGCATTGCTTCGTATAGCCTTGGTTCAATCTTGCTTGTTAGCTTTGAGTGTCCAAGCCATTAGCATGCATTATTTGGACCATTTCCATGATTTGGCATCATTTGAAATGTTATTTCAGTCCATATAGGGGGGTCATACACTTGCACTTGCAAGTGGGTTTTTGAGCTCATTTTGACATTCCATAACTCTGATTTTTATTGGTTAAGTCATGCCATGTTTGGTTATAATAGGTGTAGTGTAATACTCCTTTTTTTAGCCTTGCATGCCTCATGCCTTTTGGACTTTTGTTCTAGCTTGTGTTGGCTAGGTTCGAACATGTTTTTGGTCTTGTATTGACCTACCTTGGGACTGTTTGGGTGCCCTTGGCCCTTTGGGGCTTGCTTTGCACGGCCATGGTTTAACCCCTTTGCTAGCCTTAAGCCTTGAGCTTTATTGCATGCTATACTTGCATTGATTGGTTGATTTGGCATCATTCCTAACATCATTTCCGAGCTTACCTCATTGCCACATTATCATGCTTGTCACTCCTTGCTCATGTTTGAGAGTTGTGTCCTTATGCCTAAGTGATAGGCCAATTGGCATGCATGCTTGTTTTGCATTTCATTCCATCATTTCTTAGCATTTTGGCCACTGTTTTTGGTATGGCTGAGGTCTATCCATTTTCAGTATAAGTCCATAGATCATGCGGTTTGTGTGTTGTTGCATGCTTATTGCATTGCGTGTTGTTTCATGCTTGTTGTTGATATTGTTGTTGCATGCCTATTACATTGTGTGTTTGCATGTTTAGGTTGCATTGCATTTTGCATGCTTGGCACATTACATGTTTACATGTTTAGGTTGCATTGCATTTGGCATGCTTATTACCTTAGCCTTGTGTGCATGCTTGAGTCATATTGCATTTGGCATGCTTATGTTGCATTGTATCGCATCTCCACGTTGCATGCATTGCATTGTGTTTAGTTTGGGGTGTCAAAGACCAAGGGATGTTTCATACTTGAAGTGACGAAATGCGCCTCAATTCTCGGTCGCCGACACTCTTGATCCAACATGATAGAGTGTGAGGCATTCATGTGTTTTGTGCATTCATTCCATATTGATTTGTGCAATTCGGCCTCTTTGGCCATCATGCATCGAAATGCGTGATTGATAGCTCGAGAATCGAACACTGCACTCCTTTGAGTCTCAAACATGATAAGGGTTGTAGTTGCACAACATTTTCTTGCAAATGTATTGCCATGCCCTTGTTTGTCCTCTGCTGTAGCAAAAAGGAGCAATCCGCAGGAAGGATGGCCGATCGGCTATCTGCAGTGCCGATCGGCTAAAAATATTTGGCCGATGGACTAAAAACTGGTCGATGACCCTCATCTCTTGGCCGATGACCTCTCAGAAGTGTTTCAGAAGTTGGCACAGTTTTCAGCAGTCTAAAACAGTGCAAGCAGAGGCAACATGAGGCATGGCAACGGATTTCCGAGCAAAGCCGACCGAGCATGCATCTCTTCCTCGCCTGCGAGGCCATTTTAGTATTCATGATTAGTTAGTGTAATTTAATCATTTAATTGGTTTTGTAATATTCATTTAGCTTAGTGTAGCTATTTGTTCCAATTTGGATTGTATTAATTAATTAGCTTGTTTGTTAATTAGTTTTGGTGTTGTAATAATTAGTCTAATTAGATTATTAGATTAGTTAGAATAGCTTATCGTAGCTAGCTTGTATTATTTATTCGGACCCTCCGTCGAGAGGGCGAATTTTGTAATAAGTGTGCGTGAGTGTGTGAATGTCTTCCAACCCCACGTCTTTCTCCATTTTACTTAACCGCTTACAATGGTTAGTTTTAGGTCATGTTTCAATTAGCATCCTTATGCTATGCATATTTGCATCATTCATCTGTATTGCATGCACTGGGCTCAGCGCATCATACTAACTGCATTGTATTCAATTCCTACTTGAATACATGGTTATCAAGTTGCATTTCATATGCCATTTTAGAAATAGTCGAGCCTATTTCTAGTTGCGTTTTGCATGTGTTGCATTAGCCATCTTAACATAGCTAGGAGTATGCATTGATTACTAACTAGCTATTGTTTTGCCTCGGAGTACTAGGTAAGCTCTTATGCTTTAGCATCTTGCATGAGTGTGAGTGTTAACATGACAACATGCTTGCCATGAGGCTAATTGCTTATGTGTTAAACAGCCTGAATGCCTATGGGTGGAGGTTGGATTACTTGCATTGGAACAATTCATCGAAATGCGAGTTTTAAGCCCATTTGAGAGTGGCAAAATCATGTTTTTTAAGCCCACTTGCGGGTGGCAAATCCACGTCTTAGCCTATTTGCGAGTAGCACCTTCAAACCATTTCCAAACAAGCATGAGAAGTTTTGTTCCAACCTAGACGACCTAGTCTATACTTGTGTGTTGTGCGCATCACATAGTAATTATAGGCTAATAACTGGAATAAGAACGCATGTATTTTTAAAAACAAGATATCATGTTAGTAAAGACCGATCTTTGATCGGGCGAGCGGGGGTGCTCATTGCATGACCTTCCCCTCTTGTACCCAAGTTCCCGAGCTGAGGCAACTTTGGTGATGACGGACACGTGGCCTTAGGCAACGAGTCAGGGTTTCCTAAATTTCCCCAAAAATAAAACATTTAGGTGGCAACTCTGTATCTGGCAAAGCAGTCCATGTTTGGCACTTCTTTATAAAAATCAGTTTTCCAAAACGATTTGCCAGATTTGGACTCTTTGGTGATTTATTGGTCTTGCATTGCACTTTGCGAGATAAGATTTAGGACCGTGACATTTGAGTCCGAACTGTAGCAGCCTAATGAATAAAACTAATTTTCACGTCGATTCGCGCGCGGAGCCAGGACGTTCGGGCACGTCTACAGTTTCTGGCGACTCTGCTGAGGACTTAGAGAACTTGACTCGAACTCATGATAGTTTGTTTTGCTTATTTGCATTGGTGCACCTAGGACATCATGTTTGCCGTATGCTATTCCTGAACGGTTTGCCGGAGGCTTGCTTTGAGAAGCGCGCATAAGGCTGACCGGTTGCGGGCTCTGTCACGACGGGAACACAAACCTTAGTTTTTACTGGGGCACCCTTTTTGACCATTCGACCTAGGGCATATCAGAATCCATAGTGACCGTTCCAAGCTAGGACAAGTTGCTTACTTGATTATGGGTTGTTTGAAACCGCTGCGTGCGTAATGAAACCCTAGTTCCTGACAAAATAGGACAGGGAAACCCTACCCCAACATAGGGGTGTTTTGGCTCTCTTTTGCTTGTTATGTGCTTTTAGAGTTGGCCTCTACAGGAATGCATGTATTAGTTTGCAAGTCTGGGTATCAAGCCTGGGTATCAAGCCTGCGGGCATCAGCATCAGTATTTGGGATCAGTTTTACTTGTGGGAATCAGATTCAGATTCGGGGCAGTGATTTGGGAACAACGATCAGTGGTTGAGAACAGTCCTTTCAGCTTGTGTTTGCCAACTGTGTGTTGTCTTTATTTAAGCTATTATGCTGTCCGTTTTTCTGTTCATTATTTCCATATTATGCTTTATTTATCTTTTTGCAAGGTAGTTTAGCACCATTGCATCCGACCAGCCTGATATCCCCTGAACACTCTGGGTTAGAGGTCGTAGACTTAATCGATCCAAGGATCTGGTAGACGGACAAGCAGTGTTCCTTTCTTTACCCCCGGTTACCAGACGGAGGTCAAAAAGGCGCAGTGTGTCGATATAGCGGCCGTCAGATCAGTGGTCTACCCCACCAGTGAACAGTCAGGCTGAGGTCTTAGTTTTTACTACAGGGACAGATATACCGGGTGTTTAGCTAGATCAGCACAATATGGCAGGTATACAGGAGATGATGCGTTAGCTCCAGGAGAGTATGAAAACCATGCAGCAGGACGCTGCCCGTCAAGCAGAATTTTCCACACGCTAGGCCGAGGTTATGGCCCAGCAGGCAGAATTGATTGCTAGGTTACAGCAACAACAACCACCACAACAAGCCGGAGCATCTGCTTCGCACTAGGCTCCTCTCCTACCAAGAGATCCAATACTTGGGGAGACAGCTAACGTCCAGGACAACACGGACGATCCAACGGGGCCGGTTCTACCCTCGATCCTACCCCAGCTATTCAAAGAACCTATCAACCTACCGGATTCTCCCTTTGAGTTCGAGGTGGACCCCACAGCGTTAAAAGTGAGCAAGCTTAAAAAGCTATTCAAGAAGTCTCAGGGTGTGAAATCCATTCCGGATATTGATGATGGGTATACCGACTCGGCTGTGACCCTGCCAGATCGGTTTAAAATGCCGTACATAGACCGTTTCGATGGGTCTGAAGATCCTATGATGCATTTGCGGCTATTCTCGGACATACTAAGGCTGATGGGCCTCTCCAGATTGCAGAAGCTTTCCTTGTTTGGTCGGACCTTGTTGGGTGTAACGGCTATTTGGTATACAAAGCTGGAGGATGCCGTCAAGAGGAATTGGGAGGAGATGGCCGAGGCCTTCATAGCTCAATACTCCTACAATACAAAGATCGAGGTCACAACTCGTGATCTCGAGACAACTAGGCAAGAGTCGAAAGAGAGCTTCTCCGATTTTGTGACCCGGTGGAGGGCCAAGGCCTCGATGATGACCATTAGGCCTGTTGACAAAGATCAGATTCAGATGGTTGTGCGCAACCTCCAGCCCAAGCTCATGCAGAAGATGATCGTTCTCCCCCTCCCCACCTTTGCAGATTTACATGAGATAGAGGTGCAGATCGAGGATGCTATGAAACAGGGCCTCATCGATCATGAGAGAGAGCAGCCCAAGAGGGCATTCAACTGCATTCCAAATGTAGGCACAAGTAGTGCTGCAGCTGCCAAAGCTTCAGATGTGAGTATGGTCACCACCACCACCACCCCAAGAACCCTTTTAGCTACACCATTCACCGGCGCGTCCGGAAGTAGCTCACAAACAACCAAGTTTCCACCCCGAGGCCAGAGAACCTTCACCCCACTATACATGACTTTGTCCAAGGCTTTGGGGGTTTTGATTAGGAAAGGGCACTTGAAGCCCCTAGAGCCGCGGCCACTACTAGATAGACTCCCTGCTTCCTATAACCCAACCAAGTATTGTACCTTTCACCAAGAACATGGTCATGAAACCGATCTTTGCTTTCGATTGCGTCACGAGATTCAGGATCTCGTCGACAACAGGGTGATCGTGCCTCCGGAGAAATCGAACGTCACAACCAACCCTCTCCCACCACATAACCAAACTCCACCTCCCAAACGCATCAATATGATCCAAACTGGGGTTGTGTCATATGACCCTAGCATATATATCACGCCTTCTCACTTACCCAAGCCAGAGGTGTTCATTCCTGACAGCACTGACTTGTGCATGATGAACATCTCCCAATCCCAACCTGAAACGATGGTGGTGGCTATCGAAGATAGAAGTGGGTCGATTGTGGGAGCAAATGAGAATGATTATACAGAGCCTGAGGGGTCTGTGAACTTTATGTACAACCCAAGCGGGTACATTACATCAGCAGGTCAGGTTAGGCCGAATGTGGAATTGCCAGTGGGGGCAGAGATTTGTGTAGTCCGGGAAAATGTGCCTAATCAGGGGCTAGATGACCTAGCGGATTTGGAAGAGGACATTGCTAACCTTTAGTTTTTCAATGAACAGGATCCGGGGGACGTGACTGTCAACCGGTTCAATCTGGAAGAGTCAGTAGAAACTACTGGGTGGCTCAGCAACGAGCCCGATGTTATTGAGCAGCCTCAACTAGAACAGGGTCCGTCGGGGACGAGGACATCAGCTGTGGCTAGAAGGGCCGGGAATCAGAGTGCATCGCCGGAGACCGCCGGTGTTAAGAATTTTGCTCGGGATCCAGGTAATTTGAATACAGGAGATGTTGAACAGCAGGTTGTGCTGAAGCAGTTTGAGCGGGAAAGGATCGAAGATTCTGAGAGGGTCAGAAAGGCCAAAGCCCCTGCGGGGACAGAACGTACTGTGTGCACAGGAACAGAGCGTACTACGAGCACAGGAATAGAAGGTGCTGTGGGCACATGAATAGTTATAATGGAGCCGGATAGGTGTCTGTCGGCTGTCGATGGCATGTGGTGGGAAGATGACGACATATTTCTTTCCCACACCGATGAAGACTGGGGGCAAAGCCAGCCGGATAATACCTGGTATGTCAGCGAAGTTGACCACATGACTAGGAGTGGGCGGTATTTCAAGCCCCCACACTTAGATCAACCAGAGGCGTCCGGAAAGGACAGAGAGGCAGAGAAATAGAAAGATAAATTGCTCGAAGAGGAGGTTATATTGAAACAGCTTAAGAAGATACAAGCAGACATCTCCATCTGGGGACTGCTTATGGCCTCAAGAGTTCATCGGCAGGTTGTCCTTTCTGCAATGGACAAGGCTAAACTCTCAATAGATAGCACGCCTGAGCAGCTGGTAGGACTGGTCTTTCCGGGAGGAGCTTCCCTGATGTTAACCTTCACCGACAAGGAGCTGCCGCCTGAGGGCACAAATCATAACAAACCTCTCTACATCTCTGGCGAGTGTAGAGACAAATGGGTACCGGTGGTTCTTGTCGACACGGGATCCACCATTAACGTGTGCTCGTCGAGGATGGCATATGCAATCGGGTTGAAGCTCGCGGACTTTGTGCCAACTGACCAGGTGATAAGGGCCTACGATAACACTAGCAGAGAGGTGATGGGGACTGTGCAAATCTAGACACAGGTTGGTCTAGGACAACACGAGATTGACTTTCATGTCTTGGATGTTCCCGCAACCTTTAATCTACTCTTGGGGCGGCCGTGGCTGCATCAGGTGAAGGCGGTTTCTTCCACCCTACATCAAATGTTGAAATACCCCCACAGGAAGGGGGTGGCTATAGTTTTTGGGAATTCATCAATCCATACGCCGCCAGAAGTGTCTACACCGGTTTTGGAAAACGAGCATGGCACGGAGGATGTGTTCCTGTCAGGATTTACCCTAGCCGAGGCCCAGGTCATTCAGAACATTTTGGTTGTTGATGAGGGGGTGTATGTCAGTGCACAGTCTATGAACCTCATGAACAAGCTCCAGCATATCCCTGGGATGGGACTAGGAAGAAGTGGCCGGAAGGGCATTGCAGTATCGGCCGAAGTGCCGCACAATCCGTATACCTTTGGTCTAGGTTATCTGCCCACCAAAGAGGACTGGGTGAGGAAAACCAAAGAGATGGCTGGGAGAGCCAGAGCCAAGCAGACTGGGAGGCATTTTGAGTTGATGCATCGGCCTATCCAAGGCACCCTGAACGGACGCTTTGTCCAGGAGGGGGAAGACTTTCCATTCTGTGGCTTCCCAGAGCCATGGCTAAACGCAGAGAAGAGGCGTCTGCCGAGTTTTGAGATATTCTTTGACTTACAGTTGTCTGGGGATGATGAGGCTGAGGAGCAGACAGACCCATTAGCTGAGGTTGAACAGTGTAAGGAAGTGGATTCCGAAAGCACCGAGATTGAAATGGGGGTAGCACTGGGTTGTCTACTTTCAGATCCTCCGATCATACATGAGTGCTTGGGGGATGACTTCTCAGTGTCTATGATTGGGGATGAAACGGCTACGAGCCCATCTACAAACATTTTGGATGCATCCATCGCACCCTCCTCCGTCTGGCAGTACGAGAAGGGATTCTTATCGAGCAGTATCGGGTCAGGTAGTGAGCCGGAATCTGATTCCACCGAGTCTGTAGAGTCAGAATTAGGTTCCAGCTCATCTGAGTCTGAGTCTGAATCCGGTATTCCTGGGGGTGACAACCCAGATGCCACAGTCCTGTCTAGGTCATCTTTTTCTTTTTCTTTGGAGTCTATTGTAACAGAGGAATCAGGCGACTTGGAAGTGATTAATGAGAATGGAATGGCTGTGGTTTTCGATTACTTTTCTGTGCCTTTGATTTATTGCATTAATTCAGACTTTCAAAACTTCGATGAAAACGATGAGGAAGAAATTCTTTCGGTTTTGAAATATTTGCTAGATCAAGGGCATGAGAGGTTTGTAAAACTGCTGGTTGATGAAATCATCCAAATTAATGTTGGTACTGAGAAAGACCCGCGGCTGGTCCAGATCGGGTCCACGTTGTCTTCGGAGGAGCGTGAGCGCTTAGTCGCTTTATTAAAAGATTTCAAAGATGTTTTCGCGTGGTCCTACGAAGACATGCTTGGAATTGATCGTGAGATTGTACAGCACCGGATCCCTCTTGACGTAGATGCTCGACCTGTTAAGCAGAAACTCAGAAGGATCTGCCCAGACTGGGCTATCAAGATCAAAGAAGAGGTCACCAAGCAAATTGACGCAGGGTTCCTGCTGGTATCTGAATACCCAACTTGGTTGGCCAATATAGTTTCGGTGCTGAAGAAGGATGGCAAAATTCGGGTATGTACGGACTTCAGGGATTTGAACAAAGCCAGTCCGAAGGACGACTTTCCTCTGTCGCATATTGATGAATTAGTGGACTTCACTACTGGGCATGCGTTGCTCTCATTCATGGATGGGTTTTCAGGCTACAAGCAGATTGTGATGGCACTCGAAGATCGAGAAAAGACTACTTTTACCACCCCGTGGGGGACCTATTGTTATAGGGTGATGCCGTTTGGGCTGAAAAACGCTGGAGCTACATATCAACGGGCTGTGACCACGATTTTGCATGATATGATCCACAAAGCGGTTGAGGTGTACGTGGACGACATGATTGTCAAGTCCAAGGAAAGAGAGGGCCATTACACCGCCTTACAAAAGTTCTTCCAAAGGATCAGAGAATTTCAGTTGCGGCTGAATCCTCAGAAGTGTACGTTTGGTGTTACAGCAGGGAAAATGCTGGGGTTCTTGATTACACAGAGAGGTATCGAGGTCGACCCTTCCAAAATCAAGGCCATCTTAAAAATGCCACCACCAAGGACTGAAAAGGAGGTGCGAGGCTTTCTGGGTAAAGTGCAATTCATAAGACGGTTTATTGCTAAATTAACCTTGACTTGTGAACCACCCTTTGGTCTCCTGAAGAAAGGAAAGAAATTCCAATGGGACGGCCAATGCCAGGATGCTTTTGAACAGATCAAGCAATATTTACAGAACCCACCTGTGTTGTCACCGCCTGAGCCAGGAAAATCGTTGATTTTGTACCTTTCAGTGACTGAAACTACAATGGGCTGCATGCTTGCACAGGAGTCTGAGGACAAGGTGGAGAGAGCTATCTACTACCTGAGTAAGAAGATGTTGGATTATGAGACCCGCTACACTCCGCTGGAGAAGGCTTGCTTGGCCTTGGTATGGGCTACTAGGAAGCTGCGGCACTACCTGTTAGCTCATTCTGTAATACTGGTTTCGAGATTAGATCCCATCAAATATCTCTTCGAAAAACCAGCACTTACGGGTAGGCTAGCTCATTGGTTGCTTCTGTTTTCTGAATTCGATTTGAAGTATATGACACGTAAGTCAGTAAAGGGGAGAGCGGTAGCGGAGTTCCTAGCCGATCACCCAGTTGAAGGGAATGGAGCAGTTGAGTACTTGTTCCCAGATGAGGCCATTTTGCATGTCGAAGAAAAATTTTGGACGATGTACTTTGACGGAGCGTCAAACCAATACGGGTATGGGATAGGGGTGTTGCTGATAGCACCCGACAACTCCCGTATACCTCTAGCATTCAAACTCCGGCTCAAAGTATCGAACAATGAAGCAGAGTATGAGGCGTGTATTGCTGGACTAGAAGCATCTCTGGAACTAGGGGCAAAACGGTTAGACGTCATCGGGGACTCGAATCTTGTCGTATCTCAAGCTAAAGGAAATTGGAAAGTCAAAGAAGAAAAGATGAGAATCTACCACCAGACCTTGGACATGCTGATTCCTCGGTTTGAGAAACTGAATTTCACTCATCTGTTAAGAGAGAACAACAGGTTCACAGATTCACTAGCAACTCTATCTTCTATGATAGACATCCCTTTCGGAGTCCGGATGCGTCCGATCATCATCAAATAGAAATTTACGCCAGCCTACGAGCTGATTGCTGCCATAGATGAGGTACAAGATGAGAACCCCTGGTATTACGATGTCTGGAACTTCTTGAAAAAAAAGGCGTATCCACCGGGGGCAAATGCCAGGGACAAAAGGGCAATTCGAAGAATGGCTGCTCAGTTCATCGTCTACAGGGAAAAATTGTATAAGAGAGGTCTTCTTGGGATGCATAAGTTGTGTGTTGATGCTGAAGAGTCCAAGCGCCTGATGGAGGCCATCCATGGAGAAGAGTGTGGAGCGCACATGAACGGGGTGATGCTAGCCCGAAAGATCCTTAGACACGGTTACTACTGGTCCACCATGGAGGAGGATTGTATAGGCTTTGTCTGGCGATGCCACAAATGTTAGATCCATGCAAACCGCATGAACATTGCACCGTCGAAGCTGTACAACATGACTTTGCCATGGCCATTTTCAGTCTGGGGGATTGATGTGATCGGGGCTGTCACTCTGAAGGGGTCCAATGGGCATGAGTTTATTCTGGTCGCGATAGATTACTTTACAAAGTGGGTTGAGGCCCAGTCTTATGCGGTGTTGAAGGCATCGCACGTTGCTAAGTTCATCAGGAACAACATCATCTATCGCTATGGGGTCCCGAATGAGATTATTTCAGATAATGGTTCTCACTTCAAGAAGGAGGTGATCGACTTGTTGGAAAAATACAATGTGGCTTTTCATAAGTCATCTACATATTGGCCGCAAACCAACGGAGCGGTTGAGGCCGCCAACAAGAACATCAAGCGTATTCTGCAGAAGATGGTGGAAACCTACCGGGACTGGCCAGATAAGCTTCCGTTTGCTCTGTGGGGCTACCGGACTTCAATTCGAACTTCTACTGGGGCGACTCCGTATTCCTTGGTTTATGGGATGGAGGTCGTTCTACTTATCGAAATTGAGGTTCCGTCAATACAAGTATTGGCTGAGTGTCAGATAGCTGAGGCAGATTGGCAGTAAAGCAGGTTCGAAGAACTCATGCTCTTTGATGAAAGAAGGCTGAAAGAACTGTATCATGTTCAAGGTTATCGACGACGAATTGCCAGGGCTTTTAACAAGAAGGTTAAGTCTAGGAATTTGAAAGAAGGAGATTTGGTGCTCAAAGACAACCGGGCTCCCATCCATGACCCTAGGGGCAAGTTCAGACCTAATTGGATTGGTCCTTACATCATCAAGTCAATCTGGTCGGGTGGTGCTGTCGTTCTAATGGACCTGGATGGCCTAGAGTTTTCCCAATCGATCAACATGGACAAGTTGAAGAAATATTTTCCCTAAGTAGCTCGCTAGGCCGAAAACCCGAAAGGGCGAACTAGGCAAAAGTTAGAGCACAAAAAATTTTAAATAATAAAAACTGAGCTCGCGAGGTTAAAAACCCAGAAAGGGCGGCCTTGGAAAAAGTTAGAGCGCAAAAGCAGGTAATTAATACACGAGTGAACCAAAGCCGAACTACGTAAGGCTTGATTCCCACCTTTGGGATACGTAGGCAACTTCATCTTGAAGTCCAGCCATAAACACTTCCCCGATCAACTTTGTCCATGTGATCATGTTTGGTCATCTTTGTCTATTCTGCATTCAGGAGCTCAGTTGTGATCTCCGGTACAGTGCTATTCAGACTAAGGGCAACTTTCCAGTTGTTGGGATCCGGGGTTGTACATCTCAGTGATAGATCTTAAGCATGTCGAGTTCTGATCCATATCGAAAATGGCTTTGAAAAGTTTTAATAAAAGTTGATTTTGCTCAAATTAATCTTTTTGCAACTTAGACCATTTTTGGACCGAACGGAAAATTTTTAGTACCCACAACCTTCAATTTCATTGATTTCAATACAGAGTTCTCCTACTCTTGAATACAAATTGAAGTTGCTTTTTATTACATTCATAAAGAAAACTTGAAAGTTCTGATTAAAACAAATAAATTCGGGGCATAGTCAGGTGTTCCTAGGCCCTCTCCCAGAGCTTGTAGAAGCCTCTGATGCCAAAGTGGGCCCTACCTATGCTTCGTCATTGAGCCAATCTATGCACTCATCAGAGAGGGTGCAACTGAAAGTGGAAGCGGGGGCCAGAAGCTCTCTCGTCCTCCATGCCGTGGTATACTGGGCCAGCTATGCGCCTCGGACTGAAAATGTGGCAGGGTACTCTATCCCCTCCTCCGGACATGTCTGATCATGACCGAACTGGCATCGGATCCAGAACGGAAAGTAAAAGACACAGTGTGTCTAGCCAATCAACTGAATCCCGGGCTGGCAGGTCATGTTGTAGCTCATCGCCGACAGATTGAGCCAAGGGCAACGCCAAGCAATCTGGTCCACGGACAAACTGCATATCCAGTTGTACTACCATCCCTCATCAGGGGCATCGACTAGACGCAGTCGGAAGAAATAGTTGCGAGCTGAGTATGCCGGGCATGAGTCCACTACTCTCAATTTATCCGTCAACCACACCTGGGGAGGAATGAAAAATGAGAGATTAAAGAATAGAGACATGTATGTTGAGGGAAAAAGTAAGAAAAGGGTTTTGAGAGAAAAATCGAGCTTGAGGGCTGAGTGATGTGAGAAATATATGTGAGATAGGGTGGGAAACATTACGTGCAATAGTAGTGGACTCCCCGCAAATCTAGCCGTCTCCTGGCGATGAAAAGCGTCCAAGCCCATTAGTGTCTCAGCTAGCGCCATGGCGATGCAGCTCTTGCCCTCTTTTAAGCCCTCAACGACTTCGATCAGACGAGTGCTACACCCTCCAGAGCCTGGAGCGAGCAAGAAATGAGATAGCATGCACAAGCAAAGCGCATGTCGCCGATAACCCTGCCAATGATGATCGCCGCGGTCACCGGCATTAGAAAACCGACAAACCAAGCTCGGAATGTTCAACTCTCTGTCGTGAATCAATGACCGAGCGTCATGCAAAGTAAGGCCGCACATCTGTCCTAGGGCTTAGACGTGGCCGAACCGGAGTTGAGGCAAGATTTGTTCATCACACTCGGATTCGATTAGAGCTTGGAAATCCTCGAAAGTAAGACACATCTCTTGTCCGCTGAAGCTAAAGACGTGTGTCACTGGATTCCAAAACCTTGCCACGGCATGGAGGAACGGAAAACGCAGTGGGGTGCGACTCAAAGTGAATAGTGCATTTATGCCGAAGCCTTGGAAATTCAGCTTTTCCAAGCCATCCAAGTTGGCAATCTAATTTGTAAGATTTTGGACAAGAAATGCTTCCATTTGGTGCAAAACTGAGCTGAAATGGAGAAAACTACGAAGCTGAGACTTTTGTAGAAGATAAGGTGTTGAGTGGAAGATAGGTGTCAGCATTCTAGAGGTGCTTGACATTTTCGGCCGATCAGCCAAAAAGAGTGTCGACCGACCATCCCTTTTGGCCGATCGGCTAGTAATGTTGGCCGATGGCCATTTCTTGTGGCCGATGGCCTCTCAATTTGGACGATGGCCACTCCCTTTGTTCTATGAGTTGTCTATGTGTTAGATATGCTGAGAACTTGTGACTGGTTCCACTTCCAATGCCTTCCGGCGATGATTTCGCGAAGTCGTGCCTGTGTTACTGCAATTTGTTTACTGAGTGGTTGTACTTTGCTTATCGAGTTGTATTGTGTATTCTTTAAGTCTTTGTTTTGCTTATCGAGTTGTATTTATATTTGGTTAGCTTCTCAAGTTCTTTGTTTTGCTTATCTAGTTGTTTTGTTGTTAGTCGGTTCACTACCTAATTAATGCAATTCGAGTGTTTAGTTTTCAAAACAAAGTTCAATCTCATTTACATTGTTATGTAATGCGATGCGATGCACAGAATGTATAAATGCAACACTTTTTGAACAAAATAGCTGTTTCATTTCATCATATTTTCTCTTGCAAAAAGTACATAGTTTTGAAGAAAACAAAACTTGCTTGACGCAGTACAATGTGCAAAACTACTAGTAAAAAGAAAAATAAAGCGAAAAAGAAGTGCAGCATCAAAAATGTCTGGGTCGGTGTCGGTAGCCTCAAGCACGGGAGTTCGTCCTGGTCCTCTTCCTAGACGAAGGTCTAGGATTGCCGCCTGTCTTCAGCCTCACCTTGAGACAACGCTGCCTTCTCATCAGAATCATCGAGGGAAAGCTCTCGTGAACTACTCTCAGCACGAGGACGCCTGTGCCTACCTCGGCTGTGTATCGTCATCCCCCGCCTGGCTCCCCCAGTTGCTCTGGCAGGCGCTGAAGGTCCTGTTGGAGCACCCCCTGCGGCCGGTATCTGAAATGGGGCTTGAAAAGAACAAATGGCAAATGTATCAGTTATGATATGCTGTGAGCAGAGTATAAATACCGAATACAGTGTATGAGTACAGTGTATGAATGCTGTGGGCAATGCTGTGAGCAGTGTATGATATCAAATGCAGTGTATGAGTACGGTATATGAATGCCAAGTGTAGCGTATGAATGCTATGAGTACTGTATCAGTGCCGTGAGTGATATGTCAATGTAGTGTATCAAGTGTCGTGTTGATAATGTGATATATCAGATCTGTACGGAAAAGTTTATGCAGAGTCTTGAGACTGAGGCTGAAAGAACTCACCGGGATACCATAGATAGTCAACATGTCTATGCTCCTCTAAAGCATCCCCATCACTGAGGCTGTCAGCTCTAGAGACTGACTAGTGTACTCGATGGAAGCCTACAAAAGTGTTGAAATCATTAGTATTCCGTGGGATATTAAATAAAATGAAATGACTGCACAGAATGCAAAGTATGGTACATACTGGGGTCAAGCCGCGAACTCCGACAAGCTCATGATCAGCCGGAGGAGGAGTGATGGGTATCTGGTAAGTCTTCCCACCTTGTCCTCGGCATGTCATGGTAGTATGCAGGGCTGGCCACTCTACCCCCTGTCCCCTTCGAGACCCACTCCTGCTACGGGCCTGAGCTACCCTCGATGCTCCCACTCCTGCCGCAGGCGCTGCAGGCCTCTCTTTCTCAACTCGGCGAGCACCGGTCAGAGGTCGCATCAGATAAGCCTGGATGAACTCCGTGTAATCGCCCTCATCTCTGAAGGGGTCTGAGTCCCAGCCAATCGTATAGTCCATTATCTCCTCCAGGGTGTACCTCTCGGTGTGCCTCATATGGGTGAGAGGTGGCGCCGGGACTATCTACTCTGGTAAGCCCAAGGTCTGGCGCAGGAAGCGCTCACCCAGGTACCAAAGCCGACAGACTGGGCCCTCCAGCAAAATCCTAAACCGGGCAGTCTCCCGAGCGCCCACGTACTGATCCCTCATTGCCTACGGCAACGGAGCCCAAGGCTGCCAAGTGATCTGTAAATAATGGGATATACAGTTTGTTATCTACTGTTGAAAGTACAATGTACATTGAAGCTTAAATGAATTGTAAAGTTTGAAATACCTCTGCGGCGGTGATGGTGTCGAAGTATCTGCGAAAAAACATGAACGACTCCCGTGGCCTCCACTCGCACCTCACATCGAACCGATAAGAAAATGGGACGCCGAGGGGGATCTCCACATCCAGCACTGGGGGAAGCCTCGGAAAGTAGGTGTACACCCACAGCTACAGAGTGTAACAGGGCAAATATGAGTATGCTTAACAGATAGAGCAGAATGCAGATAAAACAGAAATCAGAGAATGGTGTACAGTGTATTGTGCAGCGTGTGAAGTGTATTGTGCAGTGTATGTAGTGTACAACCGGTGTAAAGCAGATTCCGTGTGCACAGTGTGTGTGGTGTACAGATAGGGTAAAACAGAAAGGGAAGGTATACCTCCTAAGCCCCCCAGTAGCCTCCAAGCAGATGTCCGCTGCAGCGGGAGGATGAGCTCATATATCCGTAGAGTGTGGCCAAGCCTGTGCCACCCCAATCACAGTGGCAGATCCGTGTTTTGTCCACCAATACGCTCAGCAGATAAAGGGCGACAGTGTTTGCCCGGTCGGCGAAAAGGGTGGTCCCACGCAAGAACATGATGAATCTGCGAGTGTACTGCTCCTCCTCCTCCCGGGTCGTAGGCACCTGTACCTTGAAGTGGTCTTCGAACCAAGAGTACCTCACAAACCCTGGCCGGGAGAGAGGTGGCCGAGGGCCGAGCAAAAACATCTGGGCGGCATCCCACTCATCCATTCAGTATCGAGGGGGATCGAATCACCCCTTATTCCGATGCTTGTGAGCATCGAGAAGTCGAAGGGAGTCATCATCATCTCCCCTGTAGCAAAAAGCTGGAAAGAATCAGTGGTGTCCCACCGCCTCTCCACTAGCCCGCCAAGAAGGGGCCTGCTCGCAGTGAGGCGCGAGAGTCCCATGCAGAAAGTGCCGAAGCCGGCCTGATCAACGATGTGGCGGACCGCATCGGGCAGCTCCATGTACCATCCTCAGGCAACGTTATTCCCATACCCCCGGAAGGCATGGGAATCTCCCTGTGTTCAAGGACAAACAGATGCAATGCAGTATTAGATATACAGTGTTTGCATGCGTTCAGAGTTGATGAAAATGCAGTGTGTATGCATGTGTTCAAGTTTAAACAGATATCATGTGTGGGTGCGCTCACGGTGAACTATGCATATGATGTATCAGTGTGTTTGGGGCTAAGTAGCTAAAGAACAGTATTGACTATCGAAGTTGTATGTCCTACATTGCAGAAAATGAAAGAGGGGAAGAATGTACCTCAGCGGCGCCGAAAGATAGATGTGACTTTGGCTCGCATAGTAGGAGCTCCAATGGTGCGCCTCGTGCACAGCTCTTGAACTGGCGGATGCTATCGGGAGGTAGCACGTGTACCGTGGGCCTGTAGGTCGCCGGGTCAAATGGTTGAATGCTAAGAGGTAGGAGCTCGACCTCAGGGTCCATGTCCATCTCTGGGGGAGTTCCACCCCCTGGAATATCGTCTGCCATCTCGAGAAACGTGCAAAAACGGTCGAGGGTGAGAAAAATGGGAAAGAATGCCAAACGTCAACCCAAAAGTCAATCCCGAGGGGTGAAAAATGGGAGAAAAGGTCAAAGTGTGGGAAAAAGGCACGAAAACCAAGATAAACTCGGGGGAAACAAACCCCAAGTGGTGGAAATCGAGAAGGTGGCACCGAAATCGAGTTTTGTTCGGTTCAAAGTGTGTAAAACGAAGAGGGTTTCGCGAATCGAACGATGGAAAAGGCTTGAAAACAAGAGAAAAGCTCAGATCTAAGGTTGGGAAATCACCTAGAGAGAGAGAGGAATGATTTTCGAGCTTGAGGAAGTGAGGAAATGAGGTTTGGAACCCTATAGTTAAAGAGTCGAGGCAAAATGTCAAAACTGCCCCGAAATTGTCATTTTTGGCCGATCGGCCAAATTGTTAGCCAATCGGCTAAATATTTGGCCGATGATCTCTTTTTGTGGTCGATGGATGGCCGATGGCCTCCCCTTGTGGTCGATGAATCTCTAATGCCCTTGTTTGGGTCATCTATGTTGTTTGGTACTCTTATTTATCAAGAAAGTGCAAGACAGTACGCTTTTGAAGCTTAACCGGCCTTCGTGTTGACCTTGAATCGTGCCTTCCGTGTGTAGCACTTGCTATGCGGGAGGTGTATCCTTTTTCGTATCCTTTTGTATATTGCGAAATTCAAGAACCGTTCTGGAGTAGGTCACATTGCAATGTTTTGTCATATTTGTAATAAGCGCGCTTGTTATGCATCTTTTCGCTCTTGCGTTGAGCATGCGTCGTCTCGTGTCGAAGTTGTATCTTAGCATTGCGAATAACATGCCTCCGTCATGCTTGCATTGTTTTGCACCTTCTCTCTTGCATTGTCAGGCACATCTCTCTTGCATTGTCATGCACCTCATATCTTGCGCTGTCACGCACATTACTTGTGCTGTTACGCACTTCTCATATCTTGCACTGTCGCGCACATGCGCTGTTACGCACTTCGCACTTTACTTACCCTATTACGCACTTTTGTATCTTGCGCTGTCACGCACTTTACTCGCATTGTTATGCATATCTTTACTTGCGCTGTTACGCACTTTTGTATCTTACGCTGTCACGCACTTTACTTGCATTGTTATGCACATTTATCTTGCGCTGTCACGCACTTTACTCGCATTGTTTTGCACCTCTTTAACTTGCACTGTCACGCACGTTACTCGCATTGTTTTGCACCTCTCTATCTTGCGCTGTCACGCACTTTACTTGCATTGTTATGCATATCTTTACTTGCGCTGTTATGCACTTTTGTATCTTGCGCTATCATGCACTTTACTTGTGTTGTTACACACTTTTGTATCTTGCGCTGTCACACGCTTTACTTGCGCTGTTATGCACTTTTGTATCTTGCGCTGTCACGCACTATACCTGCATTGTCATGCACCTCATATCTTGCGCTGTCACGCACATTACTTGCGCTGTTACGCACTTCTCATATCTTGCGTTGTCGCGCACATTGCTTGCGCTATTATGCACTTCGCACAGTACTTGCATTGTTATGCACCTTTTCACTCGCATTGTTATGCGCCTGTTTCACTTGCATTATCATGCAACACTTTTCACTTGCATTGTTGTGGACGTTCTACCTACATGCATTTCTAACAATATTGTACCTGTTAAGTTTCTTTCTTTTACAGGCATGATATTGTATATACGATTCATTTGAAGCTGGCACGACCAGACGAACCAGACGGTATTGTATGTACTCCGCGTGAGACATAGCGAGAATTGTATAATTCTCTTACATCCTTTCTGCATGAAATGTAGTTTGATTCTTATTCGCTTGCTTAAATTGTTGCATGTTATGCTTCATCACAGCCCTCTTTGGATGATCATAAGTTATGCTCGGTATTATGCATGCCACTTGCATCTTGCCCCTGCCTGCGGGTGCATATCTTTGTTATCTTGTATCCTTGTCTAAGTCTTCGGCCTCGTAAAAATGAGTCGTCCCTGGGCTTTGACATTCACTCCCATCATTTTATGACTTTCGAGTTCTGTCAAAGAGGGGCAACTGTAGACATCCCATTTTTGACCGTCCTTAAGACTTGGACGTCATCGTTTGAACACTCGATGATCATCTATGCTCGTGTTCGTTTTGAGCTTCCGAAGGTCTCGGCTGCGTGCCTTGCCTTAGGATCTCTCAACTTGTCTGTTTCGTGCTTGGTTGTGGACCAAGGACTTGCGGTTTTTCTTCTGAGGGAAGATGGTGGCTTGTTGGCCATCCCCTCAACCCATCGGCCAAGGCATGATGTCATCAGCCTTGTTTTCTTGCCATCGGCCAAAAATGGTGGCTGATCGGTACATTTTTTGGTTGATCGGCACTTTGTTGGTCGATCGGCCATATTTTTGAGCTGAGACCTTTCCATCTTCTTTTTGCAGATATTTTCTGCCAGCTATGATAGCTGGTATGCACAATTCCCATCCTCCATACACGTGGAGGGATTTGTTTCAAGACTCAAGCTTGTTGAACAAGCTTGAGAATTGAGATTCTATAAGAAGGGAGCCTCCCCTCCCTTTCCAGACGTTCAAAAAAATTGATATAGAAGTTATATATATATATATATATCAATTTCTCTATATCTCCCTCTCTCTCTATATTTGTGTGTGTGTTTGTGCCTTAAAGTGTATTTTCTTCATACTTTTGCACTAGAGCACCTAGTAGAACACCATCCTTTGGTTGCTGAGGTCCTTAGCAGTTAGTTTTGGTGCTCTTGGGTTTGTTTGAACTCAGAAAGGTTCCTGGAGTCGTGTTCTTGAAGGTGTTCTTCAGGGGTGAGTAAACTACCTTTTGATCCCCCATTCTTGTTTAAGCTTTTAGACCTATTTCCATATTGCTTTAAGCTTGACTATAAACTGCAAAAAGTTCTGCTTTTGTGTGCTTGAGATGATTGTTTAAGGTCACTTTTTGGTTGGGGGTTGTCTACCCTCTCTTAGGCCTTGTTTAGCCATGTTTTGAGCCATCCCTTTTGGGCCTTGTTCTTGCCTTTGCATGACCTTTCTACCGCTGAAATCCAGAGGATTTTCAGTGGTGGAAAGGTGGTTTTAGAGTCTTAAATAGGAGAGGGACACCCCTCTCTCCTTGTCTCTCATTTGCTTGTATTTATGGCTCATAATGGTAGCATGTTTGCTTAGCTTGTTGTGGCTCCATTTCAGTAAGTATTTGGTGTTATTTAGCCATGCTATACCTCTGTTTTAAGTTGGTTTAATAGTATCTTACATGCATCATGCACTAGCCTTGCAAACCTCTTATTTGCCTTAACATGCATCGTGCATTTGGACCATCATGCTTGCATATTTTGGCTCAACTGAAAGGAAATTTTAGTCATGATTTACCATGCTCTAGGTCTAATTCATGTTGTTTTGGCCATGCATGCATTGCTTCGTATAACCTTGGTTCAATCTTGCTTGTTAGCTTTAAGTGTCCAAGCCATTAGCATGCATTATTTGGACCATTTCCATGATTTGGATCATTTGAAATGTTCTTTCAGTCCATATAGGGGGGTCATACACTTGCACTTGTCACTCCTTCAATGCTTTAAAGAGTTGATGCTTTATGCCTCATGAATGGATCATTGTGCATGCCTCCATGTTTAGGTCTTTGGGATGCCATCTAAGTGGGTTTTTGGGCTCATTTTGACATGCCATAACTCTGATTTTTATTGGTTAAGTCATGCCATGTTTGGTTGTAATAGGTGTAGTGTAATACTCATTTTTTTAGACTTGCATGCCTCATGCCTTTTGGACTTTTGTTCTAGCTTGTGTTGGCTAGGTTCGAACATGTTTTTGGTCTTGTATTGACCTTCCTTGGGACTGTTTTGGGTGCCCTTGGCCCTTTGGGGCTTGCTTTGCACGGCCATGGTTTAACCCTTTTGCTAGCCTTAAGCCTTGAGCTTTATTGCATGCTATACTTGCATTGATTGGTTGATTTGGCATCATTCCTAACATCATTTTAGAGCTTACCTCATTGCCACATTATCATGCTTGTCACTCCTTGCTTATGTTTGAGAGTTGTGTCCTTATGTCTAAGTGATAGGCCAATTGGCATGCATGCTTGTTTTGCATTTCATTCCATTATTTCTTAGCATTTTGGCCACTGTTTTTGGTATGGCTGAGGTCCATCCATTTTTAGTATAAGTCCATAGGTCATGCGGTTTGTGTGTTGTTGCATACTTGTTGTTGATATTGTTGTTGCATGCCTATTACATTGTATGTTTGCATATTTTGGTTGCATTGCATTTTGCATGCTTGGCACATTACATGTTTACATGCTTAGGTTGCATTGCATTTGGCATGCTTATTACCTTAGCCTTGTGTGCATGCTTGAGTCATATTGCATTTGGCATGCTTATGTTGCATTATATCGCATCTCCACATTGCATGCTTTGCATTGTGTTTAGTTTGGGGTGTCAAAGACCAAGGGACATTTCATACTTGAAGTGACAAAACGTGCCTCAATTCTCGGTCGCCGACACTCTTGATCCAACATGATAGAGTGTGAGGCATTCGCGGTTTTGTGCATTCATTCCATATTGATTTGTGCAATTCGGCCTCTTTGGCCATCAAGCATCGAAATGCGTGATTGATGGCTTGAGAGTCGAACACTGCACTCCTTTGAGTCTCAAACATGATAAGGGGTGTAGTTGCATAACATTTTCTTGCAAATGTATTGCCATGCCCTTGTTTGTCCTCTGCTGCGGCAAAAAGGAGCAGTCTGCAAGAAGGATGGCCAATTGCCTACCTGCAGTGCCGATCGGCTAACAATATTTGGCCAATGGACTAAAAACTGGTCGATGGCCCTCATCTCTTGGCCGATGGCCTTACCTCTTGGCCGATGACCTCTCAGCATATCCATGAGGTGGATCAAAAGTGTTTCAGAAGTTGACACAATTTTCAGCAGTCTAAAATAGTGCAAACAGAGGCAACATGAGGCATGGCAACAGATTTCCGAGCAAAGCCGACTGAGCATGCATCTCTTCCTTGCCTGTGAGGCCATTTCAGTATTCATGATTAGTTAGTGTAAGTTAATCATTTAATTGGTTTTGTAATATTCATTTAGCTTAGTGTAGCTATTTGTTCCAATTTGGATTGTAATAATTAATTAGCTTGTTAGTTAATTAGTTTTGGTGTTGTAATAATTAGCCTAATTAGATTATTGGATTAGTTAGAATAGCTTAGCGTAGCTAGCTTGTATTATTTATTCGGACCCTCCGTCGGGAGGACGAATTTTGTAATAAGTGTGCGTGAGTGTGTGAATGTCTTCCAACCCCACGTCTTTCTCCCTTTTACTTAACCGCTTACAATGGTTAGTTTTAGGTCATGTTTCAATTAGCATCCTTATGCTATGCATGTTTGCATCATTCATCTGTATTGCATGCACTAGGCTCGGCGCATCATACTAACTGCATTGTATTCAATTCCTACTTGAATAAATGATTATCAAGTTGCATTTCATATGCCATTTTAGAAATAGCCGAGCCTATTTCTAGTTACATTTTGCATGTGTTGCATTAGCCATCTTAACATAGCTAGGATCATGCATTGATTACTAACTAGCTATTGTTTTGCCTCGGAGTACTAGGTAAGCTCTTATGCTTTAGCATCTTGCATGAGTGTGAGTGTTAACATGACAGCATGCTTGCCATGAGGGTAACTGCTTATGTGTTAAACTGCCTGAATGCCTGTGGGTGGAGGTTGGATTACTTGAATTGGAACAATTCATCGAATTGCGAGTTTTAAGCCCACTTGAGAGTGGCAAAATCATGTTTTCTATGCCCACTTGCAGGTGGCAAATCCACGTCTTAGCCTACTTACGAGTATCACCTTTAAACCATTTCCAAACAAGCATGAGATGTTTTGTTCCAACCTAGGCAATCTAGTCTATACTTGTGTGTTGTGCGCATCACATAGTAATTATAGGCTAATAACCGGAATAAGAACGCATGTGTTTTCAAAAACAAGATATCATGTTAGTAAAGGTCGATCTTTGATCGGGCAAGCGGGGGTGCTCATTGCATGACCTTCCCCTCTCGTACCCAAGTTCTCATGCCGAGGCAACTTTGGTGATGACGGACACATGGCCTTAGGCAACGAGTCAGGGTTTCCTAAATTTCCCCAAAAATAAAACATTTAGGTGGCGACTTTGTATCTGGCAAAGCAGTCCATGTTTGGCACTTCTTTATAAAAATCAATTTTTCAAAACGATTTGCCGGATTTGGACTCTTTGGTGATTTATCGGTCTTGCATTGCACTTTGCGAGATTGGATTCAGAATCGTGACATTTGAGTCCAAACTGTAGTAGCCCAATGAACAAAATAGTTTTTTGCGCCGATTCGCGGATGGAGTCGGGACGTTCGGGCACATCTACAAGGAGCTATATTATGGTATTTCATAAATCAATCCTTGGAAAATCCCTCATTTTACTATGCAGTGCAATTAGATGTTGAAGAGAAAATCATTAATATGTTCCGACAGATGCACAAATGATTATTGATTATAGTCATTTTGGTGATGTTCTAAGCTTTGATATGACCTACAGAACTAATAAATAATACCGACCACTGGCAATTTTTACTGGCTTTAATCATCACAGGGAGACGATTATATTTGGTGCTACACTTTTGTATGATGAAATTAATGCTTCTTTCCAATGGTTTGACACCATCTTTACAGCTATGTTAGGAAAAAAGAAATCGTAAAACCATCTTTATTGATCAAGATCCAACCATGGCAAAGGCTATCCCATTGGTGATGCCAAAAACATATCATCGAATTTGCATATGGCATATGCGACAGAATGCTATGAAACATTTGTGGTATTTATTCAGACATGGGTGCAAGTTTGCAAAAGATCTTTGTGCATTCATTGATGATATTGATGATGAAGATGAATTTCTATGTACTTGGGATGCCATGCTTTCTAAGTATGATCTTCAAGGTAAGAATGGCTGGAATTTATTTTTCAGGTAAGAGAGAAATGGGGAAAACCATATGTCAAATAGACATTTTGTGCTGGAAGTAAAACTACACAGCTAAGTGAGAGTTTAAATTTTTGATATAAGGTATTACTTGAAATCAAACCTCGACTTAGCATAATTTATTAAACATTTTGAAAGGGAGGTCGACAATAAGTTCTTTAATGAGTTGACTGTAGAGCACAATTTAAGGCAAAAATTGCCTCGCAAGAAGATGAACACACTAATGTTGACACATGCAGGGGAAGTGTACACATCAAAAGTATTTGAAGAATTTCAAGCTCAGTATGAATTATACCAAGGAGCTTATATAAAGGAGAATGAAAATCAGCCAACACATGAATACATAGTTGCAATTTATGGTCAATCTAAACCTTACAAAGTTTTTGGCAACCCTTTAGATCAAATTGTTTAGTGCAATTGTTATAAGTTTGAAGAAGTTGGAATATTGTGCAGCCATGCTATAGCGATTCTGGTTTTGACCTGACTCTTGTTGTATCACGGACTTGGGTTTCATGGTTTCATATTGTTGTTCACATCATGCTTCCTTTGTATCTCCTTAAATTTGGCTATTGGATTGTCGTGGTTACGTTTGGGACATGTTGGTTGCTTAGTTTCCAAACTCTTGTTGTCCAAAATTTTGCTCTTCTACTCGAGCGACATTTTTTGCGCTCGAGTATGCTTTGTGGACTTTTAGTACTTTTGCAGGTCTGGAAAATTACTGGGAGAGTGTATTCTACGCTCGAGCAATTCTTTCTACACTTGAGTGGGCTTAACTCGAACGGCCCTTCTTGCGCTCGAGCTTTGGTCTATTGTTTGCAAAACTACTAGGAGTGTGCATTTTGTGCTAGAGCGTCGCTTCTTGCGCTCGAGCAGAAAAACTTATTGTGTCTGACGCTCGAGTGTCACTTCTTGCGCTAAAGCGAACTACGTGTGTATCAATTCGCAGCAACCTCATTCTACATCACTTTTTCATCTATGTTCTTTCCAAAACCCTAGATCTAGAGTCTTTCTCTTCTCTCTACATTTTCACCTAGATCCATTGATTTCTCTACCCTAGTGTCTTTGGGAAAGAGGTAGAGCATCTCAAGAGCTCTATTTTGATCCGAACAAAAGTTCTTTCGGCGTCTTTCAAGTTTTCTCCTTACTTTGCTAGCCTTCTAACTTTGGGGTATGGACTTTCTACACTCTCTTATGAATTTTAACTTGGTTATTCATTTATTGTGTAAATAATGTTGGCATGTAGAAGATTTTAAACAAACCTAGAGTTTCGGTTTGAAATCAAAAGAGGGGTTTTCAAATTAAGGTATTGAGAATGGTTATGGGTGTACATATAAGGATGTGTTGTGTTAAATTTGTTGATTTTGACAAAAGGATTGGATTTGGAAATAAATGGGAGATTTTGCCGTAAAATGTCTGAATTAATTATTTTGTATAAATAATTATAATTAGTATTGGAAATGTGAAATTGGATAGATGTTTATATAAATAGTGGAGTTAGATACGTATTATCTCTCACCTATGGAAATTTAGATAATTTATCTACCTTGGAGATTGTATATCTATTTAGAAATATCTATTTTGGGCTATCGGTGGAGGATAGCTATGATTGTTATAGAAAA
>NW_021024696.1:1825365-1855292 GCF_004153795.1 Camellia sinensis
CAGAGTAAAAAGATAGAAAAGCAGAAATGAAAAGCGGAGAAGAAATGTACCTCCCAAGCCCGCCAATAGCCTCCGAGCAACTGTCCGCTGCCGCGGGAAGCTGAGCTCATGTACCCATAGAGAGTGGCCAGAGTAGCGCCACCCCAGTCGTAATGCAGATGTCTCGGACGTCCACCAGTGCGCTGAGAAGGCAGAGAGGCACGGTGTTTGCCCGGTCGGCGAAGATGGTCGTCCCGAATAAGAACATGAGGAAGCCGCGAGCGTATCTCTCCACGGCCTCCGGGGTCATCAGATCTGCATCAACGAGAGTGGGCAGGACCCTAAACTGCACCTCAAACCAGGAATACCGGACAAAGCCTGGACGAGCAAGAGGTGGCACCTCACCCAGCAGATGGACCTGAGCGGCAGTCCACTCATCTATGTCGATATCAATGGGGATCGGATCACCCCCTACCCCGATGCCTGTGAGCATCGAGAAATCGTAAGGGGTCATCGTCATGTCCCCTACTGTGGAGAAGTGAAATGAATCGATGGTGTCCCACCACCTCTCCGCCAGAGCGGCGAGGAGAGGTCTGCATGTGGTAAGCCTAGAGAGTCCTCGGCAGAAGGCGCCGAAGCCCGCCTGGTCCACTATGCGACGGACCGCGTCAGGAAGCTCGTCGTACCACTCCCGAGCGCCAGTGTTCCCATACCCGCGGATGGTATGGGAATCTCCCTGTAAACAGAAGATAACAATTGCAAAACAACATTCAAAATGCAATTTTAAGAAGCATACAGATGTAGCATGCGTGCAAATTTGACAAATTTAAACAGATACCGGGTGCCGGTGTGCTTACAGTGAACTACGGCGTGTGATGTGTCAGCGTGTTTTGGTGGTTCAGTACAGATGTAGCATGCGTGCAAGTTTAACAGATCTAAAAAAATACCGGGTGCCGGTGTGCTTATAGTGAAATACGTGTGATGCGTCAGCGTGTTCGGGTGGTTCAGTACAGTATAGCATGTGTGCATAGTTTGACAGATTCAAGCAAATGCTGGGTACCAGTATGTATGCAGTGAAATACCGTGTGTTTGGGTGATTCAGGGCTAGTGCAATGTGTGTGCATGTGTCAGTTTCAAGCAGATATCAGTTGTACGTATGTTTACAATCAACTACGGTGTATAGCATATCGAACTAAAGCAGTTAAAGAGTACAAATAAGCTACGATAGTTTTGTGCCCTACATTGCAGAAAGTAAAGTAGAGGAGAGAGAGTTACCTCGGAAACGCCGAAGGACAGGTGGGAGGTAGGCTCGCGCAGCAATAGCTCGGGGGGCACGTGCCTCTCGAAGCTCCGAAACTGGCAGAGTCCGTCGGGGGGCAGAACATGGATTGCCGGCCGGTAGGTCGCCGGGTCGAACGGGCGCTCGCGCAAAGGTAGGAGCTCGGCCCCGGGATCCATCTCGTCGTCCGGGGGAGTCCCGCCGCGTGGAATGTCGTCCGCCATGTCGAGAATGATGAGAAAATAGCCGGAGGAAGGAAAACCGAGCTAGAATACGGAAAGTCAACCGAAAAGTCAACTCCCGGGAAGGCCGAAAATGACCGAAAAGGCCGGGATGTGAAAGGGTACGGAAATCAAGAGGAAAGCGAGGGGAACAAACCCCAAAAAGGTGGGAATGGCAAACGAGGCACCGAAACAGAGTTTTGTTCGGTTGAAAATGTCCGAAACGCGAAGGAAATCGCGAATCCGACGACGAAACGGGCGTAGAACACGAAGAAACGGGCGAAAGAGGGGAAGAAAACGCTCTAGAGAGAGAGAGTGTAAGTTTTCGGCGGAAGGGAAAGTAAGAAAATAGGGTTTGGAACCCTATTTTAAAACACCCGTGGTGAATTGTCGAAACTGCCCCGACTCAGCGACTTTTTGCCGGTCGGCAATATTTTGTGCCGATGGAGTTATTCTGCAGCCGGTGGAGTTATTCTGCAGCCGGTGGACAGCCGGTGGCCTCCCCTTCCGGCCGGTGGTATTTCCACAACCTTGTTTAGGCCATATGTGTAGTTTCTGGTCTTCATAGCTCAAGAAAGTGCAAGAAAGTGCATCTCCGACGCTCAACCGGCCTCCGTTTTGACCTCAGGTCGTGTCTTCTGTGCGTGGCACTCAAATTCGTGCAAGGTGTATCCTTTTAAATTCAGAAGTTGCCCCACGTGCACCGCGTATCAAGCGCACTGTTTTGTGCATTTCAAAATCACTCGCGCTGTTTAGCGCATCGCACTGTTTTGTGCATTGCATTTCAATCGCGCTGTTTAGCGCATCGCTCTGTTTTGTGCATTTCAAAATCAATCGCGCTGTGTAGCGCATCGCACTGTTTTGTGCCTTGCATTTCAATCGTGCTGTTTAGCGCATCGCTCTGTTTTGTGCATTTCAAAATCATTCGCGCTGTTTAGCGCATCGCACTGTTTTGTGCATTGCATTTCAATTGCGTTGTTTAGCGCATCGCACTGTTTTGTGCATTGCATTTCAATCGCGCTGTTTAGCGCATCGCACTGTTTTGTGCATTTCAAAATCAATCGCGTTGTGTAGCGCATCGCACTGTTTTGTGCCTTGCATTTCAATCGCACTTTTTAGCACATCGCACTGCTTTGTGCATTTCAAAATCACTCGCGCTGTTTAGCGCATCGCACTGTTTTGTGCATTGCATTTCAATCGCGCTGTTTAGCGCATCCCACTGTTTTGTGCATTTCAAAATCAATCATGTTGTGTAGCGCATCGCACTGTTTTGTGCCTTGCATTTCAATTGCGCTATTTAGCGCATCACACTGTTTTGTGCATTTCAAAATCACTCGCGTTGTTTAGCGCATCGCACTATTTTGTGCATTGCATTTCAATCGCGCTGTTTAGCGCATCGCACTGTTTTGTGCATTTCAAAATCAATCGCGCTGTTTAGCGCATCGCACTGTTTTGTGCATGGCATTTCACTCGCGTTGTTTAGCGCATCGCACTGTTTTGTGCATTTCAAAATCAATCGCGCTGTTTAGCGCATCGCACTGTTTTGTGCATTGCAAATCAATCGTGCTGTTTAGCGCATCACACTGTTTTGTGCATTTCAAAATCACTCGCGCTATTTTGCGCACCGCATCGCACTGTTTTGTGCACCTTACTTGCATCTTGCATGTATCCTATCGCGCTATCTTGCGCACCTTACTTGTACTTGTTAGTACATTGCATTGTTTTGAATATAAACCGGCTTCGTGTAGCGTATAAGTCCAATTGTCAAAATTTTACATTCCGTGTGGCATGCGTGTCACAGTTGCATCATTTTGCATCTTATGAGGCACGCGTGTCTCATTTGTATCATTTTACATTCCGTGTGACATGCGTATCACACTTGTATCATTTTTACGTCTTATGAGGCACGCGTGTCTCATTTGTTTCATTTTACATTCCGTGTGGCATGCGTGTCACACTTGCATCATTTTTGCATGTTATGAGGCACGCGTGTCTCATTTGTTTCATTTTACATTCCGTGTGGCATGCGTGTCACACTTGCATCATTTTGCATCTTATGAGGCACGCGTGTCTCATTTGTATCATCTTGCATCATGCTTCATTTGCATCGGCATGCGTGTCACATTTTCGTTGGTATGTGTGTCGTCATTAGCATTAGCATGCGTGCCTCATTCTTGCATTGTCATGCATATTGCACCAGTCTGGCGAGACCTTAAACACGCACAGTCTAGGAGACCTTAAATCCTTGGGAGGTGCGAAACCTCCGGTGCATTGATGTGCACAGTTTTTCGTGGCGTATAGGTCCAATTGTATCAGTTTACATTCCATGTGGCATGCGTGCCTCATTCTTGCATTGCCATGCATGTTGCTACTTGGTCTGGCGAGACCTTAAACACGCACGGTCTAGGAGACCTTAAATCCTTTGGAGGTGCGAAACCTTCGGTGCATTCCTCGTGCAGCATCACGGTCTAGGAGACCTTAAATCCTTTGAAGGTGCGAAACCTTCAGCATGTTGATGTGCACAGTTCGGTTGCGTTGTCATGCATACATTTTGCATCCCGGTCTAGGAGACCCTAAATCCTATGAAGGTGCAATTCCTTTGGTGTTTGTCATGCCCGAATGACTTTTGGTGGTCTGGTAAAGCCACCTGCCTATGTTTGCGATGAGTTCCTAGAAGACCAACTGGGACGGTAGAAACTAGAGTTCGAATGGCTTATGCCTAGAACGCAAAGGTTCGGGAGTTCCGAGACTAAAGTCTGGTTTAAATACCCAGGGGTGTATCCTCGGCTTGAAATCTGTATGGAACAGCTAAAAAAGAAAGAAAAGCTAAAAATTTCGGGCTGCCTAGAATCCTGCACGTGCAGAGCGTCTCCCCCGTACGTGCGGCCCTCACCCCTGCACGTGCGGTGGTCCCTTCCTACACCTCACTTTGCACTTGCCTATAGTGTGCAACCCTCTAAAGCTCACCCTTCCCGCACATGCGGCCCTGGCCCAGCAGCCTAGAATTTTTTTTGTTCTTTCCCAAGCACTCCGGACTCGGCCGTGCACCCTCCGAACAAGTGACTCTCCTCCCGGAGTTAAACAAGAATCAGAGTTTGAAAGAAGGCTCTCGAACACCACAGACTCAAAGAGGACAAAAATGAAATGACACGTAATGAAACTGGTCATCACAGACAGTTTCGTGAATTTCGAGAAATACCTTATGGAAAATAAAATTTCAACGGATTAAGTGATACCCAAAAAAAAAAAAAGAAGAGAATTTTCTGAATTTTTTATTTTATATATTTGATATATCAAATATATTATATTATATACACACGATTGTTGCCCTAATTAAAAAACTCATGCTCAGATAGGAAATTAAAGTTCAGACATTCATCTCCTTGCCAACTGAATTGAAGTTGCTATCTGAGGTTGGTCTCTTCTTCTTCAGTTGCTCCATTTTCCAGTCGATCTTCTCAAGTTCTCAAGTCTCTCTCTCTCTCTCTCTCTCTCTCTCTCTCTCTCTCTCTCTCTCGTCTTAATCTAAGGTTTGATTGAAACACCCATCCTTGTTTGTGATTATGAAATCCATTCAGTTGCTCTTTTCTCCAGTCGATCTTCTCAAGTTCTCAAGTCTTTCTCTCTCTCTCTCTCTAAGGTTTGATTGAAACATCCATCCTTGTTTGTTTACCTTGTTTGTGATTATCAAATCCATGAATGTGTTTTCCCTCTCTCATAACAGTAATTTGTAATCTTTGCTCTGTTTTAGAATTATGGGTTGAATTTATGAAGAACAAATATTCATTAATTTTAGATTTTTGAAATGAATCACTGTTGGTTGCATCTAAATTAAACCCTCAATTTAAATCCTCATTGCTTTTACATTTTATTTTTCTTTGGCTACTCTTAATTATTCAAATAAATATCACTAGTTTGATTTGATCATGATGAAGTCTATTGTTATGTTTTCCACATATATGTCGTGTTAATAGTTCATAGTGTCAAATATTAGTGTTTGGCTCTTGTAGTAGCTATATTGAAATAATGAAATACTATTATTGCAACTAAATTAAATCCTTATTTCAAATAACAAAAAAAAAAAAAATGTCAGGAACAATATGGCAAATAATGTTTCAAATGTTGCTACATCAATAGCTTCAGCTCCTTCAAAATCTGATGTTCTTGCTTGGGCTCATGCTAAAATGGTTATGGGGAACAACAACAATACATTTGCCTCTATTGTAATAAGCATATTAGAGGTGGTGGAATCACTCGATTGAAGTATCATCTTGCCAGAATTAAAGGGGAAGTTGATCCTTGCAAAAAGGTGCCACCAGATGTAAAATGGCAAATGAAACAAGTGCTTGAAGAGTATAAAAGAGAAAAGGAAATAAGACAAAGGGTAAGAAATGAAACTGGGTGTGGACTTTCTATTGATGAATATGATAAAGATAACCCTTTGAGTCCTCCTTTTATTGGTCGCCTTGCCTCAGGATCTCCGAACTCGACTGTTTAGTGTCTGGTTTTCCACCAAACACTTGTGTTTTGCCTTGGAGGGGCAGGGAATGCCTTGGGAGGCATCCCCACATACCACCGGCAGTGGCTAGAGGCCACCGGCTGGTTTTTGCTGCCATCGGCAATGTATATTGCCGGTCGACACTCTTTGTTGCCGGTCGGCACTCAATTTTGCCAAAATGGCATTTTTGGCCGACCGACTACTGTGCATCTGCTTTTGCAGATATTTTAAGACAGCTGTCTTACTTTTGGCTCCCCTCCATACACGTGTATGGAGGGATCTCCCTCTTTAGAAGCTTGTCTTGTAAGCTTTACAAGACAAAAGCCTCTATAAAGAGAGGTCTTCTCTCTTGTTGCAAGGGTTAGAGACCTTAGACATTTTAGAGACAAAAAACATAGAGAGAAGCTCGGGTTTTTAGGGTTAGGATCCATACATATCCTATCTCTCTTTTTCTCTCTTTGTGTTCTAGGTGTTTTAGTCCATACTATTGCACATAAACACCTAGTGTTTCACCTTCACTTAGCTACTGAGGTTCTAAGAGCTTGGTTTTGGTGTTTTGGAGCTGGACTCAAGCCAAGGAGGGCCATTAGAGCGTCATTGTTGAAGAGGTCTTCAAGGGTACGAACCTTACCCCTTTTTACCCCATTTTTGCATCTTGTTTTTGCCTATCTTAGAACTGTTTTTGTGCTTAGTGTATAATACAAAAAAGTTCGGTTTTTTTGCCCTCTTGATTGTTTATTAAGAGTGTTTTGTGGTTTGAGGGTGTTTGACCACTCTTAGGCCTTGAAAGGCCCCATTTTGGGCCATTTTGAGCAAGTTTTGAGACTTTGGTGTTTGGGCCTCTTCACCACTAAAATCTTGAGGGATTTCAGTGGTGGAGATGGTGCCTTGAAGTCTCCAAAAGAAGAGGGCCACCCCCTCTCCTTGTTGTCCTTGAAATGGACCATTTTTGGCCTCTTGAGGGAGCACCTAGCTAAGCTTCATGTTGACCATGCCTTAGTTGTTTTTTATGCTTATTATGTCATAATATGCCTCTGTTTTTACTTGGTTTTGGTACACCATGCATGCTTAGCATACCTACCATGTAATGCCTTGTTGTTGCCTTAATATGCCTTAGGTTGTTAGCCTTTGTTCAAGCATGTTTTAGGCTTAGTTTTGTGAAGGTTTTGTGCATATTTTGCCTTGTCTTAGGTCTGTCCATAGTTGTTTGGGTCAAATTTGGCATGCTTAGTATAGCCCCTTTGCATTCCGGCTTGTTGGCCTTAAGTATGCGAATGTATCTCATTTTTCCATGTTTAAGGTCTGTCCATGGTTGTTTGGGTCGAATTTGGCATGCTTAGTATAGCTCCTTTGCATTCCGACTTATTGGCCTTAAGCGTATGAGTATATAGCATGACATTTTTGCATGATTTGGAATCATCCACCATGTCATTTCAGACCTTATAGTATTCTTGTATGCTTGCTTTAGTTACCTCTTTGATGCTTTGAAGGTTTGTGTAACATGTTCCATGTTTTGGCCATTTATGCATGCCTTTGAATTTAGGTCATTTAGATGCCATCTAAGTGATCTTTAGGCCTTGTCTTAATGTGCTAAAACTCTATTTTTGGTCAATAAGTTCATGCCATGTTTGGTCTTGTTAAGTGTAATTCAATACTCCATTGGTTTGCTTTGAGTACTTGGACCATTTTGCATGTTAATGTTTAGCCTATCTTGTTGCTTGGTTTGACACCATCCTAACATGATTTTCAATGCTTGCCTTGCATGCTATTTGTCCATGATTTCCCCATTCAAATGTGCTTAGAACTAGCCCTTTGATGTTTAAGCATTTGGGCCTTAACATGTGCATGCGTGTATGTGTATTTTGGTCCCTGGTTTTGGTCACTTTAGCCATTGTTTTGGGCCTTATTAGAGCTGCCTAAATCATGTCTAAGTCCATCTTGCCATTAGTTGGCATTGCCTCATGTTTGCTTATATGCTTGCATAAGTTCGTTGCCATGCCATGTTGCATCCTTAGCTTGCATGCCTAGGTTGCGTTGCATCTTGCATGCATGCCTTGTTCCTTGACTTGGTGATGGGAATTGGGCCTTGGTTTGTTTGATTGGTTTGCATTTCATTTCACATGAAAATTGCACACTTGATTCTTTGGGCCATCATGCATGGAAATGCGTGATTGGTGGTCCGAGAATCGAGACACATGCCCTTTTGAGTCACAACCATGATAAGGGACATGATTGGTGCATATATGCCTTGAATTGTGCTGCCATGCTTTGCATTGCCCTCTGTTGCTGTCAATTGCAGATTCTGCAGGAACACTTTGCCGATCGGCAGTGCGAAGTGCCGACCGGCAATCCCTTCTGTGCGGATAGCTTCACCAATGGCCGGTGGCCACATGCCACTGCCGGTGGCAATTCCATTCAGTCGGTGGTGTTCCCCAACGTCCAAGGAAGCAGTCCTGAGGTTTTGGCAGCCTCCAGAGGAGTAAAGGAAAGAAAACAGAGGCAGCCTATGCATGGCGGTGCATTTCCGAGCAGGACCGAGCATGCATTGCATCAGGCTCTCCTCCCGAGGCGGTTTACTGCTTAATTAGCTTAGTTAATTTGCTTAACTAGTTAATTGTCTGTAATATTTAATTAGCTTACGTAGTTAATTAATTTGTATTATTTATTTGGTCCCTCCGAGCGAGGGCAAATCTGTAATAAGTGTGGGTGAGTGTGTGAATGTCTTCCAACCCCCATTTCTTTCTTCCCTTTTATTTACCAGCTTATGATGGTAGATTAGGGCATGTTTAGATTAGCATACCTTATGCAATGCATGTGTGCATTCATTCATTTGTCCTGTATGCACCGGGCTCGGTACATCATGCTAACCGCATTTGTATTTCAATTCCAAATTGAATACGTGCATCAATTGGTTGCATTTCACATGCCATGTTTAGGTTAGCTAAGCCTACTCTAATTGCATCTTGCATGTGTTGCAATAGTCAACTTGACATGAACTAGGATCATGCATGTTTGCTAACTAGTTTTTTTTGTTTTGGCACGGAGTACGATGTAAGTATTTATGCTTTAGCATCTCGCATGCGTGTGAATGCTATCATGACAGTATGCTTATCATGTGGCTAGATGCTTATGTGTTATAAACTGTTTGAATGCCTGTGGGTGAAGGTTGGATTGTTTGAGTTGGGAAAACTCGTTGAAATCCGTATTTTAGCCTACTTGCGAGTAGCAAATTCCAAAACATTTTTCCAAAACAAACGGATATGCAATGCTTATTTCCAAATTAGGCAATCTAGTCTATACTTGTTTGCTATGCGCATAACATAGTAATTCTAGGCTAACAATTGGAATAAGAACACATAAAGTTTTCAAAATCGGATATCATGGTTAGTAGAGGCCGGTCATCGGACCGGACGAAAGGGGGAGCTCATAGCTGACCTTCCCCGATCGTACCCAAGCTCCCGAACCGAGACAACTCCGGTGATGACGGACATGTGGCCTTCGGCACCGAGTCAGGGTTTCCTAAATTTCCCCATTAAAAAATATTTAGGTGGCGACTCTGTATCTGGCAAAGCAGTCCATGTTTGGCACTTCTTTTCAAAAAATCTGTTTCTCAAAACGATTTGCCGGATTTGGACTCTTTGGTTCAAGATTAGGAACCGCAAACAAAAATCGAGTCCGAACTGTGGCGAGGGCCCCTCGCGGGTGCGTCTACAGGTGCATTGCGACTTTATATAGATTATCGGTAGTTGAATCGAGTAACTATTAAGAACAAGTACCCAATGCCTTGTATAGATGATTTGTTTGATCAGTTGAAGGGGTCTTGTTGCTTTTTCTAAGATAGACTTGAGATTGGGTTATCACCAGTTGAGAGAAAATGAGGAGGATATCCCGAAGATGGCATTCCGTATGCGGTATGGCCATTACGAGTTTCTAGTGATGCCCTTTGGGCTAACCAATGCACCAGCTGCGTACATGAATTTGATGAACCAGATCTTCCGTGAGTTCCTAGACTGTTTTGTGGTTATCTTTGTCGATGACATCTTGATTTACTCACCCTCTGCAGAGGAGCATAAGAAACACTTGCGAGTGGTACTTGAGTTACTTAGAGCCCATAAACTGTATGCTAAGTTTAGGAAGTGTGAATTCTGGTTGAAAGAAGTTAAGTTCTTAGGCCATGTGGTATCCAAGGAAGGAGTGACTGTAGATTCATCCAAGATAGAGGCAGTGCAAGATTGGAAACCACCTAAGAATGCTTTCGAGATCCGTAGTTCTTTGGGGTAGGCCGGGTACTGTTGTAGATTTGTGAAGGATTTCTTTAAGCTAACCTCACCATTGACTAGATTGAAGAGGAAATGGATCAAGTTTATGTAGAGTGAGACTTGTAAGAAGTCTTTTCAAGAGCTTAAGGTCAGACTTACCACTGCTCCAGTTTTGATTATTCGGAGAGAGGTTTGGGCTATTTGGTGTATTGTGATGCCTCATGGGATGGTTTGGATTATGTCTTGTTGCAAGAGGGGAATGTAGTAGCCTATGGTTCGCGGCAGTTCAAAAGACATCAGAGGAACTACCCCACTCACGACCTAGAGTTAACGGCAGTGATTTTTGCCTTAAAAATTTGGAGACATTATCTGTATGGTGAGAAGTTTGAGGTATTTTCTGATCACAAGAGTCTGAAATATCTGTTTACACAGAAAGACTTGAATCTGAGGCAGATGAGGTGGATGGAGTTCATAAAAGATTACGATTTTGAGTTACATTATCATCTGGGGAAGGCCAATGTTGCGGTTGATGCCTTGAGTAGGAAATCTATTAGTAGTGTGGCTTGTATTACCGAAAATGGGAGATGTTGGGTGCTATTGGGGAGTTTGACTTGCATCTTGGTGAGTCTGTTGAATTTGCAGCCTTGTTTTCGATAGTTGCATAACCTATACTTGTGAATCGAGTGATCGAAGCACAGAAGGGTGACCTTGAGGTAGAATTCCTCCGGGAGAAGATTTCCATTGGGAAGGTAGAAAGAGGCTTGAACGTGTACTCCGACTCGAGTGTTAGATATCTTGATCATCTCCTCGTGCCAGAGACTTGCCGGGAGGAAGTACTCTGAGAGTTTCATCATTCATGCCTTGCGGTGCACTCGGGAGGCACAAAGATGTATCCGTTTTGTGGTTATCTTTGTGGACGACATCCTGATTTACTCACCCTCTGAAGAGGAGCATAACAAACCCTTGCGAGTGGTACTTGAGTTGCTTAGAGCCCATAAACTGTATGCTAAGTTTGGGAAGTGTGAATTCTGGTTGAAAGAAGTTAAGTTCTTAGGCCATGTGGTATCCAAGGAAGGAGTGACTATAGATTCATCCAAGATAGAGGCAGTGCAAGATTGGAAACCACCTAAGAATGCTTTCGACATCCGTAGTTCTTTGGGGTAGGCCGGGTACTATTGTAGATTTGTGAAGGATTTCTTTAAACTAACCTCACCATTGACTAGATTGACGAGGAAAGGGATCAAGTTTATGTAGAGTGAGACTTGTAAGAAGTTTTTTCAAGAGCTTAAGGTCAGACTTACCACTGCTCCAGTTTTGATTATTTCAGAGAGAGGTTTGGGCTATTTGGTGTATTGTGATGCCTCACGGGATGGTTTGGGTTATGTCTTGTTGCAAAAGGGGAATGTAGTAGCCTATGGTTCGCAGCAGTTGAAAAGACATCAGAGGAACTACCCTACTCACGACCTAGAGTTAATGGCAGTGATTTTTGCCTTAAAGATTTGGAGGCATTATCTGTATGGTGAGAAGTTTGAGGTGTTTTTTGATCACAAGAGTCTGAAATATCTGTTTACACAGAAAGACTTGAATCTGAGGCAGAGGAGGTGGATGGAGTTCATAAAAGATTACGATTTTGAGTTACATTATCATCTGGGGAAGTCCAATGTTGTGGTTGATGCCTTGAGTAGGAAATCTATTAGTAGTGTGGCTTGTATTGCTGAAAATGGGAGATGTTGGGTACTATTGGGGAGTTTGACTTGCATCTTGGTGAGTCTGTTGAATCTGCAGCCTTGTTTTCGATAGTTGCATAACCTACACTTGTGAATCGAGTGATAGAAGCACATAAGGGTGACCTTGAGGTAGAATTCCTCCGGGAGAAGATTTCCAATGGGAAGGTAGAAAGAGGCTTGAACGTGTACTCCGACTTGAGTGTTAGATATCTTGATCATCTCTTCGTGCCGGTGTCTTGCCGGCAGGAAGTACTCCGAGAGTTTCATCATTCATGCCTTGCGGTGCACTCGGGAGGCACAAAGATGTATCACGACCTTTGTTGTCAGTTTTGGTGAAGGGGAATGAAGAAGGATGTGGTCGCGTTTGTGTCAAGGTACCTTACTTGTCAGTAAGTGAAAGCTGAGCATCAGAGGCCAGCAGGTTTGTTGTAACCCTTGCCTATAGCCGAGTGAAAGTGGGAACATATCACGATGGATTTTGTTGTGGGCCTTCCAAGGACTCAACAAGGTAGTGATTCTATTTGGGTGGTAGTTGACCGGTTAACTAAGTCAGCGCACTTTATACCTATGCGTATGAGTGACTCGGTAGACTATCTTACCGATCTTTACATTAGGGACATAGTGAGGTTGCACGGGGTCTTAGTGACAATTATTTCGAATAGAGATCCGTGTTTTACGGCTCAGCTAGGCAGAGCCTACAGAGTGCCTTAGGCACGAGATTGACTTTTAACACTGCATATCATCCTCAGATTGACGGGCAGTCCGAGCATACTATTCAGATCCTTGAGGATATGCTTCAGGGTTATGTCCTTGACTTTAAGGGTTCGTGGGAGAGGCATTTGCCCTTAGCGAAATTTACCTATAATAATAGCTTCCAGTCAAGTATTGGCATGGCACCATTTGAGGCCCTGTATGGCCGATGGTGTAGATCTCCTGTGTGTTGAGCAGATGTGGCTGATGTACCAATGTTGGGTCCGGAGTTAGTCCGAGAAACGACTGATAAAGTTGCACTTATTGGTAAGAGGTTGGTTACTGCCTAGAGTCGTCAGAAAAGTTATGCAGACCGTAAGAGGAGACCTCTGTCTTTTGAGGTGGGAGACCATGTATTCTTGAAGATATCACCTAGGAGAGGTTTGATGAGATTTGGGACGAGTGAGAAGTTATTCCCTCGATTCATTGGGCCTTTTAAAATCCTTGAGCGGATTGGAGAGGCAGCTTATCATTTGGCCTTGCCGTCATAACTTTCTAGGGTTCATGATGTGTTCCATATTAGCATGCTTCGGAAATATGAGTCGGAGCCATCGCACGTGTTGGATTGGACCAACTTAGAGGTAGATGAGGATTCCTCGTATGAGAAGGGACCGTTAAGGGTCTTGGATACTCGGGATCAAGTCTTGTGAGGCAAGACAATTCCCTTGGTTAAGGTATTGTGGAAACATCACGGGGTTAAGGAAGCAACTTGGGAACATGAGTTGGAAGACCGTGAGAAGTATCTGGACTTATTTGTTGATGTTTAAACATGTATTGCAATTTTGATTATGTTAGTGAAATATGAAAGCATTGTATATGTTTTGAGAATATGAAAACATTGTATATGTTGTATATGTTTTAGAAACACAAGTTTAATGCGAACATTGCATATGTTTTAAAAAATGTGAATTGTATATTCAATACTAAGAAATTGTTCGTCTTGTTGATGAGAATGGATGATCGGGGAATGGGTCATGATGATGGAAATGATTGATGATCATTATTGTAATTGGTTTAAACATAACTTTAAAACTTGATTTGAAATTTTAGGGACGAAATTCCTTAATGGGGGAGGTTATAGCGATTCCGATTTTGACCCGACTCTTGTTGTATCCTGCACTCGGGTTTCATGGTTTCATATTGTTGTTCACATCATGCTGCCCTTGTATCTCCTTAAATTTGGCTATTGGATTATTATGGTTGCGTTTGGGACAAGTTGATTGCTTAGTTTCCAAACTCTTGTTGCTTAGAATTTTGCTCCTTCGCTCGGGCGGCACTTCTTGCGCTCGAGCAGGCTTTGTGGACTCTCAGTACTTTTACGAGTCTACAAAACTACTGGGAAAGTGTATTCTACGCTTGAGTGGTTCTTTCTACACTCAAGTTGACTTAGCTCGAGCAGCCCTTCTTGCCCTCAAGTGTTGTTTTGTTGTTTGCAAAACTATTGAGAGTGTGCATTCTACGCTCGAGCGGAACAACTTATTGTGTCTGACACTCGAGCATCACTTCTTGCGCTCGAGTGGACTGTGCGTATATCAGTTCGCAGTAGCCTCCTTCTACATCACTTTTTCATCTATTTTCTTTCCAAAACCCTAGATCTAGAGTCTCTTTCTCTAAAACTCACATTCTCTCAAATTTTCACCTAGATCCATTGGTTACTCTACCCTAGTGTCTTTGGGAAAGAGGTAGAGCATCTCAAGAGCTCCATTTTGATCCGAACAATTCGGCATCTTTGAAGTTTTCTCCTCGCTTTGCTCGTCTTCTAACTTTGAGGTAGGGTTGATTGTGTAAATAAGTTTCGGTTTGAAATCAAAAGAGGGGTTTTCAAATAAAGGTATTGAGAATGGTTGGGGGTGTCGATATGAGGATGTGTTGTGTTAAAGTTGTCGATTTTGACACAAGGATTGGATTTGGAAGTAAAGGAGAGTTTTGCCCAGAAATGTCTCAATTAATTATTTTGTATAAATAATTGTAATTAGTATTGAAAATGTGAAATTGGATAGATGTTTATATAAATGGTGGAGTTTGATGCTTGTTATCTCTAACCTATGAAAATTTAGATAGTTTATTTGTTTTGGAGATTGTATATCTGTTTAGAAATATCTGTTTTGGGCTATCGGTGGAGGATAGCTATGATTGTTGTAGAAATTGCATGAGGATTAGGTGAATTGAAACTAATCTTTTATCGTTTGTCATTGAATATAACTGTGTTTTTAATACATTGTGTATGTATGATGTTTGGGAGGAGAAATGGGATGTACTCCATGTTTGTGAAAGGAAAGGGGATGGACTTCATTAAATTAAGTTGGCCTGTGTGTCTAGGGTGAAAGTCTCGAAAATTGCGCGTGTATACATTGGTGGTGATTCTCGAGGACGAAATTTTCGTAAAATGGCAAATTTGAAATGTTTGCATAATGATTGTATTGGTTAGAGAACCACTGAGTTGTAGTCTCAGTTGGGTTATCTGAATAGCAATGGACTTGACTCATGGAATGAGGTGAATTGAATTGTCATGAAATGAATTAAGATAAAATGGCTTGAGATACGAAACTTGGCATATGATGATCTTGTGACAATACGAATAATTTTTTAATGGGCATTGTATATGCATATCATACTTATATCTTTGTTAAGATTCGTATATTGTGCTAGATTGTCTCTACTGGGCTTTGGCTCACCTTACTTAGGAAAAACATTTTCAGGTGCTGGTGATATGTCTCTGCCAAGGACTTAGCTTGGGAGGACTATAGAGTTAAAGGCTCAATTCATGCTTATTTTATATTTACTTTTCACAAGCTTAGGGTTTATTTGTATTGAGCTTATGACTCATTTTGTTGTAACCAAGCACGGTCTTGGAAAGATTTAAGCCATTATGACATATGAATATTTGTTTAGCTTTCGTTTCTTATTACCTCTTGTAACACATGCTGTAGATTCAAGGTGAACGATATATGAATGTATATCGCATGTGTCACCTTTTGTATATTAACTCTGATTAATGAAAACTTCTTATTTTATTTATATCACATTGCACTAGTGTTTAGGGATGGTTTATAGTAATTATTTTGGGGGTGTTACACATGCTCTGAAGGTTTGGATGTGATGGATCTTACTAGAAAAATATATTCTAAAATGGTGGACAAAAATTGCTAAGGTTGGAAATGTGAAAGATTTGAAAGGACGTGATGTTGAAGTTGATAAAAAGTTCAAAGTTATGACTCGATATAGAATGTTATGCTCTGAATTGGTAAAACTTGAATCTCGAGTAGCAGAAGGTGAAGAAACATATGACTTGGTAGATACTTATATAAATGATATGTTCGAAAATGTTGAAGACAGTTTATCGAGAATTCATTTCAAAAATTCAAATGCTACTAGGACAAACGGACTTAAAAGAAAAGAGGTTCCTTCCAAGGGAAACAAAAAGACCAAAAAGTTGGATAGAGAAGCGAGCTAAAAAAAAGAATGGAAGATCAACTCAAGCAATTTTTCCAAATGATGATTCTCAGGTATCTTCAGGTATTTTCGAAGTACATGAAGAAGCTATCCTGCATAGCTTACCTGCGGATCTTCGTCGTGATATCCAATGCCATCTCTGCTTGGACCTTGTTCGACGAGTATCTTTCTGTCAAATATTTTTTGTTTGTAGAGCTAAAATTCCATGTTGTGAAACCCTTGCCATGTGTTTGTCCAGAATGGTAAATTTCGAGGAATGTTGACATTAACCAAAAGGGAATGAGAAATGTTAAGGATACTAACACTTCTTCTACTAGCAATCTTACTCACTCACAAAGCTTATGTGGGTTCCCACACCAAATGAGGATTGATCCCACAAAAACTTGTGAGTGTGTCACTAAAATTGTTAGTAGAAGAGTTGGCATCCTTAGCATTGTTAAAATGGAATTGCAACCATAGAGACAAGACAAAAATTCCATAAGCTACTTCCTCCATGAGCTCCCCTCGTGACTTGTACTAGAAATAAATGTTCATGCCTATGAAGCACGGATACCTCTCCGAGGGCTATGTATTAGTATCGAACATGTGGTCGACACGTGTCCGACACGTCACAGAAGGTGTCCCTTTTTTGTTTTGTTTTTTTGTTTTTTGTTTTTTTTTTGTTTTTTTTTGCAGCCAAACACGTTATGGACACATTTCGGATACCTTGGGGTCAAAAATAGAAAATCTGAAACTTCAAGTGGGGGTCAATTTGTTAAAAACAAAAATTGAAGAAATCTAACCAAGCTCTAACCTTGATTTTGAACAAAAAGTGGAGAAGAGGCTTAGAGAAGGCTATTGGCTGCTGGCTGCTCTTTGCTCTTGCGAAGGTATGTTCTTCTTTTGATCTTTTTCTTCTAATCTTCTTCTACTTTTCAATCTCTGTATCTCAGTCGCTCACTCTTTCGATCTGCTCTCTCTTTTTCTTCTTCTTACAATCTTCTTTTTCGTTTGAAGTCTCTCTCTCTCTCTCTCTCTCTCTCTCTCTCTCTCTCTCTGTGTGTGTCTGTGTTTCTCTTAGTCACTCTCTCGCTTTTTTTTTTCTCTCTCTTAGTTGCTCTCTCTCTCTCTCTCTCTATTTTCTTTTTCTTTTTCTTTTTATCTCTCTCTCTCTCTCTTTTCTTTTTCTTTTTCTTTTTATATGTTGATTCACTCTCTCTTTCTCAATCTGTGATATTTTTTTTATATATATTTTTTTTTACTTTTATCTGGCTATCTCTATATTTATTATTTATTTATATATTTTTTGTTTATTTATTATTTTTTTATTTATTATTTAGTTATATTCTTTTTTTGGTTGATTAGTTTATTTATTTATTTATTTTCTCTGCCCTCTAATTTTTTTTATTATAATTTTATGACATATAATAAATAATTTTAATTATATATATTGAATGTGACCCCAGTGTGTCGTGTCCCCTATTTTTTGAGAATTTGTGTTTCTGCGTGTCCATGCCGTGTTACGTGTCTGTATCCATGCTTCATAGGTTCATGTTGTTCCAAACATAGCTTTGGTTCTTCTTTGTTTTGTTTTGTTTTGTTTTTTTGTGTTTTGTGTTTTGTTTTTTATTTTTTATTTTTTGTTTTATTTTTTTTTTCCGGTGTGCACATGTGTGCTTAGCATCCAAAGTGCTTTATCGGTTGACTTGAGGTTAATAGTAAAGTTGAGATATAAATAAGTAATATCAAACCTTTACGCTATGTTTGAATCATGGATTTTGGTATGTATTTAGAAAGGGAAACAAAAAAGCGTCCAAACACGGCTTGAGATTATCCCCTTATAAATTAGAAAGTTAAAATGCCAAGATTTTAATTTACTCTTCACAATAACACTCATTTTTTGGGCATTGGCAGGTTCCATTCTTCTCAGAGATGGATAATCAGTTACTTGATGCAATATGCGAGCTTTTGGTCTCCTCATTGAGCATTGAAGGTACCTACATTGTTCGGGAGGGTGACCCCATCACAAAGATGCTTTTTATTATCCGGGGGAGACTGGAAAGTTCTACTACAAATGGAGGCCGGGCAGGGTTCTTCAATTCTATTACATTGAGACCTAGAGATTTTTGTAGGGAAGAGCTACTTGCCTGGGCTTTGCTTCCAAAATCGACACAGAACTTGCCTTCTTCAACTAGGACTGTTAGAACACTAGCTGAAGTTGAAGCATTTGCATTTCACGCTGAAGATCTCAAGTTTGTAGCCAACCAATTTAGATGCCTCCACAGTAAGAAGCTATAGCATGCATTCCGTTTCTATTCCCACCATTGAAGGACGTGGGTGGCCTGCTTTATTCAGGCGGCTTGGCAGTGCTACAAGAGGAGGAGGATGGCAAGAGATCTCACTTCGATGGAGTCCTTTGGTTTGGATGAGAGAGCAGTTGGTGAGACTATCCAGGAGGAGCAGTAGGATGGTTCTAATCCTTCTGAGCCAAAACCGAACATGGGGGTCACAATATTGGCTTCAAGGTTTGCTGCAAACACTAGAAGAGGAGTTCAAAAGATTAAAGGCATGAGCCTGCCTCAGTTACAGAAACCTGAAGAGCCTGACTTCTCTGCTGAGCCAGATGAATGGTTGCTATTTTGTATCACCTAGAGGTATATACAACTACACATTTCACTGCAAAGAGAAAGATGGCTCAGATATGAACTCCAAAACTGTTCCAAATGGGGCCTGAAATCCACATTGTCCACGTCCCTAATCCTATGCATCTTCTGCCAATTGGAGAAAGAGATTGTATTGTATTAAGAGAAGGGGTATGTGTAGTTTATAACAATGTAGTAATGTTGTTATTTTGTACTATATATTCTTTCATTGTACTACTAGGATCTTTAGAATCAACTCCCAGTTGATGATCTATTAGCCAGTTCAACTGCTGTGGACCCTACGATTTGCAAGTAAAATGATTTGTCAAATTTGCCTAGAGAACATGATGATAGAATCATCTCTGTTATATGCAGCCTGCTATGAGATTGGAAGCGTTTTATGGAAAATTATTAGATAGTTGCCAAGCTTCTCATGACTCCACGAGTTATCTTTGTATAGGTTGTATTTTGTTGCACCGGTGAAACTGAAAGGATATAGTTTTTCTCGGGTCCATTTAGGTGGACTAGATCATTCGGTTGGGCTTGTGGAGCTTATGATGGGTTTCACTATGTTGATTCGATTCATTCATTTTGTAGGATTCTAATTAGTAAGGAAAAAAATCAACAAATTGATTAGTTAATCATACTCACATTATTTTATTGTATTTATGATGATTTATTTTTTTAAAATATATAATAATCTGAACCGTTCACTTTTTAGGATACGTTTAATAGAATATTCTTGTAAAATTTCAAATTGATCGGATATTAGTAAACCTATGATCAAATCAAATTTGTATCTGCAAAAATAAATAGGAGGTGTAATTTTGATTATAAAATTAAAAACAAAATTTGAAAATTCTCGAATTGTCTCGTGATTACATGATTATCGATTTAGGCAATTTAATAAAAATTATGAAACCATGATCAATATAGAGTGAGAGAGTAAAATAAAAACACAACCACGACACCAAGATTTTTTACGTGAAAAAATCATAATTGGAATTTACCAACTTGTGATAAAAAATCACGGACCCTAGACCAAACGAATAATCCGCTATGAAGTAAGAGTAGTACAAGAGATATCTTACAAAGGACAATCTAGGCTCACGAGTTTGCTTAACTTATAAATAGCTCCAGTCCCGCCTTTACTGGATATATCCGCTTCTGCTATTTAATCCACAACAGTGTCAAATCCATGACGAGCTTGCTTTGGAATCCATTAAAGACTTCTTATAATCTTGGAATCCACCAAGAAGATTGTCGAATCACCACGATGCCACAACTTTAGTATCTGCCGAAGCCTCAAGATACAATCTTGGAATCCACTAACAAGGTTCAGTTCGAAAGTGTAAGGAACTTTTACAGCTTGATGATAAACTTGAAGCACCTATGAGGTAACGAATTATCAAGCAAACTTGAGAGATTAATGCATAGAATTCTCACTACAAATTCTCTCTCAAAATGTTTCTCTCTCTCTCTGTCTCTCTCTCACATAAAATAGTCTCTCTTTAGTTACAAAAGAAATATGGGAGATACCTCAAAGAGTTGCTAGAGTGGTCCAAAATAATTCAGCATGTCTTGATTTAAATAGACCCGAGGCAGAGCAGCATCGTGGGCTCGATGGACTCATTGCGAGCTGTAGAGAAACAATGTTGAGAGCTGAGTTTTGTACTTTTTTAAATCGCGGCTTATTCACGAGTGCGATGCTTATACATCACGGGTGCGATTCTCTACTCGTGGATTGCAGACAAAAGTACTAGAAGCATGTTTTTCGAGCATTACAAATCACGAGCGCAAAGGCTTTGTTCGTGAGTGCAATAGAGCATATTGACATAGCAGTGATTTGCAGACTTTTACCCACTTGCAGGGCTACAAACGACCCAAGTCGTTCATGAAGAGCTCGAGGCTCAGTTTGATAATAGCTCGTTCGAGCTCGATTTGATTTCTTAACAAACGAGTTCGAGCTTAGGGTCCAGGTTCGTTTAACAAACGAGCCAAGCTCGAACCCACTATGGCTCGACTCATTAAGGCTCACGAGATGGGATATATAAATAAAAAAAATAGGGTTTCTCATTTTACTTCTCTTTAGTGTTAGTTGATATACAGAGAAGAGGGAGAGGCAAAAAGGTGGAGAGAGCCTCAGAGGCATCTTTGGTGGTCGATATTACCGTCAAGGCAATGATTCTTCCTTATGGGAAAGTGACGACACAGGGAGATAACTTCTCTTTGAATCCATTGTGGCGAGTTTCTTCTTTTCATTGACCTAGGCTCCTCATTCATTCTTCAACTTCTGTTCATGTTCTTGATTTTTTTTTTCTTTCTATTTTCTTGGATTAAAATTTCATTATATTATTATCCCTATCTTAAACATACAAATTAGGGGTTTATTGTTTGATTGTCAATTTGTTATGAATTCTTGGCTTTCTCTTATATATATATAGGACTCAGTGTGCATATATATATATATAATATTACACAAAAGAAGTAAAAAGTAATAATATCATTCTTAAGAGAGAAAAAATGGAAGTTTGATCTTGGTGGTTGTCTTGTTTGTTACAGAGATTAACAATGACAGTGCGTTTTGATTGTTTTTTTTTTTTTTTTTTTTTTATTGTAAAGGGGCAAGGGGTCAAGTGCTATGAATGTCAAGGTTTTGGCCATATGTCTCTTGAATGCCCTTCGACAAAGAATCAAAAGAAAGTCTACACTGTGCTTTGGGATGATGAAAGCGGGTCGGAGCAAGAACCCGAAGAACCTGAATCTGGAGAAGACGGGGATAGTGCTTTCATGGCATTTTGGTCCACTTTCACTCAAACTCTTCCAAAGCCTGCAAAGCTAGCTCGTGGTCAGAACCTGCATCATCCTCCTACCTTTGATGGGAGTAACTACCTGTTTTGGAAAATCAGAATGAGAGCTTTTCTGAGAGCTTTTGATCCAGAAGGCTGGCAGGCCATTGAAGAAGATACAGACAGGGCTGACAATCCGAGCAATCAGAGAGCCCTGATCACTATTCGTGGAGCAATTTCTACTGAAGAACAGCAACGGGTTGTTCATTGCACAAAGGCTAAAGAGGCATGGGAAATTTTGAGCCAATTCCATGAAAGAGGAAATTCACCTTCACTACCATCCAGCTACCTTCCTGTCTTAGTTGCTAGACTGGATGAGGTCAAGGAGAATGAAGAGCAAAAAGAGGATGATGAAACATCTGAAGATAATGATGAGATCAATGGCGATGAACTACAACAAGCCTACGAAAAGCTGTACGAGGAATCTATGAATTTGTCCAAACTCAACGACAAACTCTCTCTCAAGCTCAAAACATGTGAGAGTGAGAATGTCAGGCTGAAAGGAGAACTTGCAACAACAAAGCAGAATATCATCAAGATCTCTAGTGATAGGCAAGAATTATGTGGAAAACTTCTATCCTGTGAAACTGAAAGGAATGAACTCCTAAAGGTGTATTCCACATATGAAGAAAAGCTTGAAAGTCTTGAGATGTCACAAGCTACACTGGAAGAGAGAGTTTGTCAAAAAGATGAAGAACTCCGTGTTGCTAGAGCAACTATTGCCATGTGGAACAAAGGTTCCAAATCTTTAGAGGACATCCTCGGGTCTCAACAAATGGGTTGTGACAAAAGCGGGCTAGGTTATGGTGCAACAGCTCACAAGGGACAGGCCTCCACTTTATATGACATGAAGACTCAAGCAAAGGGAAAGTTGAAGGTAGACCAGGCTGATCTCTCTCTTCATCCACCTAAAGTTGGTAAGATCAACAAAAGGGAGGTAAAACCTGTTTTTATTTGTCATCACTGTGGTAGGTATAGCCACATTCGTCCTTATTGTTTTGAATTGTTTGGTAAGGTGTCTCAAAAGGGTAGAAATTCGAAAACTTTTTGGGTTAGGAGACAACCTTATATGTCTAGGCGAAATACCAAGACTAAAAAGATTTGGGTGAGAAAAGATGATTTGACTTGTTTAGTTGTTCACACTGCTCTAAAAGCACGTGATTCCCACATGTGGTATCTTGACAGTGGGTGCTCTCGTCATATGTCCGGTAACAAATCTTACTTCACCTCCCTTGAAAAATATGAAGGAGGAATTGTTACTTTTGGAGATGGCGGCACTTCTAGAGTCATTGGTAAGGGCTCTATAAGTGTTGCTGGTCTTCCTAAACTCGAAAATGTTCTTCTTGTTGATGGTCTTAAATCAAATCTTTTGAGCATTAGTCAAATGTGTGATTCCCATCATGAAGTATTATTTTCAAAAAATAAATGTGAAATTTTGGATAAAAAGGGAAATACTGTCTTGCATGGGGTTCGCACATCTGAAACTGCTATGGGATTGTTACTACTAATGATCTCACTTGTCACTCTGCCATCATTAGTAACATTGACCTGTGGCATCAAAGATTAGGTCACATGAATTTCAAAGACCTAACTAAGATAGCCAACAAAGAGCTTGTGAGAGGAGTACCTAAATTGGGTAAGAATTTGAGCCATGTGTGTGGACCATGTCAACTTGGAAAGCAAACCCGTGCCCCTCATAAAAAGGTGAACAGCTTTACAACCAAACGTCCTATTGAATTGGTTCACATGGATTTAATGGGTCCTACTCGCACTGAAAGCATCGGAGGTAAAAGATACTTTTTTTTAACTGTTGATGATTTTACTCGATTTTCATGGGTAAATTTTTTAAAAGAAAAATCTGATACGTTTGATGCTTTCCAGGCCTTAGTCTTTAAAATCCAAAATGAACAAGGTATTTCCATTGATCGTATCATAAGAATCCAAACCGATCATGGTCGTGAGTTTGAAAATAGTTCGTTTTCGGATTTTTGTGATATACATGGAATTAAGCATGAATTTTCTACACCCATTACTCTATAACAAAATGGAGTTGTTGAGAGGAAGAACAGGGTTGTTCAAGAAATGGCTAGGGTCATGCTCCTTAGTAGGAAACTTCCTCCAAAATTTTGGGCCGAAGCCATAAATACTGCTGTTTATGTCATAAATCGTGTGTATCTAAGGCCCGGCACTTTACAAACTCCATATGAATTGTGGAAGGGCTTGAAACCTGATGTAAAATACTTCAAAACTTTTGGGAGTAAGTGTGACATCTTCAAAGATAGAGAGCCTTTGGGCAAATTTGACTCCCGAAGTGATGAAGGTATTTTTCTAGGATATTCAACCACTAGTAGGGCTTTTAGAGTCTATAACCTGCGAACTTCATCTTTAATGGAATCTATCAATGTGGTTATAGATGACACAGGTGCACCTACTCCAGCAACAAATGAGGATGATAATGAGTCTCCAATCTTGGATACCGAATCTCAAAATCAAGGAGAAGGTGCAGACCCATCACAAGAAATGGTTACCGAACCATCCTCACAGGTAAGGCCAAGTCCAAAGAGTGCTCCAAGGGACATCACTCCTGTTGCCCCTGTCACCACAAGTCCTGAGCTTAAACCATCAGCTAGGGTGAAACTGAATCATCCAGCTCAACAGGTGATTGAAAGTGTCTCGGATCGAATGAAAACCCGAAGACAGATTCGGGATGAGGTATCACATATGTGTTATGTTTCATTAATTGAACCTAAGAATTTTAAAGAGGCCTTGCTAGATGATAGTTGGGTCAATGCTATGCATGAAGAATTAGGTCAATTCGAACGTAACAATGTTTGGACTCTAGTTCCCAGACCTAAAGACATGAATGTGATAGGTACCAAGTGGATCTTTAAAAATAAATCTGATGAGAATGGTACAGTTGTTAGGAACAAAGCTAGGTTGGTTGCTCAAGGCTACACACAAGTAGAGGGTGTTGACTATGATGAGACGTTTGCCCCAGTTGCACGTCTCGAATCTATTCGTATTTTGCTTGGTGTTGCATGTTTTCTTGGCTTTAAATTGTTTCAAATGGATGTGAAAAGTGCCTTTTTGAATGGGTACTTGAGAGAAGAGGCATATGTTGAGCAACCAAAAGGGTTTGAGGACCCTAAATGTCCTAATCATGTCTACAAGTTAGACAAGGCTTTGTATGGGTTGAAACAAGCCCCTCGAGCTTGGTATGATAGACTTACTACATTTCTTCTTGACAATGATTTTCAAAGGGGTAGTGTGGATAAGACCTTGTTTGTGAAACATACTAAGTCTCATATTCTTGTTGCTCAGATTTATGTTGATGATATTGTGTTTGGATCCACTGCTGATCATCTTGTGAAATATTTTTCGGATTGTATGACACATGAGTTTGAGATGAGCATGATGGGAGAGTTGTCTTATTTTTTGGGTCTTCAGATTAAACAGTCTCCTTCAGGTATATTTGTGTCTCAGTCTAAGTATGCGAAAAATCTTGTGTCTAAGTTTGGTCTTGAGTCTTCCAAGCATGCACGCACTCCCATGAGCACCAGTCTTCACCTCTCCAAAGATTCCTCTGGTATTGATGTTGATCCTACCCTTTATAGGAGTATGATAGGGAGTCTTTTGTATCTTACAGCCAGTCGTCCTGATATTTCTTTCAGTGTCGGTGTTTGTGCTCGTTACCAAGCCAGTCCTAAAGAGTCTCACCTTCTTGCGGTAAAACGCATCATCAAGTATGTTAATGGGACTTTGGGGTATGGGGTTTGGTTTTCTACTGATACTATAGCTGAGATTACTGGTTTTTCTGATGCCGACTGGGCAGGATGTGCTGATGATAGGAAAAGTACATCCGGGGGTTGTTTTTACCTTGGGAATAATTTGGTTTCTTGGCATAGTAAAAAGCAGAATGCCATCTCTCTTTCCACTGCTGAGGCTGAGTATATTGCTGCAGGGAGTTGTAAGCAAATGCTTCATGATTATGGGATAGTACAGAACCCTCTCACTCTTTTTTGTGATAACACAAGTGCCATAAACATTTCAAAAAATCCTGTCCAACACTCTCGCACCAAACACATTGACATTCGTCATCATTTTATTCGAGAGTTAGTGGAAGAGGGCCTTGTTGTTCTTGAGCATATTCCCACTGAGCATCAAAAAGCTGATATTTTTACAAAACCCCTTGATCTTCTTCGGTTTGAGTTCCTTAGAAAGACCTTGGGTGTCATGCTCGATCACTAGAGTGTTACTTGTTTCTTGAGTAGGTGTAAATGTTTGTGCCTTATGAATGCTTGGATGTGATAATCTCATTATCATTGATATCTGTTTACTTGCATCCAATTTTTTTTTACACTACTCATGCTGCTTACAAGATCTCATTGTTCACTGTTCATAGCTCATTTTGAATGCCCATGCTCATTAACCTCATGATCTCATTCTGTACACATCCTTGAGATTAATTGTTGCAGGGGTTTCCGCACATGTGATCAAAGTTCTCTATGGACCACTAACAGTGTTTCTTGTACTTTTACTGTGGAATTGACCGATACTAGTATATCATGGGTGATGTTGAGTCTCTTAACCATCTACCATCTGTTTTCACTTCCACGGTTTCTCCCTCAGTTCCTTGAAGTCCGGGCATTAGGAAAAGGCTACCTCAGAGGCACCAACCAGGCCATCCTTTATGATTTCATTCTTCTCTGGTTTGGTTTCCATACTCTTGAGAGTGAAAGCCACCAGTGAGTGCCCACAAGAAAGAAAATGTTAAAAAAAAATAAAAATATAAATAAAAAAAAATGGGACTCATTGATTGAGGGGGAGCCTCCGCATTTACTCAACAAATACCCCGTGATTCCTAGTGGTTTGAATTTTCTCTGTATTGTTGAGTTACTCTTGATGGAGGTCCAGCCATCCGATCACTACTAGGATTAACTCTAGCTCAGTGACCTCTCATGGATTGCACACACACACTTTTTTATGTGAGCACTCATATTGGATTTTGAGTTGTACATTCTCATGTAGCTTATGATCACTGATTATATTTTATCTGCTTTGCTCATGATGTTCAGTGTCATTTTTTTTAACAACTGCAAGTTTCCAGACTTCATGAATTGCGGATTATCTCATCTTAGTATTCAATTCTGGCTGAATGTGCTCATCTACTATTGTTTCAGGTCTCCCCTCTTGTTATTGAATATTTTGTTTTTATTTAAAAAAAAAAAAAAAAAAGGTTTTTTTTTTTCTCGCTCGAGTGGCACTTTGTATGCTCGAGCGTAGTTTTGAGCCTTGCAGTAGTTTGCTCTCTGCCTTACAGTTCTGAGTGGGGTGAATTGGACCTCGAGCGTATGTGTTCACGCTCGAGCTGGTCTCGTCGTGCTTTGTCTCACGCTCGAGCGTTAAATATTACTCTCGAGCGGACTGGTTTTGTATATATTTCCCTCCTTCATCCTTTCAGTTCATTTTTTCCACAGTGCTCTCTCTCTCCTAGGTTTTTTTCTTGCGCTTCCCGTCCTCTGCTCTTCCGTGGTGTTTCCTTGGTGTTTTCGTGTGTTTCCACATCTCAGGTTTGTCTCTTCTCTCTTTCTCCTTTGCTCTTGTCGGGTCTCTGTTCGTTGATTTATTCGTATTTAGTTTTTTTTGAGTTGTTTAACAGTATGTCGATGGGTCTGTTGTGTCTTTATTCATCTTGTTGAAGGTCCTTCATTGTTGCTTTTGATTAGTTAGTAATGTTGTACTGTCCGTGTCTTGCATCTAGGGTTAGTATTTTGGGCACTTTGCTAGTTTTTGATTGACTTTGAAATTGGGAATTTTGGTCTATATCTATTATCTTGTGTTACTTGATCCTATTTTTTTCTCTGAATAAGTCTCTCACCATGCTGCATACATATGTGTTTGACTGCTGTTTTCTTGGTCCTAGTACACATCACCTTTACTCTGCTTCATACTTGCAATTTTTGAAATCCTTTGCATACATTTTTGCATTCTAGATTTCTTTTATTGCCTCATGTTGCTATATCACTGTGTTATTAATGTTTCTGTTGTTTCTCTTGTCCTTGTTGGTTTTTGGTTGTATTGGGTTGGGGTTTGTTTGTCCTGTTTAGTCATGTCCACCTTCAAAAGACGTAAGTCTACAGCCTCTCGCCCTACATATAACACTGACCGCTTCCCGTCGGCTGAAAAAACCAAGTTATACTGCGATTCCTACTCCTCTCGCTCCATCCACCTTGAACGTAATGTACAAACCTCCACCTTTGAGTCCATTTCTATCCAATCTTTCTTTGATTCTTTGGGTGGGGGTCAGGTACTTTTGTTCTCTGGGTCACAAAATCTTACTTGGGTACGGGAATTTTATTGCAATATGGATGGTCTTAATGACATTGGAACATCTTTTAAGACCTGGGTTAGGTCCAAGGAAATCACTGTTACCACTGACCTTATCCGCGAGATTTTAGGGATTCGTGAGAGATTTCCTATTTTTTACCCTTTTCCAGTGCGCCCTACGTGTGATTTTGATGAGGTTGCTCAGTTTCTTTGTGGTTGTCCTCGTTCTTGGCCTTCCGGTTCCTTGATCAAACAGCATGAACTTCTTCCACAATTTAGGTTACTCAACTTAATTGTGTGTGTCAATATCATAGTTACCACTCACTGCTCTGAGATTAACCAGGATCAAGGCTTTGTTCTTCAGTGTATAGCCCAAAACCGTCCCATCGATCTTGCCACTCTTATCATTCAGAAGATGGTTGCTCCTTTTGAGCGCAGCAATCTTGGCTTACCCTATGGCTGTCTCATTAACCGACTTTTAGCAAAATTGAAGGTCCCTGCTTTTGATGAGGACGAATTTGCTTCTCCTTCCCGTCCGTTTACCAAAAAGACTGTCTCCCAGAGTCAGTCTCACATTAGGGGGATTCCTTCTGGTTCAGATAGATCTGGTGCAGGTCTCAGTGCTGCTGCGGCCATGGCAGAGGAGGCCGAGTATGATGCTGCTGCTGCTGGAGATCTTGGTAAGGGGGAGCAGCACCCTCCAATTCGTATAGTTCATGGTCAGCTTCAGTTCCTCGAGCGCTCTGTTGGTTCCCGGTTCGACCATCTTGAGGCGCGGATGGATATATTTGAGGCTAGACTCACAGATCTTGAGACCACTATCGATGCTCGTTTCAGTGCCTTGGAGGCTTCTTCCCAGCGGATTGAGGATTCTGTGGCACAGTCTTCATCCCAATTGGCTCAGATCTTGACCTTGCTTCAGATGCAGTTTTCTCCTCCGACTCCGTGATCTTTGCTCTTTGCTATTTTGTTTTGTTTCTCTTTCTTTTGTTCCCTCCCGAACAAAAAGGGGAAGTGTTTTTGGTGATGCTTTGGCTGATTTTGGTACAGTTGATGTTGGTACAGTTGCTTTTATCTTATCCTTCTTTGGTACAGTTGGATTGCTTTTTTTGTTTTGGATGATGTTTTTTTGACTTGTCATTGGTTATTTCTTATTTCATCCATCTAATCCAGTTCCACATATTTTTGGTTGGCTTGTGTGTGGTTGTTTTCTTTCAGGATAGTTGTTCACAAGCATGGATTTGGATCGTCGTTGGTGGTGTTGTTTTTTTTGGATTTATGTTGGAACATTGTTTTTAGACTAGTTTGGAATATTGTTTGAGTTCTTTTGTGATTTTGTTAGGATATTTGTTTTAGAATGGTTTTGTCCGGGATTTGACAAAGGGGGAGATTGTTAGGACCCTTTGTTGTCAAAATCCATGGATCAAAACCAAGGTTGTTACAGGTTTCAGTTTTCCAGTTTTTCAAATTTTGGTCTCCCCGCTCGAGCGGGGAAAGGGACGCTCGAGCGGGGATTGGAAGCTCTCAGCATCTCTGCAGTCGCCTGAAAAAGTACTAGGGTCGGCAATGGTGGATATTGGAAAAGTGGCTGTGCATGATTTTAAAAGTGAGAGAGAGGTAGTGACAAAAAATAAAAGTTTCTTCCAGAGCAGAGCAAGGAAGAAAGTTCTTGTTGATGAACAAAAAAGTTTAAAACGGTCAAGATGACTAGTAGGTTGACGTTGTCCGTTGAATGCCGTTGACTGGTAAGTTGACTGCGGCACCACGTGGTACGAGTGACGTGGTGCCTTTGAGGCGATGAATAATTTCTCGTTGGGAAGAATCCTCTTAGACCACTATACATTTTGTTTCAATTTTTGAACTCAAATTTTCTAAAAATTAAATGTTTTATTTTTTGTATTTTTTATTTATAATAAAAATTAAAATATTTATAAAAAAATATTTTTTTAAAAAATAATAAATAT
>NW_021024696.1:1861348-1881252 GCF_004153795.1 Camellia sinensis
GTTTTGTTATCTTTTGTTGTATTACATGTAAATTCAAGCCGAGGGCTTAATGTGTTTGAGTTAGCACTCTTTTTTTGTAACCAAGTGTTGGCTTGGAAAGTTGTAAGCCCGTAGGGCATTTACTTTTGTTGTCAACATGTAATACTTTTGAAATGAATACTCTGATAAATGGAATAGGCTTTATTCTCTTATGTCTATTGATGTTATGAATATTGGGTTTATATGTCTTATTTTGAGGGCGTTACAGATCCGCGTTTCACTGCTTGGTTGTGACAGAGTTTGCAGAGTAACTTGGGCACTAGACTGACTATCAGCATGGCTTACCATCCTCAGACTAACGGGCAATCCGAGCGTGCTATTCATATCCTTGAGGATATGTTTAAGAGGTTGTGTCCTTGATTTTAAGGGTTCGTGGGAGAGACACTTACCCTTGGTGGAGTTTGCCTATAACAACAGTTTCCAATCGAGTATCGGTGTGGTACCGTTTGAGGCCTTGTATGGCTGACCGTGTAGATCTCCAATGTGTTGGGCCGAGGTGGGTGATGCACCTTTGTTGGGTCCAGAGTTGGTTTGGGAAATAACGGAGAAGGTGGCACTTATCTGTAAGAGGTTAGTTACAGCCCAGAGTCATCAAAAGAGTTATGCCGACTGCAGGAGGAGACCTTTGTCATTCGAGGTGGGTGATCATGTCTTTTTGCAAATATCACCTAGACAGGGTTTGATGAGATTTGGGAACAGTGGGAAGCTATCCCCTCAGTTTATTGGCCCTTTTGAGATCCTTGAGCCGATTGGGGAGGTTGCCTATCGTTTGGCGTTACTGCTATAACTTTCCGGAGTGTATGACGTGTTTCATATTAGTATGCTTCGGAAGTATGAGCCAGATCCGTCGCATATGTTGGATTGGACCGACTTAGAGGTAGACGAGAAAGCCTCGTATGAGGAGAGACTGGTGAGAGTCTTGGATAGACGGGACCAAGTCTTGCGAGGCAGGACAATTCCCTTGGTCAAAGTATTATGGAAACATCACTGGGTTGAGGAAGCAACTTGGGATCGTGAATTGGAAGTCCGCGAGAAATATCCGGACTTATTTGTTGATGTTCGAGTACATGTTAAGATTTTAAATTTTGTTTATGAACTATAAAAACATTGTATATGTTTTGGATTATGAAAGCATTGTAAATGTTGAATATGTTTCAGAAATGCAAGTCTAATTTGAACATTGTATATGTTGTTTAAGTTTTGGAAATGTAAACTTGTCGTAAACGTTGAATATGTTTTGGAAACATGAGATATATGTATTGAAATTAGTTAAATTTCGGAAGATGCATATTGGTAATATATGTTGAGCGATATGTTGTGGATTTGTTCTCTTGTGAAGAGATTGAATGACCGGTGGGTGGGTCGTGATGAGGAGAATTGAATTATGAACATTTTGAAAATTTGGTAATCATGGTTTTTTGAAACTTGTACTAAAATTTCGGGGACGAAATTCTTTAAGGGGGGGAGGTTATAGTGATCCCGGTTTTGACGCGACCTTTATTATATTTCGAATTCAGGTTTCGTGGCATAGAATTGTATCCATGTCTTGTTTTTCTCCTTTAAGTCTTTGAATTTGAGTTTTGGAATATGTTGGGCGTGTTTGGAACCGGTTGGTTGCTAGTTGGTCTAGATTGTTGCTGCCCAGATTTTGGCTTCTTCGCTCGAGCGAGGCTTCTTCGCTCGAGCAAGGCTTCTTGCACTCGAGCGAGCCTTGTGAAATTTGCTTCTTCGCTCGAGCGAGTTTTGAGAGTTCTCAGGTTTCCTTCTAGACGCAGCATTTCTAGGAAAAGGAATTTCTTCGCTCGAGCGAGCTTGTGCGTTTATGAAATACCTGAAGGTATGTATTCTACGCTCGAGTGACACTTTTTGCGCTCGAGCAAGGTTACTTGTTGTGTTTGGTCGCTCGAGCGACAACTTCTTCGCTCGAGCGAAGGTCACGTATATCAGTTCGCAGCTGAGTCATTTTGCATCACTTTTTGATTTCATTTCTTCTAAAAACCCTAATCTGGCACTCTCTCTCTCTCTAAATACTCTCTCTCTCTCTCTCTCTACAAATACACCTAGATTTAGGGATCTCTCAACCCTAGCTCCTTTGATAAAAAGATAGAGCATCTTGTGGGCTTCCTTTTGATCTGAACAAAGTGGAGTTTGAACATTCTTGAAGTTCTTCCTTTTCTCCTTTGGGCTTCTACTCTTGACGTAGGGATATTCTACACCTTAATATGGTTTTTAACCTAGATATTTGTTGTTGTGAATAAATAATGAGATTTTGGAGTGATTTGGGTAAAATAGGGTTTGTGCTCAAACTAAAAAGAGAGGTTTTCTATGTTGGGTTCCATAAATGAATGTGGGGTATTGAATTTGAGGTTACCTTAGGTTAAAATGGTGAAATTTGGCCTTGGGGTTAATATTTGGAAAATTGGGAAATTTGCCCTAATTTGAGTTAAATAAATTACTTGGTATAAATGATGAGATTGATATGGGAACTATGAAATCTGGAGGATGTATGAATAAATGGTGTAGTTGGATTTGTTAAATCACTCACATATGGGAATTTGATAAATTATCTGTTTAAAAGATTGTATATCTGTTTAGAAATATCTGTTTTAGGCTATCGATGGAGGATAGCTATGGTTGTTGTTGAAACTGCATGTGGATTAGGTGAATTGAAACCTATCTTTTAATTTACCTCATTGAATATGATGGTGTGATTCAGATATTGAAAGTGTGTTGTGGATAGTCATTGTACATGATAATACTTTAAATACATTATATATGTATCATTGTTTGGGAGGAGGTAGATGATGGACTCCATTTATAATTAAGTTAGCGGGAGTGTCCAGAGTGAAAGACCTGAAATCTTATATATATATATATATATATGGGTGCCAATTCCCTCGGATGAAAATTCCGTAAAATGACAAAACTTGAAATCTTATATATATATATATATATGGGTGCCGATTCCCTCGGATGAAAATTTCGTAAAATGGCAAAATTGAAGTGTTTGAATAATAGTCGTATTGAATTGTGAATCACTGAGTTGTAGCCTCATTTTGATTGTTTAGATAACAATGAACTTGTCTCTTGAATTGGCTCGAAATTAATTGAATCTATATGAACTGAATAAATGAAAATGGATTGAGTTATGGGTATCAGTATTGAATGATTATGGAAAGAATGTAAGTTGGTTATGAATGTGAAACGTTTATCTAGCACGTATATCTTAGTTAAACCTCATATATTGTGTTAGTCTATCTCTACTCGGCTTTGGCTCATCTTACTTGGGAAACCATTTTCAGGTATTGGTGCTATGTTTCCTCTAAGGACGTAGCTTGGGAGGACTTAGGAGCTGGAGGCTCTACTTTGCTATTTTGTGTTTAAATGTTTATTTAAGTTAAGGGCTTTATATGTACAGAGCTTATGACTCTCATTTGTTGTAACCAAGTTATGTCTTGGAAAGATGTAAGCCCATACGGCATTTACTTTGTTATTATTAACAAATGCTATATGTTGTAAATTCAGAATGAATATTTATGAATATATAATACATGTAACACATGTTGTAATCTAAACCTTGATGAATGAAGTAAATCATTTCTATTATGTTCATAGATCTTATGGAATGTGTTATTTGTATTATATTGGGGGGTGTGATAGCTAAGAATCTAATATAATTCTTAAAGGGCAAGGATATATACCAGTTTTTCTACTTTAACAACGATTGACCTTTTTGTATTCATCTTTTCTCTGTTCGCGATGTTATCCTTTGATTGTTCCTATAAGGAAGAATGACCAATATAACAATGAAATGTATCATTAGTAAGACAAATATGTTGGCTTTTGATTGTTCTTGTAAGGAAGAATGAACCAATATAACAATGAAATGTATCATTAGAAAGACAAATGTAATGCTTGATAATAAAGGAATTACATTATTCCTCTCTATCCTTTTCCTATATATCATTTCAACTTAAAAGATATTTCAAATTATTCACTAGTATCATTCAATTCTTTGAAAAATAGATTAGAGGACTTGTTTAGATTTCATCATAAGATGGTTTTTCTAGGTGAAAAAAGAAAAACGAGTAATTTACACCGTTCACAAATACGGGGCATATAAGCATGGGCAAGATAGATTGTGAAAAAATCCATTTACATTTCACAAGATATGGAACAATTACAGATACCAAACTCATAACCCTTTATTTCTTCCACAACTCTATCAAATCTAAAGTTCTGTCTCAATACCCTGTATTAGTTACTCAGGTAGTTGCTTACCATTATCATGAAACTTCAAACGAAACCCAAGAACAAACAGGAAATACAATCATAGAAACTGAAATCTTAGTTCTTTATTCTAAGATGTGAAAGGTGCACTTTAAGGAACCATAAATTAATTTCCTATTATGTGAGCCTTCCAATCCATGTTTACCAGTTTCGCTTTCTCATTTTCCCACTTATTTGGTTTTTATTATGTTCCACTTACATGCTTAGAAGATAAAAGGAAAATAATACATATGGAATTTCACAGCAAATTGATTGTGTTCTTTCTAGTTTTTTTGGAATCTCTCCCTATTCTAATCAAATTCTTTCTTCGCCGATATAATAAAAAAGATGAAAATGTTACCAGAAATTCTTTAGTGTTCCACTTTTTATCAATAAGATCTATCCACTTGGTAGGATCGACATCCTTTAGTGGGTGGTTTCTTGCATACTCCTCCCCTGTAGCATCCTTCAGCTCCATGAATTGTTTGTGCAGCCTATAAGTATGGTTACTCAATCTCCGACCAAATTTTGTGTTCATTGCCTTCTCTATATCAACAGGGTCTCCTTGTAAATCAAATTGATCCTGAAAAAAATAGATACGTCATAGATAATTCCTAAAAAAAATAAAAATAAATAATTAAGATTTCTAACCTATTATAAAGATAAGTAAAATGTCCTATAACAGAATAGTCAGTGAACTTACATTCAAGCATTGAAACATCACCGGGTTAACGAAGGCATCAACATACTTCCACCTATGAACACTTGGATCTGGTAAACGTGTTCGCACTTCTACACCAATCTTTGAGGCTAGTTTTGAGGCATAGTCCCCTACCGGTGCATGAAATTCTAGAGGGATAGTCACGTTAAGCTTTCGATCTCTATCAACAAGGCCTTAAACCTTTTTGCCTCGAGTGGGGCCACGAACACACTTAGCAGCTGATATTGTGAAGCCATAATATTGAAATAGTATGTGAACATATTTAATTAAGATCTCAAATCAATGTAAATAAAGAGTGTGTCTTACCAATAGTATTACCAGCAGTCACCTCAAGTTGAGGCTCCACATTAAGAGGTGGTGACGGATGGCTAGCCACCTCAGGACGCGAAGAGGTATCCCTCTCTTCTGATGCATGGGTTAATGCCTCAAGATGAGATTGTGAACTGGCTCTTGATGGTCTCTCTAACAGCTGAATAACATAATAAAATATGACTATATGTACAAAGATATACATGTCTATGTGTGTATGAATTGAAAGTAACAAGAAACAATATATTTCACAATGCATAAATGTATAGTACCTCATGCTCAAACGAATCATAGGATTCAGTGTCACTGCCATCTTCGGCCTCTGATGATCGATAATCATCGTCATTTTCCTCAATTGGTATTTGTTTTTCCTTTCTCAATTTCTTATGTTGAACCGTAGCCTTCAAACAAGTTGTTATATTCTTCACTCCTAGAGCATTCATTCTCTCACGGTTTTTATTAATTGTCTTCATTTTTTGTTTCTCATAGTTCGTTACCTTCTTAGTTGCGGTACTTGGTTTGGTCAACTGTTTTTTTGTAGTGTCCATTTTGGCCAACTATAAAGCATAATTGAACATTTTTTTGGTGGATAAGCATAATTGAACATTAGATGTAAAGAAAAGATAATTATACATTTCTATACATAAAGCATAAAGTAACAACAATCTTAACAAGTGGATATGTCATATAGGCTCTAAATCATTGAAATATGGCTAGAGTGAGATGGATGATTTTTGTTTTTACTTTTTACATGTCATAGAACCAATTAATTATAAAGCCATCAGACACATAATATGACCAATCAACGATAAACCTACATAACAGTGGATGAACCCCACAACTGAAATTCAACTACATTAATTAAAAACAATGTTTATATAGAAAGTGCAAAATAACTACAAATCCTAGTCCACATCAAGATCCATATCGTAATCCACATCAGGTTCATCAGACTCTTTATTTTGTTCGTCAGCTTTATTCTTTATCATTATTTCATCAGATGACCTAACCCTTCTAACAACTTCTGCTTCAACACCATCCTTATAACATTGAACAATAGGGCCAATGTCAATTGGAACAACATCAACAATAGTTTCTTGTTGGAACACATCGTTTTCTTCTGGTTGATCCGATGATTCTCTATCACCTATCTCTGGTATATCAAAGACACCTCTATGTTGCACTCGTTGAATAACTTGCCAAGGTTGTCCCCTTTTGGTATTGTTTAGGTAAAAGACTTGCTTAGCCTGGCTAGGCAAGATGAAAGGGTCGTATTGATACCGCCGACTTATGACATTAATGCTTATGCAATAATCATGGGTTTGCAATGTTCTACTTCGACCTGTGTTTCTTGTGTAGTACCATTCACACTGGAACAATACAATTTTGTTGTGACACATGTACTCCAATTCCCAAACATTGCACAAGTGACCATAAAATTCATGCGTCACTCCTTTATGATCCCCTTCCACAAGCACACCACTATTCTGACTCTTAGGGTGATTGTCTACTTCTTTTGTATGGAACCGTACGCCATTGATTATGCAACCTGAGTACTCCTTTACTAGCAAATTTGGTCAATTCGCTGACGACCATAAATCATCAGTTGCCTTTGGTGAATTTTCTTCTCTCAATATATTTATCTACAATCACTTATAATGTACATCAAGATAGTAAAAATAAATTAACAAATGATCAAATCTTATACAAATTTTTAACCATGTCTTAAAATTGAAAATGCCTTACCCGCTTTTTGAATCACTTGGGAAACTCTTGTTGTTGTATACGGGTTATGCCTTGGTTAGATGGAGTCCATAATAGATTTTTGTGTATCCTACTCAAGAGAATGTGATTATTATGCATTGCTAACTACATTAACAAAGCTAAGAATACACATATTTAAATGAAAAACATAATCTAGATACTTCTCTATCACGGGGCTATTGTTCAACAAGAACCAATGAGCCATATCACAATATGCTTGTGACATATCAACAACCCTTCTGATTAGGCCAATAGGACGAGCAGTTTCTGTGAATACAGTCAACCCTTTGCGAAGTTCGCCATGATCTTGATTTCGTTCTGGTCGATTATGCATAGTTTCGATCCCATCAACATACATTGGACAAAAAGTAATGCACTCTTTGACAATGTAAGCCTCTGCGATTGAACCTTTTGGTCGACCTCGGTTTGTAACAAACTTTTTTAAAGTTCCGAGAAACCTTGAAAAGAGAATTAGTTAAGAGCAAGGTTACACATGCAACATATAATTACGAACCTTTCAATTTAACAATTACCTTAAATCCGATACATCCATCAATATTGCACCGGTCCTCCAAGAATAGCCTCACGCGGCAAGCGAACGGCCAAGTGAACCATCACATCAAGGGGGTGCTCATAGCTGACCTTCCCCGATCGTACCCAAGCTCCCGAGCCGAGACAACTCCGGTGATGACGGACATGTGGCCTTCGGCACCGAGTCAGGGTTTCCTAAATTCTCCCATTTTAAAATATTTAGGTGGCGACTCTGTATCTGGCAAAGCAGTCCATGTTTGGCACTACTTTTTCAAAAATCTGTTTCTCAAAACGATTTGCCAGATTTGGACTCTTTGGTTCAGATTAAGAACCGCGACAACAAAAATCGCGAGTCCGAACTGTAGCAGCGGGGTCCCTCCGCGGGCGTGCCTACACTATCACTCTGTCCAATTGCTCTAATATCTTTTCTACTTGTAACTCTAAAGATCTCTTTCGCTTCTCATGCTTACCATTGTAAGCCTTACTCTTTCGCCTTTCAGGGTGGTTTTGAGGCAAATAACATCGATGGTTAGTGTATGCAGTCTTACCTCTCAAGGATTGAAAATATGGTTCATCATTGTAAGTGTAACAAGAATTACGACCCTTTGTTCTTCACCTAGATATGTCACCAAATGCAAGCCAATCATGTATAGTCCACATCAAAGCTATACGCATCTGGAAAGACTCACCAGTTAAGGCATCATAAGATAATGCACCATTTTTCCACAACTCATTCAACTCATCCACCATAGGTCTCATGTAGACATCAATATCGATCCCTGGTTATGATTCTCCAGGAATAAGTAATGACATCATAAGAAAGGGATCTTTCATAACCAACCAAAGTGGCAAGTTATAAGGAATGAATACTACGGGCCATAAACTATATGAGTTGCTCATGTTCCCGAAAGGATTGAACCCATCAACAGCCAACCCCAGCCTCACATTTCAAGGCTCCAGGGCAAACTGAGGATGTTGCACATCAAATTCCTTCCACTCATCACTATCGGCGGGATGCCTCAATACTCCATCATAATACTCCATCATCTAAAAGTTTGTCCTTGTGCCATCTTATGTCCTCAGCAGTCTTCCTTGACGTGTACAACCTTTTCAACCTTGGTGTCAATGGGAAGTACCGCAACACCTTATGGGGAATCTTCTTACCCCTACCACGATTGATCTTCTATCTGGATGTCTTACATTTTGGACATTTATCCAACCTTGCATTTTCCTTCCAAAAGAGTACACAATCATTTATAAAAGCATCAATTAACTCATATGACAAACCCAAATTACGAAGTATTTTCTTAGCTTCATAAAATGACTTTGGAACCAAATTATCTTTCAGTAAAAGTTTTGTTAAAAACTCCAACAGTGTATCAATCAACTTATTGCTCCAATGGTTTGTTACTTTCATATTAAGCAGCTCGATGACAAACTTCAACAGAGTGCAATTTGTGTAACCTAATTACACCTCATGTTTGGCATCATTCAATAGTTTATCAAACGTTTGTACTTCCTCATTCTAGGGTGCATCGTTGGGCTCTCCTCTTATTCGATCTTCCACTAAGGCATCAATACCACCAAAAACCTCATCTTCATTAATTGTTATTTTATGGTGAGCCTCATTTGATACATGTGGTTCTCCGTGCTTATGCCAAATAGTGTACGTTTGCATAATCCCATATTGAAGCAAATGAATTTGCACATTTCGAAGATTTTGGGAATAATAGTTCACACAGTTCAAACATGGACACATAATTTTACCTTCCTCGTCAACAACTGTCATTGCAAATTTAATAAATGATGTCACCCCATCAATAAATGGCTGACTCATCCTTCCATCTGGTGTCTTACCCAATGCAATCCAACTCTTGTTCATGTCTGATCACAAATGAAAAATCAAGATTTTTTAATTTGTTTATGTCATAAAAAACATCATGTGTGCTATTAACCTATTCCATTTAGGAATGCACAATGTGTATCATACAAAGAAAATCATATGACTTCATCTATCTCTAATAAAAATTCATGAGTATCTTTCCTTAGTTCTCCGAGTATATAGCATAGATTGAGATGGAATATATTTAAGTAGTAAAGTTGCAAAGTACAATGTAGACTAATGTATTTTCAAATTGTTTGAATTTGGCCATCTAAGAAAAACTTTTTTTTGGTAATTAAGTCATAAAATAGAATAGCAAAAACCCTACTACATAGCTACCAAACCAACTAAACTAAGCTAACAACTAACTACAAGAAAGCCATACAAGGAAAAGCAACAAAGAACAAAGAAAAAACAAAATGAGCTAAGCCAAGCATAATGACGAAGCAAAGCAGTCCTAATCTTGAACAAAGAATAAAGAAAAAACAAATGGTTTCACTCACAAAGCAGTCATAATTTTGATCAACTCACAAAGCACAACTATTGGAATGACACTCCAAATCTTCCTCTCCATGTTCATCATCTTTCCTCCAACCACACTCAGTGGACAATTTACTCCTGAGAATCCATAACAGTAAGCACCAAAAGCACACAATAGCAGAGCATGGACCAGAGCCAAGCCAAAGCTGCTACTGCTGCAACTGCTAGTGCTGCTCACTAGGTCAATGATAGAATGCAGCAGCCGCTCACCCACAATGCTGAAACAAAACAAATTATTAACGGCACCATCCCAACAGATTATGTACCAGACCACTGAGAGCAGCTGTTGCTGTCTATGGACAAAGCTGCTGCTACTGTTCATTGTAAACACCCCATTTTTGACCACCCTTACTACTTGGACGTCATCGCTTGCACACCCAATGATGAGTATATATGCTTGTTTAAGTGCTCGAAGTCCTCAGCGGAATGCCACAACTTTGAGCCTTTCAAACCTGCACACATGTTGCCTTATTTTTGGACCAAAACCTTGGATTTTCAAGCCTGCAACCTCTTGCTGCCTATCAGCCACGGATGTGGCCTGCCAGTCACAAGTGTGTTTTTTGTAGATATTTTTCTGCCAGTTCTGCCAGCTATTGGCACAAATGGATGCACCTTCTTACACATATATGTATTGATATTTCTAAGGGAGTTACATGGTTTTCTATATATAGGAGGCCTTCCCTTCCCTACCATTCTCTCTCTCTCTCTCTCTCTCTCCCTCTCTTACAATTTCTTAGCTTTTTGCAAGCTTTTACCTATACACTCTTAACCAAACCTCTCCATCTTTGAGCTGAGGTACCTTTGAGCCCTGTTTGAGCTCTTGAGGGTGTGTTTGTCTTGATTTGTTGCCTAGAATTAGTTCTCTTCATGAGGTATAAAGCTTTGCTTCTCTTCTAGCTTTATTTACTCTTTTTCCTACTATTTTTCCTTTATTCCGTGTTGTATAAACTCTGTATTTTTGGGCTAAAACTTGTGGTTCAAGGCCAATAAGGGTTGAGGGGTGATTCACCCTTCTTTCCACCTTACTTTCAAGGCCTTTACCCTTCTGTTTCCCACCTTTACACTATCTTTTTTTGAGCTTTTAAGCACTGATTTTCAGAGTTATTTCAATAGCTAAAATCATGGTTTGAAGTCCAAAATTGGAGGAGTTAGCCTCCCCTCCTTGTGTTTTACTTACTAGCCTAGCATGTTCTATGTTTTTGCTTATTATTCTAGCTATTTTTGTCTTAATTCTAGTATGTTTTAGGACCAATTTAGAACTATTTTAGGACTATTTTTAGGCGTTCATTGTATTTGGGCATTGTATTCCATGCTTGTAGTGCAATTGTCTTCATAGGCTTGGTGGTTTAGGCCTTAGCCACCATCCTATTTGAGTTGATAGTGTTTATTTCATGCTCTCCTTACTTGTGAGCACCTCTAATCACTTCTGCAGCCTCCCTCCCTTCTTGGCTTTTTCTTTGTTTTGAAAGTGGTTTTAAGCCAAGTGCTTGTTTAAGCATAAGATTGAGATGTTGTGCTTAATGGTTTAATCCCTTTTGGGATTCATTATCAACGGCATGATGTCTCTCTCATGCCTAAAACAATGTTTGGTTTGATGCCTCTTTCCTTTAGAGGACTTAAACTGGCTTTTGGACTTAATAGATTAAAGAATTGAGAGGTAACTAAAATGGAGTAATAAAATTGGTTTTTTAAAAAGGCAAGATAATGATTTGGTTTGGATTCAATCAGACGTTAATTGAACCCTTGAGTCTTGAGTTGTTTCATAGTCATTAAAGATGTAAACGACTCAAGATTCATTGTCAACTACTTCCCTTGATCATTCATGATAGGGAGGTAGTTTTGAGAGTCTTTATTTGTTGCATTTATTGAACTTGCACACTTGGTTCATAAGCCATCATGTAATGAAATTGCATCAGTTGTTGGTTTGTGCATCAAATTTTGCAACTCCTTTGAACTGTTCGATGATAAGAAGGGGTGAGTTGTGCAAACAAATGCTTGAGAATACCCTATTCCTACTTTGTTTGCTCTCTGTTGCAGCAAAAAAGTTCAGTCATCAGTGGCCAGCAGGCCACCTTCTGTGATCGGCAGGGCTTCATCAGTGGATGGCAGGTCCTTTGTCGGCCACCAGTGCAAAATTTAGCAGTGTGCTCTTGAGGCAGAACAAAATTGGTTTGGAGGTAGAAAACAGTGTAAGTTCTCAATTGTGCAACAGAGGCATTTGGCAGCAGAAACAGTGGCCTTTTCGGGTGAAAACCGTATTCATGCATGAGCATTCCATCAATCCTCGGGATTTGTGTTGTAAATATATTAGTGTTGTGATTAAAATATTGCCTTTGTACTTAATTAGTTAGAATAGCTAATTCGTCTCGTGTTGTAATTATTTTAATTAGCTAGATTAGTTTATTAATTAGTCGATTAATTTGTTGCAATTAGTTAAGTAGCTTAGCTAATTTATTCTTTTCATTTTGTAATAGTTAATTAATTAGCTTAGCTAGTTAGTTCATTCGGACCCTCCTGTGTGAGGGCGCAATATTGTAATAATGTGTATGTTTTCATTCCTTTTGAACTTCCACAACCTTTCAGTTTTGAAAACCAATTACAACCTTTAAAAGGTTATGGTCCCTATTCCTTCCCAAGTGGAAAAATAAGAACACTGCCATTTTTCTTTCTAAATCCTTTCAAGGAGAAACATAAGGCATCAAAGGGAAAAGGATTAGAAGGCAATAACATAATCAATAACAAATAGTTCATTGATAATCACGCTTCCGTTTAACCGTTCATCAATGGATTCAGGTATGTCATTTTGTCTTGATTTCTTGATAATACGCATGGTAAATGATCCAAAGTGTAAGGTTTATGTTCTGAAATTTATGTTGACAATATTATGTGTGTATGTTGTTTGTAGGCCGAGTAATTCCTATGCATATTTAAATTATAAAATATATATATATATATATATAAAAGCTCATTTTAATTAAAAATAATAAGAATATCTATAAATAAAAATATATTTATGTAAGGCGTGGGATTCCGGATCTTATATCTTGAAATTTTCAAAATATTTATTGTCATTCAACCATATTTTGAAATTCTTAGAACTCAAAATTATTATATAATTTAACAATTATATTTTGAAATGGAGAGGTGACAAAATTTAAAAATAAAAATACTTTGACCTTTTAGTGATTTCATTAGACTAATGTGCACTTTATTAATAGTTTTGTATGCCTAATTCAGTGTGCGTACGCAAACTTTTGAAAATTTTATTTGCTCGGTCTTGTTTGGGAACAGGCTAATTTAATAACTTTTTAGTTATTTAGTTAAAATATAAACTAAAAAAAATTAGTATGTTTGGGATGATTTTTTAACTTTTTATGAAAAGATGTGCAAAAAGTAGAGAGAAAAGAGAATCTTTAATTTTTTGATATAAATTGTTAACTTTTTGACTTTTTTAATAACTTTTTAACTGTATAATTTAATTGGTAATGCCTTGCCTTGGTTCTTTGGTTATTCCCCTTGTCACTCTTAACAATGCTACATATATTATTAAACAAAATGAATAAGGGTCATTTGGATCTAGTCACTTTGGAATAGGTCGCATATCAAGGTAGTTGATAATTTTAAGGGAAAAAAGTTTTGTTTATATGATATCAATGTTAATAAAAACATTACTTAAGTAGCATAAAGCCTAGCCTTGAACAATGTGGTAAACCTTATTAAAAAAAAAAAAAAACACTAAGGATGTGTTTAGTTGTATTTTTATTTTTCATGTTTTCATAAATAAAAATAATAAAAAGTTTAGAAACACCCATACTTTTCGTTTTGAAAAAATAATATACAAATTAATAAATTTTACAAATTTATTTACTTGCTGGTATGCCATAGAATAATAAATTTTAAAAATTTTAACAATACCCACTTCAATGGTATATTTGGTGTTAGATCAGAAGAAAAGTAAATTTTTTTAATTGGTATAATATCACTCTTTCGTTTTGAGCCAAAATAATTTTTAAATTTTTGAAGCAACTTTTTAACTTTTCATGAAAGGCGAATTATTTTCAGTAAATTAAATTAAATTTTTGCCAAACAAATTTTATGCATTTTGAAAATATATATACGTATATATAAATCAAAACACAACAACAAAAAAAGAAAGTTATTAGTTGGTTTAAGAGCAGCGTCACGTGACGCTCCACATATATTGTAATTGGTGAAAACAGTGGAGCTCACGATTTTATGTTGAGGGATTGAAGAACATGAGAACATATAATAATTTATAATTGGTGAAAAATACCGTTACATGACGCCTAAGATTATCCAATAATTTTTCACTAAAAACACGTTTGTGATTAAAAAAATTTAAATTCCTTAGATTGCAAGGCTTAGCGGGACTTTTTTCACGCGAAGGAGACGAGATATTTTTTTGAGGCGCGTTTGGGAAGCGTCTTAACTCTGTCCCACTCAACTCAAGTATGCACAATTTCCTCTGCGAGGCCCATTATTCTTACCCAGTGTTTGGTTTTTATTGATTGGAAGTGGGGAAAAAAATGGGTGGAAAATTATTTTTTCCTAGTTAGTAGAGAAAGAAAAAGAAAAAAAAAATTCTACCTATATGTACGTTTTTAGTAAAATTATTAATAAGAATTTAAGTAAATTAGTATTACTCTTTCAAAATACTTGACATAACGTTTGTAGAGACACTTACCAAATAATCGAATTTTCTATCCAGTCAAATTATTTTTTCTTTTATTTATTCATATCATGTCAAAATACGTGAAGGGTTTGAAAAAAAAAATTGATCATTTACTCAGTGTCTATATTTTTCTAATAATTGAAGAATTTGGAGAGAGAGTTAGCAATTGCCAACAAATTTGCTTAACAAAGGGTTCCCCCCTCCTTCCCTTTTCCCTTTTGCAATTATTTTCTTTCCTTCTTTCTATAACCAAATAAAAGAAAGCATTTTTCTCCAAACCTTTTTTATTTCTTTTTTTGCACATAACCAAAAAAAAGAAAAATAAAAAACACACACTCTCTATCTATATATTTTTCTCCAATAGATAATTGTTGCTAGACAAAATGCATCAAAATTCTTTATAATTGTTGGACTTATTTCCTATGAGCTTAAACTTTTGAAACAATTAGTGGCTTAACATGAATTTGGGGATGCCTCGGAGCAGCATCTGTTGTGTTGCAAAATGGGTTCATTTTGGGATTCATTTTGATAATCTAAACCGTTCACATTTTAGAATACATCAAGTAAAATATGTCTGCAAAAGATTAAGTTAATCGGATATTGTTTGCCCATTCATCCACTCATATTTGTATTCATTTAAATCACAATTATTATTTATTTTTGTAGATACAAATGTGAGTGGATGAATAGGCAAATAATATCCGATTAATTTGATTTTTTACAAATATATTCTACTTGATGTATTCTAAAATATGAACGGTTTAGATTATCAAAATGAATCCCGAAATTGCTCCATTTTGCTACACAACAGATGCTGATATGCGGACTGCGCAACGTGCATCTCCAATTCCGGCTTAACATTCTTAGTATTGGAGTTCTAGTTTTAAGAAATCTTTTGAGTTTAGGATATTATTTGACTTGTTTCTTAATAACTTAAACTTTTGAGATAATTGGCTCCTTAAGATTTCAGGATATATTGGGTTTAAGATCTTTTGCACCCATTATCTCTGACACTGTACACATAGTTTTGTCTATTTTTATATATTTTGTTTCTCAGACTGTTTGCTTGATGAGATCGCATATAAGTAGAGGTTGAATTAAGATTTCATCATCAGATGAGCCAAAAGACAAATAAAAATTTTCACCACATACATAAGTACATATATATGTACAATATAATATATAAATTATATCTATACACATAAAAAAAATTCGAATACCATAAAAGTAATTTCTAATATGATGAAAAAAAAATTTGGTACAAAATTGTATGGGGAGCAAATATTCAGGCAAGCCCGTATTCCTTTCTTCCAAGTTTCGTTTCTGTCCGATCACCTGCGTACACAACAGCAGTGAGCTACCCAGCGGTGTGTGGCCGGAAAATCTCTCCGACGACCAAGTTAGCACACACCTGAGGATAAAGAGAGTTGAGTGTAAGTGTTTCTCTTACCAAATGTTTATCTCCTTTGGCATGGGGGGCGCAGACCCGCTTATATACCTTTTGCGCCCCAAATTTACTTCCATTCGTCTCTCGACACGTGGTGCTGCCATCCCATCCGTCAGCACAAATCTTGCTGTACATTACCTAACCCAACTGCCAGCCCACTCTACTGAGAGCTCGGCAACCGGGGTACAGCTTCACGGTCATCGACATTCAGGCTGCACTTCATGCCCACGTGTAGCAATAGCCGAGCTCCGTCCCTATCGTGTCCGACTGCATTTCGGCGAAGTCGAGCTCCGGAAAGGTCACGCTGATCAACCAAAGGCTTTCCTGCCGAGCTTCTGGCATAAGCTTCACTGTCGAACCAAAGGTGTATGCCTTCTGGCCGAGCAACGCAAGTTGCACGGTCACCACTGGTGCGAGTAGTTCGGCCACGGGCCGAGTGGCCCCAACTCCGGGCAAGTACTAAGCTATCTCGGCCCAATATGCCTTTGGGCCTTCAACATGCTCGGCTTTTATCTCGGCCCACTTCCGGCTCATAAATCTCCCTCTCAATTGTCCCTTAATTCCGTTCGCGCAAGTGTGACTGGGATTATTTATTCTGACCAGGGTAACACTTCCTCGGTCTTCGATTTTGCAAGAAGTTAACCGAGCTGGTTTTCTTGCTCGGCTCCTTGATTCACTCGGTCGACGCCTCGTCTGGCGTTCTTGTCTCTTCAACTCTGACGCTGCCATTAATGAGGGCACGTGTGAATCTCTTATTGGTCCTCGAGCAGCCAACCTAACCGTCCACTCAAATTTGAATTTGGGCGGCTTCTCCCCCTCTATAAGCATACCCCTTCTCGCTTCCTTTCATTCCTACTGCCTCTCTTCAAGCCTTCGACATTTCAGAGCTCAAGCTCCCCCAGCAAAACTTCGCCCCTGCCATTCCTTGCATTTGTGCTCGAAGAAGTAGGCCATGCCCTCAACTGGTAAGTTCCTTGAACCTTGTTTTTGCTATTTCAGTCGGCATTTCACATATTAGGGCACTAAATTCGTAGGTATTAGGACATAGGCACCCAAAACCGTCCCTAACCCTTCACTTTCCTTGATGTTCTTCATTTTCTCTGATGAACACTGAGGATCTGGGGCGGACCGGGCTCCAGGTCTTCCTTTGATCCAAAAAATCATTCGGACCGAACAAATACGCAGTTTGTCCCAACCTTAGTAGAAACCAGGCTAACCAAATGACTTGGCCGTTCAATCGGGCTAACATCTGGTCCGCTTGGGCGACCGAGCTCCTTGATTAGCCTTTACAACCGAGGTGGTTTGGCACTCTTCATGACCGAGCTAAAGCCAAGCTCGCTTTGCGCGATCGCGCTCCCTCTTACACTTGCCATCCTTTTCCTGCAGAGTCCAAGGGGACCATTGACCATTACCGAGGCTCTCAAAGACCGACCAGCTATCAATCACCAGACAGTGCCAAACCTCCTCAGCCCAGCCAAATTAGCCGGTTTCACATGGGGAAATTTCGCTTCCTCGTCGATACTCAGGTTGCGCTGGCCGCGTTTAGGGAGGAGTACAGTATCCCGGTCGACGCCCACCTTGAGCTCACAAAAATTGAAACAACGCCTTGGGACAGATTAGAACAGTGCCCCTTCATCGTGCTGTCTATCATCGAAGGAGGCCTCCGTTTCCCGGTCAACCCATTGATGACCGAATTTCTACGCCGGACTAGGCTTGCACCCACACAAGTATCAACAAACACTTACCAAATTATCAACGGGGTCCACGAGCTAAGCAACCGGCTAGGCACCAACTTAGGTTTACCCGAGATACTGAGGCAATACACACTTGGGCACACCGGCGATGGCCTCGCTTATTATTTAAAAATCCGACCGGGCAAAGAAAAACTAGTGACCGGCACCCCAGATAAAGACTTACATGACGATGACTTTTTCTGAGTGTCTGGCAACTATGAAACAGCTGACGTACCGGGCTGGTCAATTAGCAAGAACTTCGGTTCCACAAGTAAGCCGCGCTAATTTGCTCGGTCAATTGCCTTTCTCCAATATTCTGCACTTAACCATTTTTCCTGTTTCCTTTGCAGCGATTCAAACCTTGCAAGCCAACTACCAATATCCTAACATAGAAGCCATCCGGACTGTGCTCCGCTACAGCCACCGGGATTGTAACGAGCTGCTCGGCTACACTCCAACTTACAGATATTCAGCTCTACGCCGGAGCAAAGTGACAGACTTTCTCCGTGCTCCATCACCTCCTCCAGACCTAACTCTACCGGACGTGCCGCTAATCTGGTTAACCGAAGAACAAGAGATGGCCAAATGAAGCCGCATCAAGAACCTCCTCATAGCCACTTCAACTGAGATACCGAGCATCATTACCCACCCGCCAGCTGCCGGTCAATCCAGTGGCTCCGTGGTTGCCTTGGCATCTCCAGCCGCCGGGCAGGCCAGACAAGAGACTCGCCGGGCTGGCAAAAGACCTCGCGCAAACCCATTTGCCGAGCCAGTTGTCGAGCTAACCGCCGAGCAACCCGCTGTCACCGCCGACCCCACACCATCATGGCGACCGCAGCTAAAGCACCGGGGTAAAGACATCCCGGCTAACGCTTCCGTCAAGGGCGATAAGGAGCACTTGCTCACCTTCGACCATTCAAAAGCCCTTCTGCTGCCGAGCGACGTGGTTGGCAGCGACCACGGCCTTGACACTCGGTTGGTGAAATCCGCCGTGAAGTCCATGACCAGGGTAAAAATCTCAATCTTCTACTGAAATTTTTACAAGTGTTTGCACGGTTTCTTCTCTGATCAAATTTTCTTCTTGCAGGCTATCCAAAAGCAACACTTGGTCATGAAGCGCATCCATCGACTGCGGCAAAAGGCGAATGACACCGCCAGCCAAGTCCAAAGCCTTCAAACCGAGCTTGGTCGAGCAAAGTCCTCACTTCAGATTGCCAATGCTGACAACAACAGGTTGCTCGGCCAGCTTGACGAAGCCGAGAAGAAGAGGGATGAACTCCAGGCCCAGCTGGATGCACTCAAGAAGTCAAGGGAGAAGGAGTGCGACGATACCAACAATGCCGGCTTCAAGGAAGCCGAGGACAGCTACAAGAAGCAGGTCTTCGCATCTCAAGACATTTACTTCAAAGCGGGCTGGAAGTTTGCCTGCAAACATTCTCGGTCAAGGTCCTGATACCGACGTGTTTTCCACTCCGCCGCCTGCCTTCCTACCGACCTATCTCGTTCCATATGCCAACGACGTCTTCAGCGCGTTGCAGGCTGAGGCTGAGGAAGGTCTTGAAGAAGAGGCCGGGGCAGATTGTCATGACCCAAACCCGCCCCTATGGGTTTAGTACTGTAATCGACCAGTAATCCGAGATTACCGAAGGCCTGCTTAACAGTAATACAGTAAAACAGAGTACAGGGGCATGGCGGAAGCCAAAATAGTAGATAAACAATGTCCAATGAGCTGTGACAATTTGTATGCCAAAAAGACTTTTCATACACATATACATGAACAGTACAGAACAGTATGTACATTGTGCGGGGAGCAAATATTCAAGCAAGCCCGCACTCCTTTCTTCCAAGCTCCAGTCCGTCTGATCGACCTGCGAGCACAACAGCGGTGAGCTACCCGGCGGTGTGTGGCCGGAAAACCCCTCCGACGATCAAGTTAGACACACACACACAGATAGAGAGAGAAAGAGAGGACTGAG
>NW_021024696.1:1881277-2058268 GCF_004153795.1 Camellia sinensis
GAAAGAATTCAGATCTTTATGTGAATGTAACCGGTGACTTGAGCTTTATTGGAACAATTGCGGTGTCGCACATGTATCCTTGGTCATGTTTTGTTAAAACCCAAGTGCTTAAATTTAACTGTTGTTTGACCTCCCTTTCTTATATATTAACGGTTTGTGCTCGGGTTTTGCAAATTATGTATATTTGATAGCTCTTCTAAACCAGAGACTCAGTGAATTAAGCGCTTCTTTAAAGTGTTATCTTGCGCGATAGTAGCTGGATTTTCCTAGCCCAGCTGCGGCTAAAAATATTTACGGCTTTAACTTTAAGACAGAGCCTTTGTAGATAGACCTTGGCCACCTCACTAGAGGATGAAGCAGCGCGCCTCACCGACATAAAAGGAGTGCACAAATTTTTTTTGTATTAACTCTTTCTTTCAAGTATGTGTTCATTGGCAAATATTATTTGGATCATTCTAACGGCGGCCCGTTGAATTGACCGGGTGGCTGGAAAGCGGGATGACCGACAGCTCTGGTATGCGTCGGCGGAATTGTAATTAGGAAGGTTTTTTGTGAAGACGCGCTTCTTGCAAGACCATCTCTCGGCTTCAGGTTAACCAGATAAACGGGACGTCTGCAAGAGTTGGGTCTCAAGGAGGAGTTAGAGTACGTGAGAAGTCTCATAACTTTACTCCGCATGGGTGCTGATATCTATAAATTGGAACGTTAGCCGAGCAATTTGTTTGCACTTAATCCTCGGTGTTGTGGCGGAGCCGACGGTGCACGGGATTGCTTGCGGACGTTGGGGGCTATTAGTAGTTGCTGCAAGGCTTGAATTGCTGCAAGAGGACGCATGAAGAATGGGTATAGTGCAGAATAAAAAGTGTCAATTATATAAGACTAGCCGGCTTAAACATGTGGAACGGAAGATTCTTACTTATGTAACCAGTCCGGTACCATCTTGGGCTGGATTATATAATTGCACGCCTGTTACTTCACTTTATGAAAAGACGTTATCGTAGCCAAGCGATTGTGTGTGTCTGGTGTTGTCGGGTCACGTATTCTTCTTTCCCTTGTGCCCCGGACCACATCTCTGATATGGTAATAGGTGGGTACTCATGGGTCGTGCCCTCAGGGTGCGAGGACACAGCTGGCCGCAGTATTTCAGGCTAAATCCTAGGTATAAGTGCCTGAAGCCGGTTGTTAAGCTCGTGCACGCCGTTATATTCGTGTAGGTGTTGGTGGATCACTTGATGGGGTGCTTTAGCCCGGTTGGCGCAGCGCAGGAACTCTGTAATCAATGGGTTAGGGGGAAACGAAGGCCTCCTTCAATGATTGAACAGCACGGTAAAGGGGCACTGCTCTCTGCCCCAAGGCGTTGTCTCAATTTCTGCAAGGCTTAAGGTGGACGTCGGCCGGGATGCCGTACTCCTCCTGAATCGCCAGAGAGCCGGAGTATCTACAAGGACGAATTTCCCCAATGTACGGCGACCTAAGTTAGCTCGCTTAGAGGTTTGGCACAGTGGTGATTGGAGGCTACCGGTCTTTGTTAACCTCGGTAATGGTCAGTGGTCCACTTGGACTCTGCAGGAAAAGGATGGCAAGTGTAAGAGGAAGCGCGGTCGCGCAAAGCGAGCTTGACTTTAGCTTGGTCATGAAGAGTGCCAAACCACCTCGATCGTAAAGGTTAACCAAGGAGCTCGGTCGCCCAAAGACCAGATGTTAGCCCGGTCGAGCGACCAAGTCCTTTGGCTTCCCGTTTTTACTAAGGTTGGGGCGAACAGGTTCTTTGCTCGGTCTAAGCGGTTTTTTGGATCTAAGGAGGACCTGGAGCCCGTCGCCCCAGATCTTCAAAGTTCATCAAGGAAAGTGAAGAACACCATGAACAGTAAAGGGTTTGGGACGATTTGTATACCTAAATCCTAAACCTAAGGAATAGGTGCCCTAAAGTGTAGAATAACAAATGTAATAGCAAAACTCGAAGAGACTTACCAAGATTTGGTGCAAATGCAGTTCCTTCCAACGCAAACACAGAGCAGAGCGAGAATGGAAGCTTGGCGAGGGCACAGCAGCTTCAAAGTGCTTGATGCCAGAGAGTCAATAAGAATCAAAGAAAGAAGGAAGATGCATGTTTATAGGGGGGTGAGGCCGCCCAAATTCAAAATTGAGGGGACGCTGGGTTGGCTCTCGAGGACCAATAGAGGATTGACACGTGTCCCCATTTATGGCAGCATCAGAACTGAGAGACAGGATGAAAGTCGAGGGGTCAACCGGGCAACTTTTGGAGAGGAATGTCAACCAAGGAGTTGAACCGGGCAAGTTGTAAGACAGGAATGTCAACTAGCTCGTCGCCATTTTGCATACTGAGGACCGAGAAGTATTACCCTGGTAGGATAGGTAATCCCAGTCACGCTTCAGCGGACGAATTAAGGGGCAATTGAGAGGGAGATTAATGATATGGAATTGGGCCGGACAGAGTTGTGCCAGACAGATTGGGCCGAATAGGTGTTGGGCCAAGTTGTGTGGCCCGGCCTTGAAGGAAGCTGCTCGGTTAAGGCAACGCGTGGATTGACCGAGCTGAAGGATCCGTGGTTACGAAGCCGGCAGGTGAAAAGTCCAGCGCCAGGAAAGGCAAGGTTGGACCGAGGTACCTTTTTTGCTCGGAGGTAGGTCGACGCAGACAAGCGTGAGTTGTCGAGCTCAGCTTTCCGAGGATGCGCCGAGTCCGGTCCTTATCTGAGCTTAGCTGTTGAGTACTTGGGCATGAAGCGCAGCATGGCAGACGATGGCCGAGATGTACTGCCCGGCTGCCGAGCTCCCAGGAGATGGGCAAGCAGTTGGTTAGGTGGTGCTCAGCAAGGTTTATGCTGACAGATGGGATAGCAGTGCCACGTGTTGAGAGGTCACTGGAGTAGATTTGGGGCGCAGAAGGTATATAAGCACGTCTGCGCCCCCCATACGAAAAAGATGAACATTTGGTGACATTTACACTAAAACAGCTCAGCTCTCTGGGGAAGCAGATTATAGTGAAACTGCAGAGAGAGACATGGCACAGGATTGAAGGGAACTACCAGTGTTGAGCGACACCACACTAGTCAAAATTGACGTACAATACTGTATCACGGAGCGCACACGAGGCAGTACGACGAGAGAGGCGGTAGAGAGAGTGTTAGAGGAGAGTCATTGGACCTCTTGCAGCATGAGCCGGGAAGAAGAGTGTGAGGACAGTTGAGTTTGGAGCACGGGTGCGTTGCTGTGAAAGACACGATGGTCAGCAACGTAGGCTCGGGAATAGGCCATGTTGGCGCAATGACTGGAGACGAGAGGCAAGGTATTTATAGCGTGCGCAGTGGGTCAGAGGATAGGTCACTTGGAGCCCAGATGCACTAGCTCAGCGGACGGATTAAGGGGCAATTGAGAGGGGAGATTAATGATATGGATGGGCCGGACAGAGTTGGTGCCGACAGATTTGGGCCGAAAGGTGTTGGGCCAAGTTGTGTGCCCGGCTTGAAGGAAGGCTGCTCGGTTAAGGCAACGCGTGGAATTGACCGAGCTGAAAGGATCCGTGTTACGAAGCCGGTCAGGTGAAAAGTCCAGCGCCAGGAAAGGCAAGTTGGAACCGAGGTACTTTTGCTCGGTAGGTAGGTCGACCGCAGAGCAAGCGTGAGTTGTCCTGGAGCTCAGCTTTGCCGAGATGCTGCCGAGTCCGGTCCTTATCTGAGCTTAGCTGTTGAGTACTTGGGCATGAAGCGCAAGCATGGCAGACGATGGCCGAGATGTACTGCCCGCTGCGAGCTCCCAGGAGATGGACAGGCAGTTGGGTTAGGTGGTGCTCAGCAAGGTTTTGCTGACAGATGGGATAGCAGTGCCACGTGTTGAGAGTCACTGGGAGTAGATTTGGGGCGCAGAAGGTTATATAAGCACGTCTGGCCCCCATACGAAAAAGATGAACATTTGGTGACGTTTACACTAAACACAGAAAGAAAATGTAAAGAAACTACAAAATCAAAAATTTCATAGAACAAATCACCTTTTATTGACAAATTATATCAAAATATGAATATCCACATCAACAAGTTCGCACCAACAAGTATACCAACATAAAAATTACTAAATTCTGTACTATTGCAAATGTATGTAACATTCACAACAACATCTTATTTATCTAAAAAAAATTGTGTACTATAAATATTCACAAGTCAATATAATATTCACAACAATAATCAACACATGAACCAATAGAACTCTATATTTGATCTTTACACAATTTTGATTGTGGCTACCCATTTTTTATATCTATCACACCTCAAATTTGTTCAAAAACATAAATCATATTCCACCCACCAACACATATTGTCTATATATGTAAGCAGATAATATTTTATTTTGCTAAAACTGAAAAACAAACTATTTCACAAATAAAAAAAAAAAATACAAAATAACAAATTGCATAGAACGAATGAATCCATTTTTATTGAAAAATTGTTTCGAAATACGAAACAAGTACACCAATACATCAACTAATCAAATGTGTATTCAATACAAATGTTCAGAACAATATCTTATTTATCTAAAACAAACAAGTATTGTAAATGTTCAGAACTGAATATGAAATTTACAACGTTTACCAACATATCAACTAATATAACTTTGTATTGGCTCTTTGCACGATTCCCGATTGTGCTTGCCCATCTTTCCATATCTGCCACACCTGATTTGACTTACTTTTTTCCCTCAAGATGGTATTCTACTCTTTCTCGGCCTACCAGTTGGCCGTTTTATAATTGGAGGTAATATGATGAAATCACTAGAGAAAAAAGCTGGTTTCTCCACAGATGGTATTAAGAAAATAGCCGTTTTATATGCTTCTCGATAATTCTCCACATGAAAATATTTTTCAACACAATCATTAAGATTATATGCACTCCTTTGGATAGTCGTAACAGCATGTTCACAAGGAAATCCATTTACTTGCCATTGGTAGCAAGAACAAACACAGTGTCCAATATCAACTGTAACTGATGGAAACGAATGCACCTCGAACACATCATCATTAGCTTTACTCATATTCCATGACCTACTAGCATTGAATGAATTTTGGAAGTTAGTCTTAAAGGTAGGGCAAATAATTCCATTCCACTTGTTTGCAATCTCTCTCCGCTTTGACATTTGACACATTATTTGATTCCAAACGGTATCAACCAATTTTGTTATTGGAAGATTTCGTGTTTCTTTGATCCAATTGTTGAATGATTCAGCAGCATTAAATGTAATCTCACCATATCGCTGTCCCCTAATACTTGACAGCAAAAATTGTCACATTTTAATACCATATGTGACATTTCACATTGTTATAACAACACAAAAATATAAAAAATGTACATATAACCCTCATTATATTTCATGAAACACACAATTGTACACACTTTACCTAAAGTAATCATTTGCCCAATGTTTAGGTTATAACCCTAACAAGAAGTTATATGCTCATTGCTTCTCGTCACTCTTCAACTCTTCTAGTAATGGATGACCGTCACAGTAGGTTCATATGCAAAATCACCCAACTTTCCTATTAAGTGTTCCTTGAAACCATTCTCCATACCTTTCAAAACACCATCCATGATATGCTGATGGGAATGCCTTCGACATTGCTTCCAAAAGCCTTAGGTTACGATCAGATACAAATGTCATGCATCTATTATTAGTAATTACTTTTGACAGTTGATATAGAAACCATGACCTATTCGATTCACTCTTCAAATCAACAATTGCAAAGGCTACTAGAAACAATCCTCAAAACAAAACCAATATTAACAATCACAACTGACACACAAAAAGTAAACAAATGTAAAACTTCACATCAAAAAGCTAAACAAACCTTGGTTATCTTGTTTAGCTGTCGCTGTAAGCAGCTGCCCTTTGTATCTCCCTTTTAGAAATGTTCCATGAAGAAAAAAGAAAGGGCAACAATATTTAAAGCCATTGATGCACGCAACAAATGCTACAAAAAACCTTTTAAACTGACTAGTCTTCAAATCATAGTCAATATTGATATGACTTCCAGGATTATAATGTTGAACAGCATCACCGTACCATCTCAGCTGGTCAAACGATATTAAATAGTCACCATGCATAGCCTCTCTCGCTTTCTCAACACCTAACCATGCTATATGGTAGTTGATATTAAGTCTATAGTCTGCCTTGAAAGTATATGCCACATTAGTGAGGCGCGTTAGTGGTCTGTCCCTAACACGCTCAGATACAACATTTGATACCAAATCAGAGCTAATTAGCCTTGGAATTTTTGAAGTATGATTATCAGCACCACAACTATGTAAGTTAGACCATCTCTTAAGGTAAAAAAAATTGATTTGCTCTTTAGGCTCTACCGTGCACAGACCACAAACATCCCCTATCATCTCTCTGTGAGCATACAACAGTAATTCGTTCTTCAAATATTTGAATTTAAACCCACATTGCACTGCATATTTGCATAAAACAGTATGAAACTCAAATGCTCCTCCTGTAAAACATTGACCAACATGCGTGATACCATTTGCCCAAACTGAAGACAATAAAACCTTCTCACTGTGCGCAAAATATTTACGAAGCAAATTTGCACGTTTGGCACTTCTTTATTAAAATCAGTTTTCCAAAACGATTTGCCGAATTTGAACTCTTTGGTGATTTATCAATCTTACATTGCACTTTATGAGATTAGATTCAGAACCGTGACATAAGTCCGAACTATAGTAGCTAAGAACAAAAGATTTCACGCCCTCGCGCGCAGAGCCGAGACATTCGGGCGGTCTACAGTCGTTTTACAATTGGAGGTAATATGATGAAATCACTAAAAGAAAAAGCTGGTTCCTCCACAAATGGTATTGGGAAAATAGCCGCTACATATGCTTTCCAATAATTCTCTACATGAAAATATTTTTCAACACAATTATTAAGATTATATGCACTCCTTTGGATAGTCGTAACAGCATGTTCACAAGGAAATCCATTTACTTGCCATTGGTAGCAAGAACAAACACAGTGTCCAATATCAACTGTAACTGATGGAAACGAATGCACCTCGAACACATCATCATTAGCTTTACTCATATTCCATGACCTACTAGCATTGAATGAATTTTGGAAGTTAGTCTTAAAGGTAGGGCAAATAATTCCATTCCACTTGTTTGCAATCTCTCTCCGCTTTGACATTTGACACATTATTTGATTCCAAACGGTATCAACCAATTTTGTTATTGGAAGATTTCGTGTTTCTTTGATCCAATTGTTGAATGATTCAGCAGCATTAAATGTAATCTCACCATATCGCTGTCCCCTAATACATGACAGCAAAAATTGTCACATTTTAATACCATATGTGACATTTCACATTGTTATAACAACACAAAAATATAAAAAATGTACATATAACCCTCATTATATTTCATGAAACACACAATTGTACACACTTTACCTAAAGTAATCATTTGCCCAATGTTTAGGTTATAACCCTAACAAGAAGTTATATGCTCATTGCTTCTCGTCACTCTTCAACTCTTCTAGTAATGGATGACCGTCACAGTAGGTTCATATGCAAAATCACCCAACTTTCCTATTAAGTGTTCCTTGAAACCATTCTCCATACCTTTCAAAACACCATCCATGATATGCTGATGGGAATGCCTTCGACATTGCTTCCAAAAGCCTTAGGTTACGATCAGATACAAATGTCATGCATCTATTATTAGTAATTACTTTTGACAGTTGATATAGAAACCATGACCTATTCGATTCCCACGCCAAAGGCACACTTAGATGCATTCAGGCGCAGCTTGTGTTTTTTGAGAATGGCGAACATTTCGGCCAAGTCGGATAAGTGGTCTCCTGCATGCCAGCTTTTAACCACCATATCATCAATGTAGGCCTCCATTGTCCGCCCAAGCAAAGGAGCAAACATCTTGGTCACCATCCTTTGAAAAGTTACCCCGGCGTTCTTAAAACCAAAAGGCATGACTCGGTAGCAAAAGAGTCCCCTTGGAGTCGTGAAAGAAGTAATCTCTCGGTCGAGCCCATGCATGGCAATCTGGTGGTAACTGCGATAGGCATACAAGAAGCTGAGCCGATTATGTCCAGCCGTCAAGTCCACAAGCTGGTCAATACGGGGCAAAGGGAAGCTATCCTTCGGACAAACTCGGTTGACTGTCTTGTAATCGACACAAACTCGCCACTTCCCATTCTTCTTGGGCACCACTACTGTGTTGGAAATCCACCGAGGGTAGTGCACTTCCTGAATTACTCGTGGCTTGAGCAAGTTTTTCACTTCTTCTGCAACTACCTCAGCGTGATGCAGCGCCGATCTCCTTGTTTGCTGAATGACTGGCTTTGCTCCGGGGAAGACATTGAGGTGATGGCAGATAAAACTTGGATCAAGGCCGAGCATATCGTAAGGCGACCATGTGAAGACTTCGATGTTGGTCATCAAAAACTCAACCATCTCGGTCCTTTCTTGGGTCGTGAGGCTGGAACCGAGCAGGAAGAACTTATCCGGCCGCTCCATATTAACTCCCACCTCCACCAATTCCTCAACAGCTTTGTCCTCTGCCTTGGTGCCCATATCGTCAAGAACTCCCTGGTCTTCCGGTCCTTCTATCATTTGAACGAAACCTTTGGCAGCCCGGCTCCCGTTCACTGCCACGAAGCACTGTTTGGACATGACTTGATCTCTCCAAATCTCCTCGATTGCCCTCATAGCCAAGGGGAATCTCATCACCTGATGGTAGGTCGACACTACGGCTTGCATGGCATGAAGCCATTCCCTTCTAAGGATTAGATTGTAAGTAGAAGGAACTTGTAACACCCAGAACTCCATTTGCTTAACCACGGATCCCGCTTTGACCGGCAGGATAATCTTTCCCAAAGGCCACTCCGGTTATGAGTTGAAACCAACTAGTGGCGAAGTTGCCGGAGCCAAGTCTGTCTCCCGGAGCTTGAGCTGCTTGAACGTGTCGTAATACATGATCTCGACCGAGTTTCCCTGATCGATCAAGATCCGTTTGACATCGAATTCCTTGACGCGGAGTGTTACTACTAAGGCATCTTTGTGCGGCGTCTGAATACGCTCCAAATCCCTTGAGGTGAAAATAATCACATCTTTCTCTGCGATCTTCCCCCTTTTGATGGCAGGCTGTACCGACAAAACCTCCCTCATATGTTCTGCCTTTTTGATCATACCACGGAGTTCGCAAACACGTTCCGGTTCCACGATGCCGTGGATGACATTAATAACTTCTTGTGGTGGCGCATCTCGGTCATCCTGTCCCCTAGCTTTAACCGGAGCCTGGTTCGCCTTTATGCCCCCATCAATGTAAAGGTCTAGGTGTCCGGCCACGACTAGCTCTCGGATTTCACTAAGTATGCGATAGATGGGAATCTTGAAGACCGTGGTTATGCCAGTCCTTGCCTTCAACCTTCTGTTTGCCTCCGCTACGTCATCTTGGGGGTAGTCATCCCGGTCATTCCGACGTCCTCTAACTCGATTTTTGCGATTCAAGCCACGGTCCGATTCCTCTGCTCAGTCACTTTCTTGCCCAACTGCGTGCACTTTGCATGCTGTCTTCTTGTCTGTTGCTACCGGAGTTGCCTTCACGGTAGATGCTGACGCATCATCCTCGACTCGGATGCGCTCATTGATGCGCTGCATGAGTTGGCCCATGGACGTCGGTTGGTGCATGGTAAGCGAGTCCCGCAGTCTATGCTCGACCGAGAGACCACGCTTGTATTGAGTGATTGCAAGGTTGACCGGGCAATCCAAGATCTCGTTGAAGGTCTCCCAATATCTGGAGTTGTACGCCTTCAATGTGTCACTCGGTTCCATCTTGACACTCAGTAGGTGATCAACTTCTTTTGGTGTTTTAGTGTTGGTTTTGAAGCGCGTGACAAAGGCTTCGGCCAGCTGATGCCACCTCTCAATACTCCCCTCCGGCAGCCTTTCAAACCACTTCAAGCCCAGTTTACCCAAACTTGACGGAAAGATGAGGCACATAAGAGCATCATTCCGCCTATGTCCGGCCATGACCTGTCGGAAATGACTTACATGCATGTAGGGATCGGTCTTCCCGTCGTACAATGTGAACTTCGGCTGGTGAAAGCCCGACAGGAGAGGTGTTGTTTCTATTTCCAGGGAGAAAGGGGTGGCACTCAACCTTGCCAAATCTGAATCCACTAGGAGTGGCGCTGCTTGGCGGGGTGGAGGCATTCCGACCTCCTCATTGGCGTGAACCCCGTAGGATAACCGCTGGAACGCCGGTATCCTCTAAGCTTCCCGCCGACGAGCCCGCTCCTTTAAGACCGCCCGCAAATCCTCTGAATGAGCGGAATAAGAGTACCTCAATGTCGTCACTGGACGTGAGGGCTGGTAAGTGCTATCTTGCGCACTAGACTTCTCTGCATGCACGTCGGAATCACCAACCTTGTAACTTCTGGTAATAGAAATGGACGGAGTGCGTCGCTGACTCTGACCGCCTGAACGGCGGGGTTGGGTGCGCTCACTGTGGTCTCCCACTCCAGCTACACCCTTTCCCTTAACATGTCGCTTCAGCTCCTCCATCTCCACCGCCATTCGCCGGATGACGGCGTCCTGGTCTCTTAGCTTGTGTTCCAGACATCTGGCGTGCGATTCTCTCCGTCGCCGATGACCGTCGGGACTCCGTGAATGACCATGACTCCTACCGCGCTTATCTCGCGCATCTCCCGACCCTCCTCCTGGGAATGTCTCCAGGTTCGCCATCGGAAGGATGTCGGGATGCCCCTCTCTCCGTTTGCCTGACTCCGGAGTAACTCCGTCGATGGCGGACAACGGAAACTCATCGTTGTTCGCCATGGACGGCGATCAGATGAGCGTGGAAGACAAGGTTTTATCTACAAAGTTCCCACAGACGGCGCCAATTGTGCGGGGAGCAAATATTCAGGCAAGCTCACACTCCTTTCTTCCAAGCTCCAGTCCGTCTGATCGACCTGCGAGCACAACAGCGGTGAGCTACCCGGCGGTGTGTGGCCGAAAAACCCCTCAGATGATCAAATTAGACACACACACAGGGATAGAGAGAGAAAGAGAGGACTGAGCTGTGTTTAGTGTAAATCTCACCAAATGTTCATCTTTTTCGTATGGGGGGTGCAGACGTGCTTATATACCTTCTGCGCCCCAAATCTACTCCTAGTGACCTCTCAACACGTGGCATCTGTCAGCATAAACCTTGCTGAGTACCACCTAAACCAACTGCCTGCCCATTCTCCTAGGAGCTCGGCAGTCGGGCAGTACCATCTCGGCCATCGTCTGCCATGCTGCGCTTCATGCCCAAGTACTCCAACAGCTAAGCTCAGATGAGGACCGGACTCGGCGGCATCTCGGCAAAGCCGAGCTCGGGACAACTCACGCTTGTCTGTGGTCGACCTACCTGCCGAGCAAACAGGTACCTCGGTCCAACCTTGCCTTTCCTGGCGCTGGACTTTTCACCTGACCGGCTTCGTAACCACGGATCCTTGCAGCTCGGTCAATCCACGCACTGCCTTAACCGAGCAGCTTCCTTCAAGGCTGGGCCACACAACTTGGCCCAACACCTGTTTGGCCCAAATCTGTCTAGCACAACTCTGTCCGGCCCAATTCCATATCATTAATCTCCCTCTCATACGTATATACAATTATTCAGTTCAGGGACCTAATCCCTATTAAACAGTCCAGTAACAGTCTATACAGTATACAACAAATACAGAGACAGACGGGGAAATTAAAACACCCCTAATCCATAACTTGACAGGCTCGGAACCTCGCAGTGAGGCACAGTGGTTGGCTTGACAAAACTGGAGCTTACCCCGACGCTTCTAACCACGGTCTGGTGCCTGTACACCTACATATATATATGAGCAGTGAGCTAAAGCCCAGTGAATAACATAATGCGTAAATGGGTCAAGAATGAATGTCCTTACAGTAATGAAAACAGTTCGTTAATTCAGTATATCAGTCGTTCAGTCATATGTGGTACACCCATTAGCATAACAGTACAGTAAACAGTAGGTCTTAAAAGACCGAACAGTAAACGATGGCCATCAATCAGTAAACAGTAGTGGTTCCAACAAGGGAACCGATAGAGATCTCTGTAACAGTAACGGTAAATAGTAGTTGCTAAGGATGCCACAATACAGTTCAGAATATAGGACATACATTCATTCAATTAACAGTATCAGTTCAGAAAGCAGCACAGTTCAATTGTTCAGAAGATAATCATTTTGAACATATCTTTACACAGTTGTTACTCACAGAGTTCTGGGCTACAGTAAAGCTAGAGCGTGTCCCCAGTCGCCAACCCTACACAGTTACAGATTGAACACACACTAAGCTACACAGTTAGGAAAGATAATAACTTAATCTCTAATTTGCCTCAGTGTGTTCTACATCTATATCCTCATTAAGATATCTTAAACTAGGCCTAATAATGCCTAGGATGAGATGAGGATGCAAAGATGCACTTTAAAAGTATTTTCGGAATTTTCAGAAAACAGGGGTCACGCTCGAGCGTAGGTTACTCCGCTCGAGCGGAAATGTAGACAAAGGTTTCCGCTCGAGCGCATACTCAACCGTCAAAACAGTCAAAAGTGCTGGATAGGTGAAATTCACGCTCGATTGGGCGCTCGACACCCGCTCGAGCGTAAGACACAAGGTCTCGCTCGAGCGTAGATTACCCCGCTCGAGCTGGCTAAAAAACAGAACAAAATGCTGGGAGCACGATTTCCACGCTCGAGCGCCAGTCACCCCGCTCGAGCGTGAGTTCAAAATCTGGAATTCCCAGATTTTAACCTCAAGCTCAAATTCAACTTTTAAAACATAAATTTCGATCCTCTTGGGCCAATTTTCCAGAAAACATCCCAAAACTCATAGTTTAACATGATTCCAAAGCTCAATTGTAAAATCAAAGCCCAAACGTGTTTCAAACAACCCAATTTCAAACCAATTTTCAAGAATATGAAAAACATGCAAACATGCATGAATCTAACCAATTCAAAGCTTCAATACAAGCTCAAATGAGCTAACTCTTACAAAAACAAGGTGAAAACATGGTTTATGATCAAAACACGGACATGCATGTGGCAAATTCATGAAGAACAAGCTCTAAAATGCAAGAGTATGCCATTCATGCAATAATTAAGCTTCAATTCAACACCATTGAACCAATTCTTGACTTAACTCTTTAAACTACCATGATCCATGCTAGAAGAAACTTAAATACACAATAAGGATGATGAAATTCATACCTAGGTTCCTCAATTACAAGTCTAGAGGCTCAATGTTGCAAGTTTTCTACAATATCCTCAAGATTCCAAGCAAATCCTAGATGAAATCACCCAATCTCCCCATTCTCACTCTCTAGTCGGCAATATCAATGAATAAGGCTGAGGAAATGGTTTGCTCAAATTATTACAAGTCTCAATATGTACAAGGTAGTGGCCACAAGTGGCACTAATGTAATTAAGTCAAACTATGCAATTTAACACCATTTAGCCTAATTTAATCATACCGAATCGATTTTCAGATAATTACATCATTAAATCACACAAATTCTACTGATCATGAAACACTAATCAATTTCTGGTTCGGCCGCCGATAAGGCCTTCAATTTGTAGTTAAACACAAAGGCATGAACAGATAATCAAACAGTCAACAGATAGACATACAATTAAACAGATATACTTAATCAATTCAGTTCCAGATTTTAGCCAGTCAGTTCAGTACTTCAATCAATTCAGTTACCAATCATAATCAGTCTCAGTTTAGCAGTAATCAGTGGTTAATCGGTAAACAGTGACGATGGTTGTTACACAGATGCTGAGGGAAAGGACCACCAAGAGCAGGAGCAGCCCGGTCGATGTGAGCCCAGTGCCCAAGACCAATCTCCAACGGTCAACTTGGAGGCAACCGAGGATGAATTCACCAACCTTTCCCCCTTAACTTAGCTTTCTTTTTTCTTTGTTTTTTGCTTTGCACATGTAACCGGGCTCTCTGCCCCTCCTTTTGTACTTCTTTTTTCATTAATGAAAAAGATCTAGTTTCACTAAGTGTTTGCACGGTCCTAGAGCTGAGTAACTTCAACCAGACAAAATATCTCGGCAAGACAAATTTCATTAATTAACTCATATAACCGGAATAAATCACCTCGGCAGTACACCTAGAGTTGAGCAAAACATCAAGTCTTTCAACCGGAATAAACATCTCGATTGAGAATACCTAAGTTGAGCAAAACATCAACTTTTCAACCGGAATTAACATCTCGGTTGAGAATACCTAAGTTGAACAAAACATCAACTCCTTCAACCGGAGTAAACATCTCGGTTGAGAGTACCTTAGTTGAACAAAACATCAACTCTTTTAACCGGAGTAAATATCTCGGTTGAAAGTACCTTAGCTGAACAAAACATCAACTCGTTCAACCGGAGTAAACATCTCGGTTGAGAGTACCTTAGTTGAACAAACATCAACTCTTTCAACCGGAGTAAACATCTCGGTTGAGAATACCTTAGTTGAACAAAATATTAACTCTTTCAACCGGAGTGAACATCTCGGTCGAGAATACCTAAGTTGAACAAAACATCAACTCTTTCAACCGGAGTAAATCATCTTGGTTGAGAATATGCAAAACGCAAAGCAACAAAAAATTTTAAGGCAAAGATGAGTCACTTCTATATATTGACAAAAATGAATATTACATGAAGTGTAAGGCAAAAAATTCCTATGCACAAAAAAGAGAGCAAAAGCTAGAAATAATACAACTTGAGGTTGGATGTATTCCATGGCCAGGGTATTCCTCTACCATCCAAGTCCTCCAAGTGATATGCCCCCTTGCCCGTCAGACCGATTATCTTGTAGGGTCCTTCCCAATTTGCCCCTAGTTTGCCTTCGTCTGGCACCAGGGTATTGCCTATGACCTTCCGCAAGACCCAATCACCCACTTTGAACGGTCTGGGGTGCACGGTTTTGTTGTATTTCCTTGAAAGCTCTTGTTGGTAGGCGGCCACATGGATAAGAGCCTTTTCCCGGCGTTCTTCCACTAGGTCCAATTCCAAGGCAATGGCTTCGGCGTTCAGCTTGGGCTCAAAACTTTCACTTCTGAGGGTGGGCATACCAACTTCCAAAGGGATGACCGTCTCCATGCCATATGCCAAAGCAAAAGGAGTTTTCCCGGTAGATCGCCGCGGGGTTGTTCGGTATGCCCAAAGGATACTGGGGAGTTCCTCAACCCACTTTCCTTTGGCTTTCTCAAGCCTCTTCTTCAGTCCATCAAGAATGGTCTTGTTCGAAGCCTCAGCTTGCCCGTTGGACTGTGGGTAAGCCGGAGTAGAGTTGTGGAATTCGATCTTCAAATCTTCACAGAACCCCCTAAATAGGCGACCGTCAAATTGGGTGCCGTTGTCAGAGATTAGAATTTTGGGGACGCCAAACCACGTGACCACATTCTGCCAGACAAACCGCTTCACGTCTTTCTCCTTGATTGTTGCCAAAGGCTCCGCTTCAACCCATTTGGCGAAGTAGTCTGTAGCCGCGATGAAGAACTTCCGGTTGCCTGGTGCTGTTGGGAGCGACCCCACTATATCTAGCCCCCACATCGCAAAGGGCCAAGGGCTAGTGAAGGGAAGAAGTTCCCTGGCCGGCTGGTGGATCTAGTGGGCAAACTTCTGGCATTTCTCACACTTACGAACATATTTCTGGGCATCGGCTTGCATGCATGGCCACCAGTAGCCTTGCGAAATAGCTCGATAGGCCAAGGACCTGCCCCCTATATGACTGCCACAGATGCCTTCGTGAATTTCGCAAAGGAAGGCTTCCGCACTGTTAGGGTGCACACACTTCAGGTAGGGGCCGGTGAAAGACTTCTTGTATAAAACGCCTGATAGAGAGAGCCAAAACCGCTCAGAGTTCACCCGCACTTTATGCGCTTCCTTCTTGTCGGCTGGAAGCTCCGTTCTCTGAGAAAGAGGATTATAAGGTCCATCCAAGAAGGACCTAGCTCGGCGTAGAGTACTTCTATCTGCCCGGTTTCCTCAATGCTGGGCCGCGAAAGGAATTCAATCAAAAGAGGGTTGAGAGATGTGCTGTCGACCATAGAAGTAAGGTCGGCCAACTTATCTGCTCGGCAGTTTTCTTCACGGCCAATCTATTGGACCCTGATCGCCTAAAATCGCTTGATGTGGTCTCTGACCAGAGCTTGGTACTTCATCATTCTGTCATCCTTTGCCTCGTAAACCCCAGAAACTTGGTTAACCATAAGCTGGGAATCACTGTAAACCATTAGCTCAGATGCTTGCATCCGAAGCGCGCTCTTGAGACCGGCCAATAGCGCCTTGTACTCAGCCTCATTGTTGGATGCTGGGAAGCCAAGGGTGATAGAATGTTCAATAGTCAGTCCGTCTGGCGAAATCAGAACTATACCCAGCCCAGCACCGTGACGGTTCGAGGCTCCATCAACAAAAAGTTTCCACATTTCGTCGACAAAGAGCTTCCAACACTCTAAGGGGTCCTGAGAAGCTTGAAGGTTGATGGGATCATGGTTGCTCGGCTGTTCGGCTTCCGGTCCCGTGCTGAGCGATTCCACTTTAGCCCCCCTTTGGTGATTCGGCGTCGGACTCAGCAAGTTGATCCATAATGCCTAAGTCCGTAGGCAAATCGCCAGGTTGCGGTATTATGCCAGCCGCAGGCTCTGTGCTGAGCGGTTCCATTTCTTCCCTCCTCGGTGATATGGTGTCGGACAAAGCGGGTTAGTCAGTGATAGCCAACTCCGTCATCGCATTACCGGGTTGTAATACCGTATTAACTAAAGGGGCTTCGGCGGGGCGCGTAAGTTCCGCGTCGCCAATGCCGCCAAGCTGTGGTATTTCGGTCGAGCTTGCATTCACCTCTTCATCTGCCACGGCAATATCGACCGGGCATATCAGATGAGTTCCAGGTGAGAATTCAGCAACGAAGTCAGCCAGAGTCTGGGCTTTTATGGCTGTGCGCGGCTGGAACTTCACATCAAACTGTCCCAATTCGACCGCCTACTTAAGAATCCGACCGGAGAAGTCTGTCTGTTCGAACAAAGCTTTGAGAGGGAACTCGGTCAAGACGATGATGGTATGGGCATGGAAATAGTGTGCCAACTTCCTTGAAGCCATCATCAAAGCTAACGCAAGTTTTTCCAGCGGCAAGTACCTCGACTCTGCCGGTAGCAAGGTTTTGCTGACGTAGAAGATGGGTAGATGTTTGATTCCTTCTGACCGGACAAGCACTGCACTAACTGCATGCTGCGATACGGCCAGATAAAGGTAAAGTTCTTCTCCGGGCTCCGGTGTGACCAACAACGGCGCTGAAGACAAATACTCCTTGAGCTCGGCCAAAACCCGGTCACACTCTTCATCCCATGAGAACTTTGATTTCAAGGCTTGAAAAAAAGGGCGGCAGCGATCTGATCACCGGCTTATAAATCGGTTAAGCGCGGCGGCCATTCTGGCCAGATACTGTACATCCTTAGCCGAGCTAGGCTATTTTAACTCTTGCACGGCTCAGATTTGTGTAGGGTCTGCTTCGATACCTCGGTTCGTGACTAGGAAACCCAAAAATTTTCCGGATCCCACGTCGAAGGCACACTTAGACGCATTCAGGCGTAGCTTGTGCTTTTTGAGAATGGCGAACATTTCGGCCAAATTGGACAAATGGTTTGCTTGATGCCGGCTCTTAACCACCATATCATCAATATAAGCTTCCATTGTCCGGCCTAGCAGAGGAGCGAACATCTTGGTCACCATCCTTTGAAAAGTTGCCCCGGCGTTCTTCAAACCAAAAGGCATGACTCGGTAGCAGAAGAGTCCCCTTGGTGTAGTAAACGAGGTGATCTCTCGGTCGGGCCCATGCATGGCAATTTGATGGTAGCCGCGGTAGGCATCCAAAAAACTGAGCCTGTTATGTTCAGCTGTTAAGTCCACAAGCTGGTCTATTCTAGACAGAGGGAAGCTGTCTTTCGAACAAGCTCGGTTGACGATCTTATAGTCAACGCAAACTCGCCACTTCCCATTCTTCTTGGGCACCACGACCGTGTTTGAAATCCACCGAGGGTAGTGCACTTCCTAAATTGCTCGCGCCTCAAGCAAGTTCTTCACTTCCTCTGTAATTACCTCAGCGTGATGCAACGCCGATCTCCTTGTGGGCTGAATGACCAGCTTTGCTCCGAGGAAGACATTGAGATGATGGCATATAAAACTCAGATCGAGACCGGGCATGTCGTAAGGTGACCATGCGAAGACTTCGATGTTGGCCATCAAAAATTCAACCATGTCAGTCCTTTCTTGGGCTGTAAGGCTTGAGCCGAACAAGAAAAACTTGTCCGGATGCTCTGTATCAATGCGCACTTCCACCAATTCCTCGACAGCTTTGTCCTCGGCCTTGGTGCCCACATCATCAAGGACTCCCCGGTCTTCCGGTCCCTTAATCATTTGAACGAAGCCTTTGGCAGCTCGGCTCCCGTTGACGGCCACGAAGCATTGCTTCGACATGACTTGATCGCCCCAAATCTCCTCGATTGCCCCCATAACCGAGGCAAATCTCATCACCTGATGATAGGTCGACGCTACGGCTTGCATAGCGTGAAACCATCCCCTTCCATGGATCAAATTATAAGTGGATAGCACCTGCAACACCCAGAACTCCACTTGTTTGACCACGGATCCCGCTTTGACTGGCAGGATAATCTTTCCCAAAGGCCACTCCGGTTGTGAGTTGAAACCAACTAGTGGCGAAGTTGCCGGTGCCAAATCTATATCCCGGAGCTTGAGCTGTTTGAAAGCGTCGTAGTACATGATCTCGACCGAGCTTCCCTGATCGATCAAGATCCATTTGACATCAAATTCTTTGACGCAGAGTGTAACCACTAGGGCATCGTTGTGCGGCGTCTGAATGTGCTCCAAATCTCTTAAGGAGAATTTGATCACATCTTTCTCTTCGGTCTTCCCCCTCTTCATCGCAGGCTGAACCGACAAAACTTCCTTCATGTGTTCTGCCTTCTTGATCATACCTCGGAGCTCGCATACACGCGCCGGTTCCACTATACCGTGGATGACATTAACAACCCCTTGCAGAGGTGCATCTCGGTCATTCAGTCCCCGCGGGTCAACCGGAGCTTGATTGGCCTTCACGCCCCCATCAATGTAAAGGTCCAGGTGTCCGGCTGCGACTAGCTCTTCCAAGTGTTGCCTCAAAGGCAAACAGTCCTCTGTCCGGTGGCCTCGCTCTCGGTGAAACGTGCAACGATACCTCGGATTGAAACCCTCCTGTCCGTCGCCTAACTTAGCAGGAAACCGGACATACTCCTCGTCACGGATTTCACTAAGTATGCGATTGATTAGAATCTTAAAGACCGTGGTGATGCCTGTCCTTGCTTTCAACCCTCTGTTTGCATCGGCTACGTCATCCCGGGGGTAGTCATCCCAGTCATTCCGACGTCCCCTACCCCGATTTTTGCGATTAGTGCCACGGTCCGATTCCTCAGTGCGGTCGCTGGATCGGCCGGACTCCTGCCCGACTGCGTGCACTTTGCCAATTGACCTCTTGTCCGCTACTACCGAAGTTATTTTTGCGCTAGATCCTGACGCATCATCCTCCATACGGATATGCTCATTGATGCGTTGCATTAGCTGGCCCATAGATGTCGGCTGGTGCATGGTAAGCGAGTCCCGCAGTCTATGTCCAACCGGGAGACCTCGCTTGTATTGTGTGATTGCAAGGTTGACCGGGCAATCCAAAATCTCGTTGAAGGTCTCCCAATATCGGGAGTTGTATGCCTTCAATGTGTCACTCCGTTCCATTTTGACACTCAGTAGGTGGTCAACTTCCTTTGGTGGTTTCGTGCTGGTTTTGAAGCGCGCCACAAAGGCCTCGGCCAACTGATGCCACCTTTTTATGCTCCCCTCCGGTAACCTCTCGAACCATTTCAAGCCCAATTCGCCTAAACTTGACTGGAAGATGAGGCACATAAGTGCGTCATTCCGCCTATGCCCGGCCATGACCTGTCAGAAGTGACTCACAGGCATGTAGGGATCGGTTTTCCCGTCGTAAAGTGTGAATTTAGACTGGTGGAAGCCTGCCGGAAGCGGTATCGTTTCTATCTCCAAGGAGAAAGGGGTGGCGCTCAGCCTTGCCAAGTCTGTATCTAGAAGGAGTGGCGCTGCTTGGCGGGGTGGAGGCATTCCGACCTCCTCACTGGCGTGAACCCCATAGGATAGCCGCTGGAACGCGGCACCCTCTGAGCCTCCCGCCGGTGAGCTCGTTCCTTTAAGACTGCCCGCAAATCCTCTGAACGAGCGAAATAAGAATACCTCGACGTCATCGCCGAACGTGAGGGTCGATAGGTGCTGTCTTGTGCACTGGACTTCTCTTCGTGCAGGTCGGAATCTCCAACCTTGTAACTTCTGGTAATGGAAATGGACGCAGTGTGTCGCTAACTCTGACTGCCTGAACGGCAGGGTTGGGTGCACTCACTGTGGTCTCTCACTCCAGCTACACCTTTCCCTTTAACATGCCGCTTCAGCTCCTCCATCTCCGCCGTCATTCGCCGGATAACGGCGTCCTAGTCCTTTAACTTGTGTTCAAGACGTCTGGCATGTGATTCTCTCCGCCGCCGATGACCGTCTGGACTCCGTGAATGACCATAACTTCTTCCGCGCTTATCCCGCGCATCTCTTGAATGTCCTCCTGGAGAAGTCTCCAGGTCCGCCATCGGAGGAACGATGGTGGGATGCCCTTCTCTCCGTCTGCTTGACTCCGGGGTGACTCCGTTGATGGCAGACAACGGAATCTTGTCGTTGTTCGCCATGTCCGGCGATCAGATGAGCCTGGAAGACAAGGTTTTGTCTGTCAAGTTTCCCACAGACGACGCCAATTATACGGGGAGCAAATATTCAGGCAAGCCCGTATTCCTTTTTTCCAAGCTCCGTTTCTGTCCAACCACCTGCGTGCACAACAACAGTGAGCTACCCGACAGTTTGTGGCCGGAAAACCCCTCCGACGATCAAGTTAGCACACACCTGAGGATAGAGAGAGTCAGGAGAATCGCCTAAAATCGCTTGATGTGGTCTCTGACCAGAGCTTGGTACTTCATCATTCTGTCATCCTTTGCCTCGTAAACCCCAGAAACTTGGTTAACCACAAGCTGGAAATCACTGTAAACCATTAGCTCAGATGCTTGCATCCAAAGCGCGCTCTTCAGACCGACCAATAGCGCCTCGTACTCAGCCTCATTGTTGGATGCTGAGAAGCCAAGGGTGATAGAATGTTCAATAGTCAGTCCGTCTGGTGAAATTAGAACTATACCCAGCCCAGCACCGTGACGGTTTGAGGCTCCATCAACAAAAAGCTTCCACATTTCGCCGACAAAGAGCTTCCAACACTCGGAGGGGTCCTGAGAAGCTTGAAGGTTGATGGGATCACGGTTGCTCGGCTGTTCGGCTTCCGGTCCCGTGCTGAGCGGTTCCACTTCAGCCCCCCTTTGGTGATTTGGCGCCGGACTCAGCAAGTTGATCCATAATGCCTAAGTCAGTAGGCGAATCGCCAGGTTGCGGTATTATGCCAGCCGCAGGCTCTGTGCTGAGCGGTTCTATTTCTTCCCTCCTCGGTGATATGGTGTCGGACAAAGCGGGTTAGTCAGTGATAGCCAACTCCGTCATCGTATCACTAGGCTATAGTACCGTATTAACTGAAGGGGCTTCGGCAGGGCGCGCAAGTTCCGCGTCGCCAATGCCGCCAAACTGTGGTATTTCGGTCGAGCTTGCATTCACCTCTTCATCTGCCACGGTAATATCGACCGGGCATACCGGATGAGTTCCAAGTGAGAATTCAGCAACAAAGTCGGACAGAGTCTGGGCTTAAGAATCCGACCGGAGAAGTCTGCCCGTTCGAACAAAGCTTTGAGAGGGAACTCGGTCAAGACGATGATGGTATGGGCATGGAAATAGTGTGCCAACTTCCTTGAAGCCATCATCAAAGCTAACGCAAGTTTTTCCAGCGGCAAGTACCTCGACTCTGCCGGTAGCAAGATTTTGCTGACGTAGAAGATGGGTAGATGTTTGATTCCTTCCGACCGGACAAGCACTGCACTAACTGCATGTTGCGATACGGCCAGATAAAGGTAAAGTTCTTCTCCAGGCTCCGGTGTGACCAACAACGGCGCTGAAGACAAATACTCCTTGAGCTCGGCCAAAGCCCGGTCACACTCTTCATCTCATGAGAACTTTGATTTCAAGGCTTGAAAAAAAGGGCGGCAGCGATTTGATCACCGGCTTATAAATCGGTTAAGCGCGGCGGCCATTCCGGCCAGATGCTATACATCCTTAGCCGAGCTAGGCTATTTTAACTCTTGCACGGCTCGGATTTGTGTAGGGTCTGCTTCGATACCTCGGTTCGTGACTAGGAAACCCAAAAATTTTCCGGATCCCACGCCGAAGGCACACTTAGACACATTCAGGCGTAGCTTGTGCTTTTTGAGAATGGCGAACATTTCGGCCAAATTGGACAAATGGCCTGCTTGATGCCGGCTCTTAACCACCATATCATCAATATAAGCTTCCATTGTCCGACCTAGCAGAGGAGCGAACATCTTGGTCACCATCCTTTGAAAAGTTGCCCCGGCGTTCTTCAAACCAAAAGGCATGACTCGGTAGCAAAAGAGTCCCCTTGGTGTAGTAAACGAGGTGATCTTTCGGTCGGGCCCATGCATGGCAATCTAATGGTAGCCGCAGTAGGCGTCCAAGAAACTGAGCCTGTTATGTTCAGCCGTTAAGTCCACAAGCTGGTCTATTCTAGGCAGAGGGAAGCTGTCTTTCGGACAAGCTCGGTTGACGGTCTTATAGTCAACGCAAACTCGCCATTCCCATTCTTCTTGGGCACCACGACCGTGTTTGAAATCCACCGAGGGTAGTGCACTTCCTAAATTGCTCGCGTCTCAAGCAAGTTCTTCACTTCTTCTGCAATTACCTCAGCGTGATGCAGCGCCGATCTCCGTGTGCACTGAATGACCGACTTTGCTCCGAGGAAGACATTGAGATGATGGCATATAAAACTTGGATCGAGACTGGGCATGTCGTAAGGTGACCATGCAACGACTTCGATGTTGGCCATCAAAAATTCAACCATGTCGGTCCTTTCTTGGGTTGTAAGGCTTGAGCCGAGCAAGACGAACTTGTCCGGATGCTCTGTATCAATGTGCACTTCCACCAATTCCTCGACAGCTTTGTCCTCAGCCTTGGTGCCCACATCGTCAAGGACTCCCCGGTCTTCCGGTCCCTCAATCATTTGAACGAAGCCTTTGGCAGCTCGGCTCCCGTTGACAGCCACGAAGCATTGCTTCGACATGACTTGATCGTCCCAAATCTCCTCTATTGCCTCCATAACCGAGGAAAATCTCATCACCTGATGATAGGTCGACGCTACGGCTTGCATAGCGTGAAGCTATCCCCTTCCATGGATCAAATTATAAGTGGATAGCACCTGCAACACCCAGAACTCCACTTGTTTGACCACGGATCCCGCTTTGACTGGCAGGATAATCTTTCCCAAAGGCCACTCCCGTTGTGAGTTGAAACCAACCAATGGCGAAGTTGTCGGGGCCAAATCTGTATCCCGGAGCTTGAGCTGTTTAAAAGCGTCGTAGTACATGATCTCGACCGAGCTTCCCTGATCGATCAAGATCCGTTTGACATCAAATTCTTTGACGCGGAGTGTAACCACTAGGGCATCATTGTGCGGCGTCTGAATGCGCTCCAGATCTCTTGAGGAGAATTTGATCACATCTTTCTCTTCGGTCTTCCCCCTCTTGATCGCAGGCTGAACCGACAAAACTTCCCTCATGTGTTCTGCCTTCTTGATCATACCTCGGAGCTCGCATACACGCGCCGGTTCCACTATGCCGTGGATGATATTAACAACCCCTTGCAGAGGCGCATCTCGGTCATCCGGTCCCCGCGGGTCAACCGGAGCTTGATTGGCCTTCACGCCCCCATCAATGTAAAGGTCCAGGTATCCGGCTGCGACTAGCTCTTCCAAGTGTTGCCTCAAAGGCAAACAGTCCTCTGTCCGGTGGCCTCGCTCTCGATGAAACGTGCAACGATACCTCGGATTGAAACCCTCCTGTCCGTCGCCTAACTTAGCAGGAAACCGGACATACTCCTCGTCACGGATTTTACTAAGTATGCGATAGATTGGAATCTTAAAGACCGTGGTGATGCCTGTCCTTGCTTTCAACCTTCTGTTTGCATCGGCTACGTCATCCCGGGGGTAGTCATCCCGGTCATTCCGACGTCCCCTATCCCGGTTTTTGCGATTAGTGCCACGGTCCGATTCCTCAGTACGGTCGCTGGATCGGTCGGACTCCTGCCCGACTGCGTGCACTTTGCCAACTGACCTCTTGTCCGCTACTACCGAAGTTGTTTTTGCGCTAGATGCCGACGCATCATCCTCCACATGGATGTGCTCATTGATGCGTTGCATTAGCTGGCCCATGGATGTCGGCTGGTGCATGGTAAGCGAGTCCCGCAGTCTATGTCCGACCGGGAGACCTCGCTTGTATTGTGTGATTGCAAGGTTGACCAGGCAATCCAAAATCTCGTTGAAGGTCTCCCAATATCGGGAGTTGTATGCCTTCAATGTGTCACTCAGTTCCATTTTGACACTCAGTAGGTGGTCAACTTCCTTTGGTGTTTTCGTGCTGGTTTTGAAGCGCGCCACAAAGGCCTCGGCCAACTGATGCCACCTTTTTATGCTCCCCTCCGGTAACCTCTCGAACCATTTCAAGCCCAATTCGCCTAAACTTGACTGGAAGATGAGGCACATAAGTGCGTCATTCCGTCTATGCCCGGCCATGACCTGTCGGAAGTGACTCACATGCATGTAAGGATCGGTTTTCCCGTCGTAGAGTGTGAATTTAGGCTGGTGGAAGCCTGTCGGAAGCGGTGTCGTTTCTATCTCCAAGGAGAAAAGGGTGGCGCTCAGCCTTGCCAAGTCTGTATCCAGAAGGAGTGGCGCTGCTTGGCGAGGTAGAGGCATTCCGACCTCCTCACTGGCGTGAACCCCATAGGATAGCCGCTGGAACGCCGGCACCCTCTGAGCCTCCCGCCGGTGAGCTCGTTCCTTTAAGACTGCTCGCAAATCCTCTGAACGAGCGGAATAAGAATACCTCGACGTCGTTACCGGACGTGAGGGTCGATAGGTGTTGTCTTGCGCGCTGGACTTCTCTTCGTGCAGGTCGGAATCTCCAACCTTGTAACTTCTGGTGATGGAAATGGACGCAGTGTGTCGCTGACTCTAACTGCCTGAACGGCGGGGTTGGATGCGCTCACTGTGGTCTCCCACTCCAGCTACACCCTTTCCTTTAACATGCCGCTTCAGCTCCTCCATCTCTGCTGCCATTCGCCGGATGACGGCGTCCTGGTCCCTTAACTTGTGTTCCAGATGTCTGGCATGTGATTCTCTCCGCCGCCAATGACCGTCTGGACTCCGTGAATGACCATAACTTCTTCTGCGCTTATCCCGCGCATCTCTTGAATGTCCTCCTGGAGAAGTCTCCAGGTCCGCCATCGGAGGAACGATGGTGGGATGCCCTTCTCTCCGCCTGCCTGACTCTGGGGTAATTCCGTCGATGGCAGACAATGGAATCTCGTCGTTGTTCGCCATGGACGGCGATCAGATGAGCCTGGAAGACAAGGTTTTGTCTGTCAAGTTCCCACAGACGGCGCCAATTATACGGGGAGCAAATATTCAGGCAAGCCCGTATTCCTTTCTTCCAAGCTCCGTTTCTGTCCGATCACCTGCGTGCACAACAGCAGTGAGCTACCCGGCGGTGTATGGTTGGAAAACCCCTCCGACGACCAAGTTAGCACACACCTGAAGATAAAGAGAGTGAGGAGAGAGTTGAGTATAATTGTTTCTCTTACCAAATGTTCATCTCCTTTGACATGGGGGGCGCAGACCCGCTTATATACCTTCTACGCCCCAAATCTACTTCCATTCGTCTCTCGACACATGATGCTGCTATCCTATCCGTCAGCACAAATCTTGCTGTACATTACCTAACCCAACTGCCAGCCCACTCTGCTGAGAGCTCGGCAACCGGGGTACAGCTTCACGGCCACCGACATTCAGGCTGCACTTCATGCCCACATGCAGCAATAGCCGAGCTCTGTCCCTATCGTGCCCGACTGCATTCCGGCAAAGTTGAGCTCCGGAAAGGCCACGCCGATCAACCAAAGGCTTTCCTGCCGCGCTTCTGGCACGAGCTTCATTGCCGAGCCAAAGGTGTATGCCTTCTGGCCGAGCAACGCAAGTTGCACGGTCACCACTGGTGCGAGTAGTTCGGCCACGGGCCGAGCGGTCCCAACCTCGGGCAAGTACTAAGCTATCTCGGCCCAACATGTCCTTGGGCCTTCAACATGCTCGGCTTTTATCTCAGCCCACTTCTGGCTCATAAATCTCCCTCTCAAAAATAAAAAGAGAATGTAAGATGAGATAAGAATGAGATATGTATTTTTTATACTAGGAGACTATTTTATGTATAAAATGAAATATATTTTTAAAATACTAAGATAAATCGTATTTTTCACAGAAACAAAGGAGTCATGACCCTTCAGAGTTTTCTCCTAATTTCGTCTCTGCATATAAGGAAACAGTGTTATCTTGTTCGACCCATTTCCAACTATTCAAATTTTTTAGACTATTAGTGCTTAACAATTATTATTTTTTAAAAAAATTTATGTACATATATATTGTATCATTTTCTGGATTATGGGACATAACAGGGGTCCAGCATAGAAGATGTGGCATTGTAGATGCTACATAGAAAAGTTAGATAGCTTTAGTCAACAAAGACAGTTAAGGGTATTTTTGACTTTTAACTTTTGAAGGCATGTGGAAGCCTACATGCAAGAAGGCAATGTTGGGAGATCTCAATGCAAATGGGACCGATATCCCTTTATTTGGCAATCCTTGTTTCACCTTTAGTTGCTCACAAGCTTCATTTATGTCCCCTTTCTTTAATTAATTGTATTAATCCTAAGAAAATGAATAATGGCTTCAATATCTCTAGGTCTCTCTCTTTTTGCTTTCTTTTAATTTATTTGTTGTTTCTTTATTTTTAGATCTCACTAGCATGAGGCAAAACTATGCCCACCCTTTTGAGATTCCTCATTTGAAGAGTCTAGTGGTAAACAAAAAAAATAGTATATATATATATATAAAGTCTGGAAAAAGAAATTAATAAACTAAAAAATCTTGGAAGTGTTAATGTAAATTTAAAAAAATAGGAGGATGCAAATGACTTTTTCTAAACATTAGGTAATAATGGGTTGTGGGGCCATATTGGATCAATTTATTTGTTGTTTGTTTATTTTTAGATCTCACTAGCATGAGGCAAAACTATGCCCACCCTTTTGAGATTCCTCATTTGAAGAGTCTAGTAGTAAACAAAAAAAATAGTATATATATATATATAAAGTCTGGAAAAAGAAATTAATAAACTAAAAAATCTTGGAAGTGTTAATGTAAATTTAAAAAAATAGGAGGATGCAAATGACTTTTTCTAAACATTAGGTAATAATGGGTTGTAGGGCCATATTGGATCCCACACCACATGCACTTGAACAATGCATATTGTTTTTATTAAAAAAAAAAAACTATATACGAGTTTGGGATATATTATATGATGACTAATAACATACCAATAGAATTTTTAAATAAAATTTTGTATACATAATAATATAATTTTTTTTGATTTTTTTATTTTCAATCAAATCATTTATTATTATGCTCATAATTTTAAAAATATCATGAACTTATAATTTTAGATGTGTTTTCTGTAGGTATACAAATTATTTTTTAGTACCCACCTCTATGAACTGAATTACTATTTCATTCAGACCCCTCATTTGTCACTGACAGTTTTGGACGTAAAATAAGGAAGATAGTCTTAACAGCCAATACACTAATCCCATTTGAAAAGTTGGCTATTTTAATAAATTATTTTAATTTTTGACTATTTTAATATGTTAAAATAGTTGTGCTTGGAAAGATGATTGAATTTTTTTTTTTTATAGTTAGATGTGAGTTTGTGAGAGAAAAAATGAAATAGTTATAGGTTTGGTGTAATATTTTATCTTATTAGCTATTTTATCTATTTTAGCCCAAAAAGTCAAAAAAAAGACTTCTTTCCAAACACCCCCAACTGTTAGCATTTTTTAATAACCTAGTATCTGAATTAGTTTACGCATTTCTCGACTAATTCTGAAATTTTGAAATTAACGATCGGGCAAATAATAAAATATACTTCAATCCAATAATGGAGAAACTAAAACTATAGGACTTGTGATCTTGATAGGGTTCAATTATTAGCTAGAATAACTAGGCAAGTTCATTGAAAAATAAATGTGTAAAGTATTTCCAATATTTGCAAATCATGTACACCAAATATGAGCTACTTCATATAATTGTTGCTATGGTTTCATCAATCTGGGTTAGTGGGAACTTGGTAAAGCTAGAAACCAAAGCAGATGATGATGATATATATAATGTGGTTGCATGGTCATTGTCATGTTGGTTTTTTTAATTGCTTTAGTTAGCATATTTCTCTGCTATTGAAAATCACAGCAAAACTACCAGATGAGATGCTACATCACAATGTACCATCTGTCCTGAGAGCTGATCTCACTTCTAGTCAATAATGCATTTGGTGATATATCTCTTATGCTAGCTAGGCTGAAAAAGAAAATAGAAATTTACGTAAAGAAGAAACAGAAGAAATTGGAGTCCTTGGAACCAATTTTCATGCCATTAGTCTGTCTTACATGAATTTCTTTATTTCTCCTAAAGTACTCGTGTTTATTATATATGACAAGTATAAGAGTCTGGTGGAACATGTTTACTGACATCAATAGGTTAGTAAGTTAGTCGGTCTGTGGGGGAAGGGATGGGGTTGTCGGGGATTGAACCCATGACCAAGGTGAAGAGACCCTTGAGCTACTAGTCATCTTCAAATCATTAACTTTGTGTTTGATTTGGAGATTTGGAAAAGAAAAGAAAAAATATAAGAAAAGTATGAATAAAATAGGATAAATTACCAATAAGTTCTAATAATTTGATTTAATTTTCATCAAGTTTTCTTAAAAATAAGTTTTCGTAAAATCATCGACAAAAATAATTTTTTGTGATATTTTTTGTATATACTGATAAAAATTGATAATTAGTGACTTTTTTTTGTCACGATTACAATCAGTGACGGTTTTCTGTGACGAATTTTTTAAATTGTCGTTTAAATTTCAAAATTAGTTACTTTTTTATGATTTTTTTAAACTATCACTAAAACTTATAATTAGTGACATTTTTTGTGATAATATTTTCAAAATGTCGCTAAAAATTAACAATTAGTAACGTTTTTTAATAATATTTGATGAAAAATGCTATTAATTTTCTTTCTCTTTTCAAATCCTTTCTCAAATTCTCTAGCCAAACACAACATAGTCAATTCTATTCAACTTGCTTACAAGCAAATCTAGTAGGAGATTCAGAGATTTGTTTTACAAATCCACCCTTGTCAACTCAGAATTTATCTAGAAAAAAAAAAAATCAATGACTCAAATTCATTTCATATGTAAATCCCACAATTTATCGATTCAAATTCCACCACAAAAATACATCCGGGTCTGTAAGGGTGGTTCCCGGCATTTTTCTTGTTTTATATAGCCTATAAGCCAATATATGAAACAATGCCAAAGATCTTCACAAGCAAGACTGCTCAAGGTCAGAGTGCTCTCTATAGGACAATTATATAATTGTACCCAAAGAGACAACAATTGATCAAATCCACTGTTTCCTAGCATGGCATGGCCTGTTGTGTTCTGAGCTTGATATTCTTATATATTTCTCATGTCAAACAATTCATCAATCTGATGAATTGGCAGTGAATAATTGCTTTTAACGGGAGTTACAAAACAATCTACAGTAGAAAATGGCAGAAATTTGGCAAGAGAAATTTCTCAGAACCACGTCTTAATCCCTTCCAGCCTCGAGGCCATCCATTTGTGTGGCAATTATTCACTGCCGTGGCAATGCCACAAATTGATTTGGGTCATCAATTTGTGCAAGTTTGTGATGGCCCAGATTAGTTTATAGCATCGACATGTCATTGCCTTGCTCTTGTTTAGGAGTTACGAAACCGTCTACAATGGAAAAGGATAGAAATTTGGCACGGAAATTTTTTCAAATATTATCATAATTCCTTCTGGCCTTAGCCTGTGTTTGAATTTTGAATTTGTCAAAGGATTTGTGAAGAGAGGGAGAAAGAGATTTTTTCATTTCTCTTTTGTCTTCTCATTTTCTTTTACCTAGACAAATCTTTTGCAAATTCAAGATTCAAGCACAACTTACTAAAAGACAATTTATAGTCAACCAAAAGATTTAGCGCAAGAAATCAGACCAACGAAAATGCCAAAATGACCAAAATAACACACAATCTATTGACCAAATGGTTAAGAATTCAAGCAAAATCAATCATCCACCATAATCACACATTGCATAGGAGCACCTATTTTCACCAGGACACTCCTCAAAACAAGCACCACAGTGCATAGAATCACTTTGAACATCAACACACTTTCCATCGCAACAAACAAGCCCAAAACCACAAGCATGCCCACATCCCCCACAGTGGTTTGAATCGCTTGTGATATCCTTGCAAAACTTTTGAAAACAACAAGTGTCACCACCCCATGGATTCCTCTCCCGGTCCGAGCACATGGCCGGATCGTCACCACACCGGAGAATCCTTTGCCTTCCGCGTCGGAAAAAGTTCGTGTGTGTTGGAGAGTGAGAATCTGGCATACCCTTTTGGGCAAGAGTAAGCCCGACTAGGAGGAAGACGATAAATGGCCAAAATAGATTTGGATTGGCTCTGGGGAAGGAGAATGGACCGGCATTTCTGGAATGGCAGAGTGCACAGGGCATGGAAATTTGGGGAATTGCAGAGCAGGCTTGACATGGGTGATCGGTGAACCCTATTAGATAGGAAAACCTGCAAGTAGAGTCATGTTTTGTAAAATCATATTATTTGTATCAGACTGGTAAGCTTTGTCAAATATGTAAAACATTAATTTAGAACAGTTGATTACGTAGAGGCCTACCTAACATGTTTTGAAATTATTCATGAGCATGCATGAAGTGGATATGAATGTGACTTGATCATATAAAACATTCAATGCATTTCCTCAAATTTCGTCTCAGCAAGTCAACGAGAATCTTCTAACTGCTCATTTTATTATGTAACTAGTAACCTACTGAGAATATTATAAGCATAACAAAGAACCATTTGCCTCAGCCGGTTGGATATGGAATATCAAGACCTAAACTAATGTGTGGGAAAATATATTTGACAATCAAGTTATTGAGTACTCATTTTTAGGCATTACACAACGTTTCTTAGTCAAGTTCCTCAATGACTAGTCAGTATGAGTTGCTTAAAGATAGACATCACAGAGGGCATGAGATCCTCCTTCTCCTTGTTCCAATGAACTTTCATCATGCCTTAGACATTTACATGCCTCGAGATTCCACTATAGTCAATAAGGATCAACGTCTTAACGTAACTTTCTATTCTGTAACATTTTATAAAATCCCTCGTAAAAGACTCCTTACAGAGTTTTGAGTATACAGTAAATACAAGATATCTCACAATAATATGGGTATGTATACATTTTTACAATCGGTATGAGGGAGATAGGAAAGAAAAATATGCATCACGCTAGCAAAAGAGAGCCTCATCCATCACTCCAACCTGAATTATCAAACTCACCCCTGCATGCATGTTTCTCACAAATGTCCTACTCAAATCAAATAGATTAGACTATGGAAGCAACTTTAAATGTTTGTTAATCTTTTAGCACCCTACCATTACCTTCTTGTCTCCTTCAAATATTTTTAATAGGTAGTGACAAAACATGTGACCACAACTATACAAGCACAAAGAGACAAGAACTCAAAAGCCTGATGAAATTAAAAGGGAAAGAATTGGACATTAGTGCTAATGATATACACAAGAAGTCGAGATACTGCCTTAGTGCTAATGACAAAGCAGCATCAGTTTGCCCTTTTATGATTTTTTTCTTTAATTCTTCTTTTTCATTGAAAGGCCAATTGGATCATATGGTTTGACCTAAGAAAGGAACACCAAAGAATCTCTAAGCATAAGATGCAATACATAAATTACCTTTTGGGTTATGCCTTTGAGGCTAGCCCAGCAGTTAAAGGGAGCAAACTTTGAAACAAGTCATAAATTCAAACATTTTGGATTCGTCTTTGTTAGTCTCTTTCAAACGTAATCAATACTTCTGATTTGCACGTGATTGTGAGAATCTAAGAAAAAAAAACCCATCATAAAAATCTACCCATTTTTTTTTTACATTAAATTATTGTCCTATAAGTGCTTTCGCATTAAATTATTGAACCAAAGGACCATCCATCTCATCAAAATAATTTCAAGTTGCATCACTTTTGAAAAATCTACTTGATTTATAGAGCATTAACCTCTCTCCTGTTTTGCCAATCATTACACATTTTTCTCTTTTAGTAAAGAAATTCCATAAAATTAACAACCATGGTTATCTCTACATCATTCAATTCACATCATCAAAGCAAGATAGGTCCCATTTAATCAACAAAAAAATGTATATATTACTTTGAACAATTTATATATATAGAGAGAGAGAGAGAGAGCGCTTTTCACCCTGACGCTAGCATGGAGGTGGATTGGGATGGGCCTCGCTCGCTTTTAAGCCCGATTCAGAGCTTGGGTTGAATTGGGCCTATATCGGGCCCAGACCAGAACGTCTAAGCCCAGATAATATGGACCACGTCTCCTAGTGTGAACCTCTGGGAATAAATGTCCACCAAAATAATCTCAGGCTTGGTTTGATCAAAATAGAGCCAAGTCCATTTGTTGGTTTGGTTTCTCATTTGCCTCTTTTCTTCACATTGAAAAATAAATAAATAAAACTTGATTGTTGAATATCAGTAGTTGACCGGGTGGGTGAAGTGATTTCTTACCTAGTGTAATTTTTAAGTGTTACAAGTTCAATTTCCTTTTTTCTATTTCCCTCCAAACCAATTGTACCCAAAAAATTTAAAAACACTGACAGTTGCATGATGGGTTATGGAAAATTCATAGTTCATGTAGGATAATCATCATCATTCATGAATTTCAAGTTTTATAGAGCCTAAGAATTGGTTGGTTGAGAAAGCTAAATTTCATGTGATTTGGAGGCAAGAGAAGATCATAAAATCGAGTTTCATAGAATGTTAAAGATTAGTATTAGAGGTGGAGAGCTATATATATTTGTCAATCTTAACATTAAGAACTCAAAAAATATATATATATATTTTTGTCAAACTCAAAACATTAAAAACTCAATATTGTGTACCTCATCAAAAAGTAAGGCAAAAATTAATTTAACATTAACATAAACACTGTTTTTGGTGATTTTGATGCCTTCTGAGGATAGGATATTTATTTTTCACTTTTTAAACATTATAAAAGCGCAATGATTTAAAAAAGAAAAACACTGAAATCTAGAAACCTTGGGAAATTTCAAACAAGATTCAGAGACAAAACATGTGCATACAAATCCGTGCCTCTTTGATTTGGCCTTTTTTAACTACTTCCCCCCATGACAAACTGTTGTACCAATTGGTTAGAGATTTGGAATGTTGTGTTCATTGCTATGGGGTTGAACTCCAAGCTCCTTTCTTCTCCCATTTCCTATGTTTAAGTATAAAAAATAAATGAATTGGAAGGTTTCCCAGTCAGATAAACTTATGATATGACTCATTTTAATTTTAAAATTTGTATATATAAATTGACGTGTATAAGTCCGTAAAGGGCATGAATCACTATGAGCAATCCAAGTCCATCACTTGGAGCCTAATACATAACCCAACTAGTAAGGTCCAGGACAGCTGGAATCTAACATGGCATAAAGAGCCAATAATATTTAGACACATGGCAGGTGAAGGACGAGCCACATCAGCAGACAAAGATCTGCAAAGTTATTGCTACTGCATATCACCATTAATGCAGCCCATCACAGCATTTATTACGACAACACCTCTCCGTCGGAATAGGACCCCGTTACCCTGAACAAGGTAAGCTACAGCATAAACTTTCGGCAAGGAGGTCAGGTCAGAAGGGATAGCGAAATGATTACCAAAGGATATAAACAAACGTTGAAGACAAGAACAAGGTTAAGCTTTTCTATTTCTCATCTCTCCCTCTACACTCTACGTCTCTTCCTGACTTACTCGTCGGAGGGTTCACTGGGGGACTACCCCGTTCCCCGTTGAACTTGTTTGCAGGTTATCCGATGGGCTTGATCATTTGGACCTGGGCTTAAGGAGATTGGACCAGTCCGATTCATTCACTGGGACAAACTGTATCATCAGTTGGCGCCGTCTGTGGGAAGTTGTTCTTATCCGGACACCAGTTGTGCTCATTGTCGCCGGAGACCCTGTTCTAACAACCTTTTCCTCCTACCCATCCAAGTGTATGGTCACGACTAGATCCATGGCTTCTCACCATAATGCTGCCGACCATCAAACCGACCCTCCCAATCCAAACAACCCACCACAATATATCATTGAGCTTACGAACAGCATTAACCGCATGGTTGAACAAAACCAGGCCCTGATAAATGCTTTACTCCAACTCCTCCATCACCTCCAGATATTCCACCCAACCAAGAAAGAACCCCGAGCCATACTGTTCTGCAACCCTATCCACCCAACTTGGAAGGTTTGTAACCTCCTCCCCCGCATATAAATCTACCACCTCCACCCCTACACCCTTCGGTCGTGGCACTAGCCCCTGAAGGGGAAGCCAGCAGCGTCCAGCCCCCATTGACTGACCATGGTGACCACATTCCCCTCTGGGACGCTAAACTCCGAGCAATGAAACTCCAACTCCAAGGGGTCATGCAGAACATTCAGCATAAACCCTCTACCACGGCAAGCTCACCATTTGTTGCCTCCATCCGGGACAAACCTTTGCCCGCCAAGTTCAAGATGCCCACCATTGACTCTTTTGACGGTACGACGGACCTAGTCGACCATCTGGAGACCTACCGTACCCTCATGATCCTCTATGCCTTCCCTGACGAGATCATGTGTCGGGCTTTCCCCGTGACACTGAAGGGGTCAGCTCGACTGTGGTTCATCCAGTTACCAACAGACTCTGTCTCCACTTTCCAGCATCTCAGCGACTCCTTCTTTAGCCATTTCATTGGAGCCCAGCGCCAACGCCACCTTGTAACCCAACTCCTCAACATCCGTCAGACCGAGGGGGAGTCGCTGCGCAGTTTCGTTACCCGCTTCAGCACCGAATCCCTGCAAGTAGCGGAAAATGATGACAAGGTCATCCTCACAGCTTTCATGGCCGGGCTACGATCGTCTGATTTTCTCTTCTCCCTCTCCAAAAACCCCCCGACCTCTATGGCAGCCCTACTCTCCAAAGCCCAGAAATACATGAATGCTAAAGATTTACTAGCCGCTCGGCAGGATCTAATACCTAAAAACCCGACCCCCAGAGAAAGGAGAAAAGACTCAGAACCCAGAAACACCTAGTATAACAGCCAAACACCTCACTATACCGACCGACCTCCTCGCGCTGACCGGTCGGCACCAGCCTGACCGCCCGGTCGGTTCGAGTGGTACACGCCCCTTAATTCTCCCATGGAACAAGTCCTCCACCAGATCCAACGGGACTACCCCCTCAAATGGCCCCTACTCTCACAGACCCCTTCAAATCGAAAAGACCAGTCCAAATATTGTCGTTTCCACCAGGACCATGGCCATAACACTGATGACTGCATCAACCTCAAGGATCAGGTCGAGACCCTAATTCGTCAAGGGCGTCTCAGCGGGTTCATGGACACCCGTCCATAACAGAGGCAAAGAACCGAGCCCTTCAGAAACAACCGTCGGCGTACCCCACCCCGGCAGCCAGCCCAACCTAACCAAGGCCATGATTGCCCCCCATAACAGCCTCGGCCGCCAGGTAATCCCTCTCCGCCAGTTGGTGAAATCCGAGTCATTTCAGGTGGCCTTGCTTGTGGCGGGCCATCCCGCTCCGCTCAGAGGGCAGAACTTGGGAAGATAAGGCAAGGCTCGGACAGAACAGTTTCCACGGTAGACCGACCCTCCAAACAGCCCAAGCAGTGGACAGAGCCCATCACCTTCACGGACGCCGACTGTACAGGCATCTGTTATCCTCATGATGACCCTCTCGTCATTTCTGCCCTCCTCTCTAACTATAAAGTCAGACGGGTTCTCATCGATAACAGCAGCTCTTCAGGCATTATATTCCTCAACTGCTTCTGCCAGCTCAAGATTGGGGAGGAAAGTCTGTCTCCTCTCCAAGCCTCTTTGGTCAGTTTCACTGGCAACCGGGTGACCTCCATCGGCTCCATCGATCTCCCCCTTACCATCGGCGAATACCCACGGTAGACTACCAAGTTGGTCACTTTCCTTGTAGTCGACTGTCCCTCTGCCTACAACATCATCCTTGGCCGCACCGCCCTCAACGCTTTCCAAGCTATCACTTCAACCTACCACCTCGCCATAAAGTTCCCTACCGACCTGGGCGTCGGGATAGTAAGAGGAGAGCAGACCATAGCCAAGGAATGTTATGTCGCCTCACTCAAAGAAGTCAAGCTGAAGGAGGCCATGATCATTGAAGGACTTGACATCCAAGATGAGGACGAGCTGGTTAGAGGAGAACCGGTGGAGGAGCTCGTTGAGGTTCCCATCGATCCCACCAACCCTATGAAAACTGCCAAGATCGGCAGTCAACTATCTCCCCAAGCTAAGGCCGACCTTACCGCCCTTCTGATCGAGCACAATGATGTATTAGCCTGGACCCATTCAGACATGCCAGGCATTGACCCCTCTTTCATAACTTACCGCCTCAGCATCGAACCCCATTTTTGACCTTACCGCCAGAAGCAGCGCATCTTCCATCCAGAGCGCAATACACTTATAGCCGCAGAGGTTGACAAACTCCTTGAGGTCCAATTCATAAAAAACGTGGATTACCCTAAACGGTTGTCAAACGTGGTCCTAGTTCGCAAGAACAATGGCAAATGGCGACTCTAGGTCAATTACTCTGTCCTAAACCGAGCTTGCCCCAAAGACAGCTATCCTCTTCCCTGCATAGATCTGCTGGTAGACGCCACGGCCGGTCATCAAATGCTCAGCTTCATGGATGCTTTCTCTGGGTACAACCAAATCCTGATGCACCCGTCCGATCGGGAACATACATCCTTCATTACCAACCGAGGTACTTACCACTACCGCGTGATGCCATTCAGACTGAAGAATGCTAGGGCCACCTACCAACGATTGGTCAATGCCGTTTTCCATCATCAGATAGGTTGGAATATGGAAGTATATGTCGACGACATGCTAGTCAAGAGCAAACTCTCTATCGATCATCTGTCTGACCTGTGAGAGACCATCGCCGCCCTACGCAAGTACCAAATGAAGCTCAACCCAGAGACGTGCGCCTTCGGCGTAGAATCTGGGAAGTTTGTGGGTTTTATGGTCAGTCAGCGGGGCATTGAAGCTAACCCTGAAAAGATCAAGGCCTTGATTGAGATGCAGTCACCCAGAACGGTTAAGGAGCTTCAAAGGCTCATTGGCCGAGTTGCGGCTCTCAACCGCTTCATTTCCCGTGCAACAGATAAGTGCCTACCATTCTTCAAAGTTCTTTGGCAAACTTTTGAATGGACAACTGAATCTGAAGAAGCTTTTCAGCAGTTGAAGCAGTTCATGGCAAATCCCCCCTCCTTTCACAAGCAATTACGAGGGAGCCCCTCTTCCTCTATTTAGCCGTCTCAAGCACCGCAGTCAGTGTAGCTCTTATCAGGAAAGACGACTCTGTCCAACGGCCGATCTACTACATCAGTCGGGTTCTCAGGGGAGCAGAGCAGAATTACCCGCTGTTAGAAAAATTGTCCTTGGCCTTGGTCACCGCCTTCAGACGGCTCCGTTCTTACTTCCAGGCCCATTCCATAGTGGTTCTCACCGACCAAACCTTGAAGAAGGTCATACAACAACCAGAACTTTCAGGCAGACTCATGCAGTGGTCAGTGGAACTCAGTCAGTTTGACATCTCCTACCGATCTCGAACAGCAATTAAAGGACAGGCTGTCGCGGATTTCATCCTGGAATTCACTAATCCTATCCCAACCGCTGCGCCTCCACCCCCACCAACCCCTACCGAGCCAGAAGACCCGCATTCATGGACTCTCAACGTCGACAGATCATCCCGCAGGGAAGGTAGTAGGGCTAGCCTCATTTTCACCACCCTTGAGGGTGGTTATTTCAAATGTGCTCTCCGTTTCTTGTTTAATGCCAGTAACAATGAGGCCGAATATGAGGCATTGATAGCAGGACTCCGCCTCGCCAATGACATTGGAGTCAGCCACATCCGAGTGTTCAGCGACTCCCAGCTCATCGTCGGCCAGATTACGGGGGAATTCGATGCCAAGGAGGACACAATGCGGGCTTACAGGGATATGGCCCTCCCCCTTGTTCGCCTCTTCAATACCTTCCACATCAAGCACATACCTCGGGCGAAAAACTCCAAGGCAGATGAGATGGCTCAGTTGGCCTCTGCCGACCAGTCCGACCTCAACCATGGTGTCCGCCTCGAATACCTAGCCCACCCGGTCATCTCACCCGACCTACAAAAAGTGCAGTTCCTCCAAAACGAACCTATCCCTTGGGCGTCCGACATCTTCCTATTTTTGACAACGAGAGAACTCCCAGATGACCAACAACAGGCCGCCAAAGTCAGGGTCCGGTCGTCCAATTACATCCCTGTTAGTGGCGTCTTGTACAAACGTGGTTTTTCACGCCCATACCTGCGATGCCTCAATTCGGCTCAAGCAACCTATGTAATGCGGGCAATCCATGAGGAAATTTGTGGTAATCATTCGGGCGGCAGGTCTCTGGCCCACAAAATACGCCGTATTGGTTATTTCTGGCCAACTCTCAATCAAGATACGACTGATTTTGTGCTCAAATGTGATAAGTGTCAACGTTTTGCCAACATCCCTCATGCTCCTCCTACAGAGTTGATCGCACTTTGCAGCCCTTATCCGTTCGCCAAATGGGGGATCGACTTGGTCGGTCCACTTCCCACCGGCCGAGGTCAGACCAAGTTCGCGATCGTCGCCATTGATTATTTCACCAAGTGGGTAGAGATAGAACCCCTTGCCACCATTACCGAGCGGAACACAACCAAGTTAATCTGGCAGTCGATCGTTTACAGATTTGGCATCCCTCAGGCCATAGTCTCCAACAACGGCAAACAATTTGACAACGCCAAGTATAGGAAGTTCTGTGCCGACCTCCAGATTCAACCATGTTTCTCTTTCCCCGGTCATCCCCAGGCCAATGGCCAAGTCCAGGTCATTAACCGTTCTCTCCTGAAGATCATCAAAACTAAGTTCGAAGCTGCTAAGGGACTTTGGGCTGAGGAACTACCGAATGTACTCTAAGCTTACCGAACTACAGCTCGGACTCCCACTGGGGAAACCCTTTCCGCTTAACATACGGCGCTGAGGCGGTTATTCCAGTAGAAGTCGGTCTGCCTACTCCCAGGGTTTTACATCCGGATCCAGCACTAACCGAAGAGCTTCGTCGGGCAGACCTGGACCTAATTGAAGAACTCAGAAAGACCACCGCTGTCAAATTGGCCTCATACCAATAGAAAATGAGAACACACTACAACCGTAAAGTCCGACCAAGGGAGTTCGCTGTAAGGGACCTTGTCTTGAGAGAAGCAACTCTTGCCACCAAAAATCCGACTGAAGGTAAATTGGCAGCCAAATGGGAGGGACCTTACGTTGTGAAAGCCCGACCACGTCCGGGCACCTACCGACTTCAGGACATGAAAGGTCGAGACCTCCCTCACTCATGGAACGCCGAACACCTGAAACGTTACTTTTAATAAGTTCCTACTTTTGTATTGCTCAGTTATTATATTTTCCTTTCAGCAAATTTACACATTCTTGATATCTCCTTACGCAATGTAACTTTTTGATTAACTGGGTTACACTTTTCCTGCCAACAATTATATATCTCAGTTATCTGTATGGTGTCTCAATGAAGTTTTGATTGGAGCACTCATGAAAAGCATCAACCAGACTGAGCATCATAAAGCATCAGCCAGACTGAGCATCAAAAAGCTTCGTCCAGACCAAGCATCAAAAAGCCTCAGCCAGACTGAGCACTAAAAGCCTCAGCCAGACTGAGTATCATAAAGCCTCAGCCAGACCGAGCACTAAAAAGTATCAGCCAGACTGAGCATCATAAAGCCTCAGCCAGACTGAGCATCAAAAAGACTAAGCCAAACTGAGCACTAAAAACCTCAGCCAGACTGAACACTAAAAGCCTCATCCAGACTGAGCATGAAGCACTCGGCTAGACCAAGCCTCAGCCAGCCTAAGCATAACAAGTCTCAGCCGGACCGAGCGCCACAATTTCAGGTTCAGACTGAGTTCCTTACAACGTCAGTGAATCATAGCTTAGCCCAACTGAGCACGCGTGCAAGGCTCGGTCAAAGCCATCTATGCAAACTTCATGCTTGTGGAATTAGTAGACACACTTAGTCACAATTCCAGGTCCAAGTCTTTATACCACTCTTTGCTTAGTCAAATTCCAAAGACATTCTTACACGTTTTGTTTACAAGTCAGGTTATTTTCTTCTCAATCAAACTCTTACAAGTCAGCCTGTTTCCTTACAAGCCAAGCCTCACTCCAATAAACCACTAATCTACTTCAGCAGTGTGGCAAACACAAACTTATAATTTTACTACATTTTAAATTTCACTCTGCATTGAGGAGTTCCTAACTTTACCCTGCATTGAGTTTTTATTACAACTTCAATTTCACTCTACACTGAGGAGTTCTTAAATTTAGTTCTTATTACAAGTTTAACTCCACTTTGCACTTCACAATGAGTTATACACGTCTCGCCCACACCTCATTCATTCCAGTTGCACAAGCACAGACAATCAAATGAAAACATAATTGCAATTTTATTTATTCAGAAATTTGTACATGAGTTCATTACAGCCATTCAAAACAGAAAACAAAACAAAACAACAAACAAACACAAACACACAAGGTCTGTGCAAGGCGTTCTTCTTCTTCTTCAAACTACTCCTCTTCACTGGACACAACGTCTTCTTCTTCAATACCCTATCAAGGGGGGTCTGGGCCACATCGTCGTCATCGATTTTCACACTACTCAGGTCCAAGTCTGGGAACAGCTCCTCAGCTTTACGCTTGAACATTTTCCAACCACTGTCCCAGAACTCAGCCATTTCGTGCTTATAAAAGTCTGACCGCTGGAAGCTCTCAATCACTTCTACCTCAGTCCTTCCTCCAACAGTCGTCCTCGACAGACCCGCCCCCCCAGACTTCTCCCTCGCCAAGCTACTGGCGACCGCGGCATCCACTGCCATCTGAAATTCAGCAGACCCCTTGAACTGGTCCACTGCTGCCACATAAAGATCGGGGTAAGCCGTCCTTTTAGAGGCTGCCTTAGCCCTCTCCTCCGCCAACTCCTTATCCAGGGTCGCCCTTTCAGCAGTTGCCTTGGCTTTCTCTGCCTCCAACTCCTTCTGAAGGCTTTCCTTTTCAGCAGTTACCTTGGCTTTCTCTGCCTCCAACTCCTTCTTAAGGCTCTCATTTTCAGCAGCCGCCTTGGCTCTCTCTGCTTCCAACTCCTTCTGAAGGTTCTCCTTCTCCTTCACTGCCTTAGCACGCTCGCTCTCCAGCTCCTTTTGCAGACCGTCAATCTTTACGTCTGCCTCATCCTTTTGCCTGACCAGCTCTTCATTACTGCTCATCGCCTCTTTATGTCGTTCGACCGCGACCGTGCAGGGTTTTTGGGCCTCATCCAACCTCTTCTGCTCGCCAGCCAGTTGAAACTCGAGCGACACAACCTGGCAGCGTGTGTTCTCCAGCTCCACCTTGACCATTTGCAGTTCAGCGTGGGCACTCTCCCAGTTTGCGCTCTCCTTCTTCAACCTTGCAAGTTGAGCATTGGCCTCATCTGCCTTGAGCTTTGCAGCCCCAGCCTTCCTCAGCAGAGCCCCTGCTAAGGTGGTTACCTCCATTTGAGCGGAGCATAACCCCCTCAGCAGTTCAGCCTCATTGAATCTGGCTGTTGAGCGCAAGGCTGCCTCTTCTACAATCCCCACAAGGCAGTCTGCCCCTGCCCTGGCTGGGCCTTCTTCTCTCTCCAGCCGCTCAGCCACCGCACGAGCGTGGTAAATCGCAGTAGTCAAGCTGACTTCCCCTCCTTAGGGTGCAGGACCCCCTAGGGCTGTTCTTCCCTCCTTGGCTCAAGACCAGTCGCCCCACCTTCTACTTGCACTTTAGGGGCGACCCCCGCGGCGATCGCCGCCACTACTGGAACGACTTCCATGCCCTCTGAGGCAATGTCCACCACTTCTGGGGCAATTACTCTTCCTGGGGTCTCCTTCACTTCCCCCCCCTTCTGCCTCCTTCGCCATACTGGTCTCTTCTGCCCTCACTTCCCTCTTTCTCTTATGGGCAGGCTCTTCTTCACTTCTCCTCACTCTCCTTTTCTTCTTCACTACGCCCAACACCTTCATCTCCTTCAATGACCTCTCCTTCAAAGGATCTATTGGGGGTGGTTGTGGCACAAATTCACCTAAGTTTTTTTTCCCCAAGGATTTGGGGCGCGGTCGGATCCTCTCCCTTGCGACCGGCTTTGGCAGTCGGTCTGCTTGAGACTCTTTGAATTTTTGGGCTTTGGCAAGGATGGTCTGATCCTCCGCCTCTTGAGCCTTCTTCCTTGCCTCCAACTCCGTTCGGACGAGGTCCCCACCACTTGGCTGTGGACCCAACCCTGCCTCAAACAAAGCCGACAGCTGAACAAGCTCGTCCCACCTGACCCCTTCCTTCTCCCTCTATTCCTTTACCCTCTTCACCCTCTCCTCTGCTGCTGCTTCCACCTTTGGCTCCACAGACTTGGTGGGCACTTTCCAAATAGTACGCACTCCAACCCCTCCACTGGCAGATACATAGAACCACTGTGGTCTCCACCCCTTGATCGACGACGACAACCCCGCCACCAGCCCTTTCCCTGCCGCTACCTGCAAAGTGACCCAAGTCTCTTGCTGCCCTGAGGCCTTATAACATGCGAAGAATTCGTCTACTGTCATGGCCGCCCCTTCGTTCGCCTTCGGCCACGCACTTGCACAGGCCAGTAAGATCTTCCACGCATTTGGAATTAGTTGGCCCGGCGCTACCTCTAAACGATTCAGGATATCTACCACCACTTGCGGCAGGGATAGCCTCAGTCTTCCCTTCAATGCTTCCTCAAAAAGGGCAAACTCCCCTGGCCTGGCGTCGGATGGCCTCTCCATCGACATTGGCAACGACAACTCTATTTCAGCAGGCACCTGGTATTTTTCGTGAATAGCCTCCAAATCCGCTACAGTAACCGTTGATCTATCTGCCTTTGTATGCCAGTGATCTGGTTCTGTCTGGCTGATTGGCTTTGGAGCTGCTATCATAGTGGAACCATGGGATCGTACCACCGACTCCCCCACCCTCTCCATCCTATATTGCTGTGCTAACTCCACTGCATCATCATCACCAAGTGGATCCACTCTGACATTCGTAGTTTCTTCTTGGGCCATTTCTATGGTATGCTTGCGAATCGCTTCGGATGCAGGTGCAAGGAAGTTGAAAAGGTGTTGTAGAGGTGTATCGCGAGCAACAAAGGAATTCACACTTGGAATATTTTGATTTTTCGTAAACAAGTAGGTGAATCGAATAATGCCAAAAGCCCACGGTTTTCCCGTATTACATGGATCCCAATTAATTTTCGCCAGCTTAAAAACTTTTCAAATCATCCGCCAAAACTGTCTTTTCAACACCCATAATGACCTATCATTTCACTTCTGATCTAACGCCTAATCTCCCCTCCCCCCGCGGGATGTTGCCACGTGTACGACCACGATCCACTGTCTCCTCCCCTTACCTTGTCTTTTCCACTTCAAATCACCACGTGACACGTCGCCTCTCGAGCCCCACGCCCCTCCACCTCACCCTTCGCAGTCGACCCTCCTCGTGGTCAACCCTTCCACTCGGTCACCCTTCGCGATCGGCCCTTCTCGTGATCGACCCTCCCACTCGGCCAACCTCCGCGGTCGACCCCCCTTCGAGGTCGGCCCTCGTCGTGGTCGACCCTTCCACTCGGCCAACCTTTGCGGTCGGCCCTCCTCGTGGTCAGCCCTTCCACTCGGTCACCCTACACAGTCGGATCACCTCCCGGTCGGTTCACCCTCTCGGTCACCCCTGCCGGTCGACCTCCATCCTGCCAATCCCTAACACCCTCATCTTCTTCATTTGTATTCCCTTCGTTGGACTAAAGCCGCACTCGGGAATGGGGGACTACTGACGTGTATAAGCCCATAAAGGCCATGAATCACTATGACCAACCCAAGCCCATCACTTGGAGCCCAATACATAACCCAGCTGGTAAGGTCCAGGACAGCTGGAATCCAACATGGCATAAAGAGCCAATGACATTCAGACACATGGCAGGTGAAGGACGAGCCACATCAGCAAACAAAGATCTGCAAAGTTATTGCCACTGCACATCACCATTAATGCAGCCCATCACAGCATTTATTACGACAACACCTCTCCGTCGAAATAGGACCCCCTTACCCTGAACAAAGTAAGCTACAGCATAGACTTTCGGCGAGGAGGTCAGGTCGAAAGGGACAGCGAAATGATTACCAAAGAATATAAACAAACGTTGAAGACAAGAAAAAGGTTAAGCTTTTCTATCTCTAATCTCTCCCTCTACACTCTATTTCTCTTCCTGACTTGCTCGTCGGAGGGTTCACTGGGGGACTACCCCGTTCCCCGTTGAACTTGTTTGCAGGTTATCCGGTGGGCTTGATCATTTGGACCTGGGCTTGAGGAGCTTGGACCAGTCCGATCCATTCACTGGGACAAACTGTATCATCATAAATCATTAATAAAAAATAAAAAATTATTTATTTGATAACTCTAGTAACACAATTGTCATATTTTTTCAAAAACAAATAAATGATGATAATTATAATTTTGATAATAAAATACAAAATATGATTAATTTGATTTTTTTAGTAAGTAATCCCCACGCACAAATCTAAAAAGATGAACAGTAGTGATTATCAAAGTTAGTCACGTGAATTATTAAACTGGATATAATTCAGACTCGAAAGTACACATCTATCAAAATAAAACAAAAAAAAATACTTCCCACAACACTATTTGCTCGTGAACAAAATCTAATAATGTATTAGTTTTGATAGCTATTAGGGCTTTGTAGGAGAAGATTTTTGAAGAAATTGTCTTATTATTCATGCACATGACAAGGCTTTAATCATGTGAATGTGGTTTCTCTGTATGGTCCCTCAACTGAGAGGGTCTAGGACCCAAAATTTTGTGCCCGTGACAGACTAGTGCTGGGCCCATCCCGTGTGTACCATAGATAAGCACCTATATTATTAATAATCTTGACCTTTTATTTCTTTCCTCTTTCATTCCAAATAACATTCATGCACAATGATCAAAGAATGGAAAGGGTTAGGGTAGATGAGTTCTTTACCAAACTCGAGTTTTTTTTTTTAAATATGCAAAAAATTAAATGCAAGATTTTTGAATTTATTTAATTCAACTGAATTTTTACTTTCACTAGAAAGCTATTTTTTTAAATATCTTTTAAAAAACAAAAATGGATTTTCAAAGCACGACTTTAATTAACTTAATACAAAACTTAGAACATGGTTTTTGTACTTGAAATCATGTTTTTAAAAAAACACAGCTTTAATAAACAACCAAAATTGGATAAACAAGTTGAAAACTATCTAAACTAGGAAAATAAAATCTCAAACAAGTCAAGTTTGTTTTAGATAAAATAATAAATTACACTTTTCACCGAACAATTTTTTTCGTAATTTTACTTTGATTCCTCACATTTCTAATTGCAACAATTAAATTCTCAAGTTCAGCATGTGTTTCAACATGAACCTTATATAACCACCAACTTTTAAAATTCAAGTGAAAGTTAACAACAATGATTTAGACCACTAAAAAATACATCACTAATAGCACTAATACATTGGAAATGACAAAAAAAATAATAAAAAAATAAAAACAAGACATAGAAAGTGGGTGAGGCCCACTACCACATCATTAGTGCTCCCTTTAGTGATCCCCTTTTAGTGCTCCCAAGCATTTTTCGAAAGTTAAAATGTGAAATTTAAAAGGTGATGACAATTATAAGGTCTCGTTTGGTAACCTTCAATTTTAGTCAAAAAGTCACCACAAATTGTCACATTTTTTTTGTACATCTTTTTGTAAAAAATTAAAAAAATATTAATAATCTGTTTCCAAACGAGGCCTAAGTTGCCTTATAATTTTGTTTATATGCTTTCCTCCAAAACATGCTCATGCGGCTCTCACATGAACAATTTCCTTGTAAATTTTTAATGTTAAGAATGGAGGAAGGACTTGATATATGTATTCAAATCCAAATAACTTTTGCAATTAAAAAGTAACTATAAAATAGACTATAGTGAAATTATGACAAAAGTTGAAAGGTAAAAAATGTGATTTACCGATAAAATTAGTGTTGATATTTTCATAGAGAACATTGAATGCTTTTGTATTGTGTTTCTCAAAGTATCTCCAATAACTTTTCAAAAGCTTTTTTTTTTTTAGTAGTTATTTTAAAGAGCTCACTACAAAAATATTATGAATAAAAAAATGTGAAAATTTGAGTTAGAAATAAATAGAAAAATATATTAAAAAATAGAAAAAGCTAGGAAGCATAGTTAGAGTAGTTTCAAAAGGCCAAATAACGGTGTCTTTTGGGTCTAGACCTTAGTCTTAAATAAATGCTATACAATAGAGTCATTTAATTGGACTCGGGTGCTGCTGTAGCAGTGATCTACTGTGAGTTTGTGGACACTTTTTTGAGTTTTTTTCAATGATCTGAACCGTTATATTGTAGAGTTCGTCAAGTATATCATTCATGCAAAAAATTAAATTAATCAAAAATTTGTAACCCCGTGATTAGATTCAAATTGTTTACAAAAATTATCAAGATAATGTCAACCGTTTATTTTTTCAAAAACAAATGTATTATAGATTTCCAATCAATTTGATTTTTTGTATGAATGATCTATTCAACAAATCTTACAATATGAACGATTCAATTCATCAAAAAAGACTTAGAAAAAACCTTATGACTCACAGCAGATTGCTGGCACCCCCGGGTTCCATTTAATCATGTAATAATAAATTGATATTCACTTTGTAGCTAAAATTTACCGTAGCTTTCTAGTTAGAGTAGGTTCATTAGAAGGTGAGGTAACTTCCCAAATAAGAAGCTCACTTTCTAGCTAAAATTTAGAGAAGGATTATGGAACCTTGTTGGATTGGAGTAGCTCTCAAGCAGCTCATTGGCAAGAGAGCCCAAGAGAGAGAGACTAATCAGCAAAATATAGTTGAGTTAGGTCCTTTTCTTGACAGCCTCACAAAGGCTGTGGCACAACAATTTGGCTTTTCCAACAAACCAAAAACAAAAGACAGCAATCCAATCAAAAATAAATGTCCATCCAGAGCTGCAACGTCATTTACAGGGCCCACCACACAAGTTTTGTGGAGCCCATAAACGAATCCTAGCTGTAGCTTGGAAATTTCACTCTCTCCTCCCTGGTAATGTATGTGTTGTCGTGTTCTATGAATTGAATTGAGTACGACGGGGAATGACACTAGACAAACAGAGAAATTTACCAAACAAAACATACCCAAAAGTCCACTGATTAGGGAGGAGGTGTGCGCGGTGTGATTCGAATGGTTTAAGAATAAAATTATAAATTAAATGATGGATTAATAGATTAATAGATTGATAAATTACGATTTGAGCAGTTTTTGACGGATTGACAAATTAAATAATATTTTAATTAATTATTATATATTTGCATAATATATAACACTAATTTATATATATATATATATAAAACATAAAATAATTTTACAAAATATGTTTCATATTATATAACTATTAATTTATAATAAATTTCATATCTTAAATTTATGTCACACTCATTTTTACTTTGATATTTCATTAGAGGTTAAAAAATATATATATATTAACTATAGTGGAGCAGAATGGTTTGGAAGGCGAATTATGAATTTTAAAATTTAAACCGCGATTAATGATTAAAACGGTGTGAATTAATACGAATCGATACGATTTTAACAAATTGAATAATATTTTGTACAACCGTAGATGAGAGGGTCTAGAGCTCATATGATGGTCATCGTCATCAGTCCTGACAAGTCAACATACCAACTGCAGTGCATGTTCATGAACTTGAACACAAGGTGTCAGGATATGATCGAATCATTCAAAGAAAAAATTTGAAAAAATTACTCTGGTTATCTTGGTTGTCCAAGCAAAAGACACTGATAAGAGGGCGGGATAGGACTACCTTATTTCGGAATAAGATTATCTTGTATTTGACCTGTTCATTTGTTCCCACGAGAACTTATACAAGATAAAGATTTCGTCACAAAATAACTAAAATACTCTCTTCCAAATAACTTATCCCGGCATTTAGTATTTACAAACCAAACACATGCAAGAGTGTGAAACCAAATTCATCAATAAGATGTTGACCTTCAAAAGAAGGAAAAAAAAAAAAAGAAGGATTTTCTAGAAAGACAAACATGTTAATTGGTTAGATCTGTTGTCATTTGAAGCCAAAATCTTTCCAATTAACCATAGTTTTATTCTTGCCTAAAAAAATTGTAAAGTAGCCACAAAATATTGGAATTGGGGATGCTATTACACGGGTTGTGCAACAGCAATTGTTATGCACCGAAATAGGTCTATTTTGGGATTCATTTCAATAATCCGAACCGTTCATATTTTGAAATACATTAAGTAGAACATTCCTGAAAAAAGTCAAATTAATCGGATATCATTTATCTATTCATCCACTCACATTTTTATTTATTTTAATACTTTAAATCACAATTATTTTTTATTTTTGTAGATACAAATGTGAGTGGATAAATGGGTAAACGATATCCGATTAACTTGATTTTTTGCAGACATGTTCTACTTAATGTATTCTAAAATATGAACAATTTGGATTATCGAAATGGGCCCATTTCGCTGCACAGCAGTTGCTGCTGCGCAACCCACATCCCCTTTTTCCAAAATATTTTATGATATTATTTATATAGTGCTACCAACAATTAAGAAACCGCAAAGCATAATAGATGAGTCATCTCTTGTCATTACATTAACTTAACAATCAATGATCAACATTGTCATATCCATAAAAAAAAAATTACTACATTAATTGGAAACACCAAGTAAAAATATCATTGTACTTTGAAACAATGGAATAATTACAATCTTTGCCACAAAAAAAAAAAAAAAAACTAGGGATGGACCACAATAAACTGCAAGTGATTAACTATCTAAGCCCTATAAAAAAAAAAAAAAAAAAAGTCCTAGGCAAGCTTTATTTATGGGTTTTAATTTGTTGATGAGTTTTAATCCCTATCCCTATCAATATGTTGATGGGTTTTAATTTTCATTATTTTTGTTTCCAAAAACACAGTATTGCTCCATTCAAGGCATATAATCAGGATCACAACAGACAAACGTATAAAATAAACTATAGTCAACTTGCAGCTCAAAAGAAAATCTTATGATGTGCTCAGTATAAAATTGCCTATTCTGTAGACAATATAATAGTTCATCTTGAGTTTTTCATTATTGTTATTATTATTATTATTATCAAACCCATGCTCTACTTTAAAACAAATTTTGTAAATTCAATCAATTTTGCACTTATTTTCCAAACGCATGTTTTGTGAACTCAAATTTACAGAACAAAACTTCAATTAACTTATAGAAAAAAATTTAAAAGTCTTGTTCATGAAGTTGTGTTTGAGAAAATTTCTTCAAAAACATCGGTTTGACAAAGCAACTCACTACGGGGAATTAAATTTTGTAATAAATCATGTCGGTAAAAAACTCAATTAAGTTTATGAACACACAAACTAAAATATAAAATCAGATATAGAAAATACATAAAAAGATAAGATTTTATAAATTTATTGGTACGCTCCACTTTTTGGAAAATTATTCTATCCATTATTATGTTTTTGTATCCGAAATTTTGTGTATAGTATCTGTGTTCTCAAATTATCGAACTCTAAAAAGTGGAAGCCTTCTTACCCATTTTGATGGAAGCTACTTTCAAATTCTTGTCAGTAGCATCAACAGAGCAATGGAGGGGCCAAACAAATTTGGAAGTTGGCTAAAACCATCACGAGCAGATGTTTGAAGCCTCCATATTCCTGCAAGTCTCTCATGTCTTCCTCCACTTTATTATCTCTTACAAAGAACTCTTCAATGGCTTCATCCTCGTGAGATAAACAATATATCACACAATTCAATGGCTTCCACCTCTTCTTCTTCTTCTTCTCATGACCATGAAAGACCGAACACTGAATCCATACAAGCAGTTGTTGCTTCAATCAACCAACACATAAATGAATTCCTCGCAGACGCCAAAACCCGGAAATCAGTAAAATCCAAATGTGGTTCAAAGCTCAAGATCCAAAAGAGAGAGTTCTTTGAATTCTCAGAGCACTCGGTACTGTCAAATCTGTACTGGGGCATAGAGAATATTGAGGCTGCAATTCAGTCAAAGCGGCCACAAGAGAAATCCCACAGGTTGAGGAATTCAGAGCAAATGCTTCAAGTTCCCGCGTTGATCAACGAGCACGGAGTCACAGCCGGAATTTCAAACCACTACTTGATTTGCTGCTCTTACTTTTATCTTTCCGTGGTTCGGAAACTCCAAGGGGATGAGTGGCAAGTCGCCTTGCATTTTTTGCAAGCTGTTTTGGTATCCCCAAGACTCGTTCAGAGACAATTTTTACCAAACCTATGCAATAGTCTGTTTCTAATGTCCATGACATCTGAAAGGGAAATGGGAGGCTTGAAATTGGCGTCTCTGATGGATTCTGATGAGGATGAGACCGGAGAGGCAATGAGGAACATGGCAAGGAGGTATAAGGCCTGCTTGACATATTATCAGGTTATGTCATACGGCGAGACGACTCGGTGGAATCCCGGATGCAGAGATATTGCTTTCGCCAATGATGAATCACAATCTTTCACGTAAGCCCTCAGTGCCTGCCATGAATTCTTCAGTTAATATTTTATTTTTCCAAAAATCGCGACTTAAAATTTAGGAGTTTGAAAGTATTTGAGATTATATAGAGTCACTGGTCTTTTAAAGTATGCCAATTGCTAAGACTAATCAGAATTGATCTTCGCAAACTCATGTCATAACAAACTACGCAGAATACCAACACAAACCAAATTAAAAACTTGACTACTCTTTCAAAAATTTGTAAAAACCTACTTCCCAGATTAATTTTGCTTTGAAGTCTGAAACAATAAATGTTTGGTTAGCCAGCAAACTTCGACCATGGTCTACAGCTTCTTTGTCTAAAAGGAAAGTAAAATCGAAAAAGTGCATAAAAGCTTATGAGCTGTGTATTGAATTTTTAGAATTGTAATCTATTCTTTGTATTTGACCAATTAACATGTCCCAAAACTGAATTACATCACGAGAGCAGATATAGCCTTAGGTAGAGAGAAAATGGCAGCGGAGAAGCTCTGAATCACCAGGGGGAGGCTTCTTTTTTATGCATGGAGAAGGTCTTCTTTTATAGGGTGGTCAAACCTTATGGGACAGCTCAACCATGCACAGAGTCCCATGTCCAAGGGCAGGTGACTCATTCCCCTTAGGAGGTTTTTCAACTACCAACTGCACCAATGATCAGACCTTGAGGGTTGCATCATGGGACCACAGTGGTAGGTATGTCAAACCTGGGAGGCTTAGAGATTGTTTCAGAGAAGCTCCAGTGGTTAAGTGCCCTTCTCAAGATACATGTCTAGGTCAAAATCTAGCCCCGACTTCTTATAGGATCTCTCTTCCGAAGACTGGTCAAGGCGCATGTCCCCTCCCACCTGAGGGAGAGGGTTGTGAGACACCTCAACGAACCCTCAACTCTAGCCTCCATGACACACCTCTCATCTAGTGATCCTGCATGGAGCCATGGGTCACTTGGTCATCTCATGGCCGAGGCAACAACCCCAATGGGGTTTCCTAGTACCTGCTCCCAACCTAGGCCGATATGGCAACATCATGGTGTACCCTTTTGAAGACCAAGTATATATCAAAGGCCAAGGTTACCACTTAGTGGTGGCTATCAAATGCCATGGATGGTTACACTTGGCCGAAGAGTTAAGTGTGTTTAAATCTTGGAGAAGGGCAAGAGGGGACCATGCTGGGGGGGTAGTGAGCGTGTCAACCACGAGGAGAAAACACGCTCAAGCAGAGTATCATTGACTGACCGGAAGGATGTTAATGATGCCTTAGGCTCAAAGCTAGGGCACCAAGTGCTAGCATAGCTCAACTCCAAAGGAGAGTACGTAGGGATGCAAAGTTGGCCAACATGTCATCTCACGGGGCTGATGTGTGGCACCATATGATGTGGAGATGCCATGGCAATGCCACGCAGCAGGACTGGATACCCATACCCACAATAGGACTCAATAGGACTCAACAAAGCATGAATTCTAAAGCACAGTCAAACTATCAAGAGGATATCATTTTGTTTCTTTATCTCCTGAACTCATGGCTTATAAAACTCAGCTGAAACTTATTTGTTCAAGCAAAAATTTGAGACATTATGACAATTTCACAAGTTCTCATCATTGTTCATTGCTTCTGAACAGGAATGGGGAGTCCAGTGGCACTGAATCTTCAAATTTACAAGAATGTGGAAACAGCTTGCAAACTGATTGCCATGTAAGCCTTGACTCACTTTCCTCTTATACACTACAGCATATCTAGCATTAAAATGTCATAATCATATCTTATGTAATCATCAAGCTTCAGGATGAAGAAAGATAAAAACTACAACATAATAATATAATTCACTTAAAGAAGCACTAGCATAGAACAACACACTCGGACACACCATGCGCAAAAACTTCCAAATAACTGACATAATTGTGGTTCAATGTTTTTAATTGAGAGTTGCCTTTTTCATAGGTCAATTTTCTCCTGTATAGTAAATTTGTTTAACTTGTGCATAACAAAAAAAAATTAATATGACATATCAATGCAGCCTGAGAAGTTGCATCCAATTGATCCTGAAGAATATATAACTCGTAACATTGCAAAAGAGTCAAAGGTATCTGATATAATGGAGTGTCAAGAACATATAGAAGCCCTAAAAATTTTTGATCAAGTTCATAGTGAGGAAGGAAGGGGAAGCTCAAATATCAAATGTCTTCAAGAACTGCTGACAGAATCCCAGTCAGACACACCGATTTCTGAGGATTCATACAATAGTGGTTCTGATGATGAGGATGAAATTGAGGTAATTTTCATTTAAAAAGACCACGGCCTTGTTTGGTTTGTCTCTTGAGAGAGAATTTTTGAGAAAAAATTTCAAAAATCTGTTTGGTTGAAAATTTTTGAAAAAAAAAAATCCAAAATCACTTTTCTCTCTATTGCACATCAATCAATCACTTTTTCTTTCTCCTCTCTCCTTCTCTCACATTCTACAGATCAACCAATCACTTTTTCTTTCACACTCATCTATTCAATTACAAAAAAAAATTAAATTAAATTATCCCAAACTCCAAAACTATTTTCAAAACGTACAACCAAAACAAATTTTCAAATTTTGTAAACTCTTTCTAGAAAATTATTTTTCAAAATTGTTTCACAAATACAAACCAAACATGGCCCACATTTCTCAGGCATTTCTTTAATTTATTATTCTTTTTTGGAGCTAATCTTACTATGATGCTCACTAATCTCCTGAATCAGGTGTATGCAGATACCAGTGAAACTTCGAAGAGAACTGTAGTAAATGCAGATGATCCACAACCAGAAATTTCTGATCAGTTTGTTCCTCATTCATAACAATATTTTGGTTTCATTTTCAGAATCTATTTTACAAAAAAACACTAAAAACTAAATTGGTGAAAAAATAACAAAGAATACAATAACACTCATCATTTTCGTATTGTTTTCTCTTTTTGTGTAAAAATAGTTTTCCAAAATTCAAAAACATTTTTTTGGTGTTTATTTTCATCAAACTATTTTTCAGAAAACAGATTCTGAAAATATTTTTGCATTCAAAGGAAATATGTTCTAAATGTGATTACATTGACACATGCAGGAAGCTGGTTTTACCTTGCTCCACGTCGGGTCAAGAGTATGCAATATCTTTACCTCAAGCTCCTAGAAATCAAGCACATGCAAAAGTGAATGAAGGATACATTACCAACTTCCTTTCAGGAAGAAGTTACAGATCATTCAGTGCTTTGGAGTTATCCATCTTTGAACTCAGAGGCATGGATTCGTGTACTCTATGGAATTGCCACATGGAAGAAGGGACAACTCGAAGGAGATTACACCAGCAAGATCTCCAAATCTTCAATCATCTAACATCAACAGCTCTGAAGAATTATCAGTTAGCCCAAATGCATCACCAAAGAAGTATTAAGAGTAGACAGAATCCATATTCCCAAAAGAACCCAAATGAAGTTTGTTTATGTACTGAGAAGGGTTCTGAAAATGAACTAATTGGAGTTCTTGAGAAAGCAATTTCAAAACTATGCTTCTCAGAAGGGTTAGGAACATGCTATGAAGATTACACTCAAGAAGTTGTAAAAATGTATGAAATGCTGAGCAACAAAAGAGGAGTTAAATACACTCTGTTAAAGGACATAATTTTGGATCAACTGCTAACAGCTATATCAACTTCCAAAGAAGTGGGAGTTATCAGGGCATCGGTTTCCATACTTTCAAGTCTCGTTTCAGGGAACAAAGCGGTTATACAAGACATGAACAAGAACGGTTTACAATTATGCGATTTAGCAAGTGCTCTAAAAAGAAACGTGCACGAGGCAGCGATTCTGATTCATTTAATAAATCCACCTCCCACAGAAATTAAGACTTTAGAACTCTTACCCACACTGGCCGAGGTTGTGTGCACTTCAAACAGTTACAAGGGTGGGCTAGCATCGCTTCTTCCGACACCTCCTGTAGCATCATTGATGATTATCGAAGTATTAGTAACTGCATTTGACTACGCTACAAATAACATGCACTTAGCTGCGATTAACTCACCACAAGTCCTCTCTGGGCTTTTGGAAGTTCCAAGAAATAATAATTTGGAAGACTTCACTTCTTTGGCCACTATTCTCGTGAGATGCATGAAATTTGATGGACAATGCAGAAAATATATAGCAAGATCTACTCCCGTGGCGCCTTTTATCTCTCTCCTAAGAAGTAATCAGGAGCGAGGCAAGTTCATCGCCCTAGAAATTTTCCATGAAATCCTCCGCATGCCACGGTATGAGAAATGCTTAAATCCTCTACTTTTCATGTTATTTGATATATAACTATAGTTACATGAGAAATGAATATAACTCATAATACTCAATAAACTTGTTATATGCATTACAAGATCTGTTCATTGTTTTTTAGGTCATCAGCTACCAATTTGTTGCAGCAGATACGAAAAGAAGGAAGCATCAACAATATGAATATATTACTGCTCCTCATCCAACAATCACAACCTCAGTACAAACTTCTGGCTGCAAATTTGTTGCTTCAATTAGACACACTGGTATATTATCTAGTTTGTAAGTCATGGTTTTATTTTTATTTTTTTCCACAGATAATTGTTGCACCTTCCATACTAACATATTGTGTGATTCTTATCAAATATGCAGCCACCATGAAAGCAACTTGAGAAAAATGTTTTTATCCAAGAAAAATCTTAAAAATTATATATTTCAAATCTATTTATCAATCTCTTTAGCTTTCCCCCTACTTAATAGAAACTCCAACCCGAGTTTATAATACATTTTTGGAAAACTCGAAATAAATCAACCAGTCCAAGTTTCTCTTCAATTGACATAGGTGTTTACAGGCATAAAGCATCAGAAACACAAGATGAATCTGTAAAGTTGATAGAAATCACAAGCTTACTTGAAATTCAAATCCATAACCGACTCTTTAAATAGGTAGGTTACAGCATACATAAACAAGTATAAGACGCACTTGTGATTCTGCTAGATGTGTGATAAAGCCAATCATGTAGAATTCTATTCAGCCTTCCACGCTACAACAATTTAGTCATGTAACTTGATGAGAAACATTTTTCAGGAAGACTCACCCGGTAAAAGTACATATAGAGAAGAGGCAGTGGAGACCCTCCTCAGGTCATTGACCTGTGAAGAGGACTCTGCTATGCAGCAATTGTCAGCATTCCTTCTATCAAACCTTGGAGGAACATATTCCTGGACAGGGGAACCATATACAGTAGCATGGTTACTGAAAAAGACAGGTTTGACCTCACCGCATTACAGAAACATGATAAGAAACTTCAACTGGTTGGATAAAAGCCTACAGGTGAGTGGTAGTAAAAAAATCAATTTGGTATAGCTTAAAACTGGGGGGAATATCAGATAAATGGGAAACGGGAAAACATTGCAAATAAATGGAGTGCAAGTGAGATATGTGCCCGGTGCAAGAAAAAACTACACAAAATGACACACTTCTGACTTGCAACCACTTGCACTCCATTGATTTGCAATTATTTTCTGGTGCAAGTGAGAATTGTGCAAAAATGGCACAATTCTCACTTACACCCACTTGCATTCCATTGATTTGCAATTATTTTACCCATTTCCCATTTGTCTGATATTCCCCCTTAAAATATCTACAGCTAAGGTTGTTTATGTACACATTATCGTTTAACTGCATGAACTTGCAGGACTCGGGTATAGACGCATGGTGCAGCAAGATTACAAGAAGTGTTACTAAAATTGGGGAGCCTGTTTTTCATGCTTTGGAGAAGGGATTGAAGAGCAGGATAAAAAAGGTTTCTCGACACTGTCTGACAGTGACTGCATGGATCGGGTGTGAAATTGCAAGAATTCCAGATGACTTGAGATGTACTGCAAGTGAAATCTTGTTAAGTGAAGTTGAGCAATTTTTGCATCCTGGCTTTGAGCTGGAAGATAGACTTTTAGCATGTCTATGCATCTATAACTATGCTTCCGGTAAAGGTAATGCCACACTGAAAGATTTCAGAATAATATATGCCACGGAGGAATACAAAGTTGATGACTAAAAAACACAAAAACAAATGTGCAAAATCATTCATGAGGATCTAGCTGGACAAGTCAAAATTAGCAGAATTCTTTTGTATATTTTTGAAATTTTGAAATTTTATACCAGGATCAAATTTTAGTATCAACATAAGACCAACTATTTACACCAACCGAGATTTTGCTAAGAGGTCTAATCTAGTTCAACAAAGATTTTGCACCAAATGATGAAATGCACACCTTAATGCCTAATAAACAAACAACGGAATGAAATCGAATGTTTTCTATCTCCTGGTGGTCCAAAGTGTCCTCTAAATTAGAAAAATGTCAAGAATTGTCATTGGAAATGAAGAAAACGTAACTCACGAGAACTTCTAGGAACTCCACATCAATTAGCAGCTCTGAAATATGCTTTTGACTTTGATTTTATATAGATTTCTTCTGTGCAGGAATGCAGAAACTACTTCACTTCTCAGAAAGGAGTAAGAGAGTCACTTAGAAGACTTTCGAAGGTAACCTGGATGGCAGAGGAATTACTTAGGGTTGCTGATTATTTCTTGCCTAACAAATGGGTGAGTCTTCTGATTATTAGATACGTGCTTCGAGTTTGAGCAACAACTCTTATCGCATAAAAAATACACCAGGTGTGATCCAGCCATGTACGAATCCTTTCAGAATTATGCCATTTCTATGGCCTCAAAGTGGCATGACAAATTATCTGCTCCGAACTGGCTCTAATTAGCAACACTTATACAGAAGTGTGGCCCTTTCTCTTATGACCAACAAGTACACACGCAGAAAATTTAGAGTCCAGACAGAGGAAACAATTATAAATAAAGTACTAGTGCATTCTAAGTAATGGCAACAACATCAACCCCTGTCCCTCATTCCACACCATCTCAAATACTAAAAAGTGAATTTTCTCTTTCAGATTCTGGCCTAAGAATAACTTTCTTCCAGAAATTTGAATACCATGAGAATGATTTATAAATAACTAGCATTGTAATTTTATTATCTACTAAATCATATATCTAACTAAGAACCAGACAAATGAAATACCAATATAGCATAAATGTAGAAAAGAACTATAGATTAGACAGGATAACTCAAAACACACCAATCAGACGCCCGCTCGAATATGATTATGGTGAATAACAATGCTTTCCTCATAAAGGTAGTAGCATAAATGCTGCCCAAAAGTTAACAATGGCAGCAATTATATCAAAATTATTTTTACTCTTTTTGGTTTTGTTTACAAGAAATATTGATAGTGCTAACAAATTCCATTTACGGTCTTGATCGTTTCATTATAATGGTAAGAGCAGCGAATTTCTTGTGTTCACACGCAAATTCTGGAGGCAACTCAAAACTACAGCGGAGCTGTAACCGCTCTCATCTACTACAGGGGACAGCTTTGCAGTGGATATGCAGATGGTTCAATTAAGGTAGCAATGCCACCTTCTGCATTATACTTAAAAGTCACTTTTATGGTTGATTGTACACCAAGAACTTAGCATTGTAACATGGTTGTGGAGGCTCCAACTGATCACATTCAGAATGGAAAAAAACAAAAAAACAAAACTGTTTTTAAGTGTGGTTGTCTGCTCTCATTAAATAGGTTTGGGACATCAAGGGCCAGACAGCCACACTTGTGTTGGACGTGAAGGAGCACAAAAGCGCCGTGACATGTTTTTCACTTTTTGAACCAGGGGAATGCTGCTTGTTGAGTGGATCAGCAGATAAAACAATTAGGGTAATTTGATAATTTCATATAGTTGATGACATTTTCCATACTTTAATTGGATGGATGAAGAAAACAGTACTATATCTGAAACTTCTCTACTTGTCCTTGGTGCAGATTTGGCAAATGATCCAAAGGAAACTGGAGTGCTTGGAAGTAATAAGAGTGAAGGTACCAATTCAAAGTTTAGATACTCACGGCCAACAGATTTTTGCAGTTACACAAAGCCACGAGATGAAGGTAAAGTTTCTGTCTTCCAGAACTTGCATTAAATATGTAGAAGGATGAAAAAAAATCCTTCAAACTAGTTTCAATATAATTTTCAGGTGTTTGAGGCATCAAGAACAACCAGAGACATTTGCAAAGATAAACACGTGCAGTGTGTACGGGTAACTAGTGGGAAGGCTTATGTAGGTTGCATGGATTCAAGCATACAGGTTGGTTTGAGGGACTTGTCTAATACCAAAGTCATGCACAAATTAAAATCATAAGTAATGTATAACTCAATTTAGGAGCTAGCTATAGCAACCAATCGGAAGCGAGAGATCAAAGCGCCATCAAAGAGTTGGAGGATGAAAAGCGGGCCCATCAATTCGATTTCCGTGTATAAAGATTGGCTATATAGTGCAAGTGCAGTAGTTGTTGAGGGGTCAAATATCAAGGTAAGGAATATAAATTGTTTACCTATGTTAAGATTTCAATGAATGATTGGAAGAAATAATGCAGGGATGGGGAAAACAGAGCAAACCACAAATGTCCATGGTGCCAGACAGAGGAACAAGTGTGCTGGCAATGGAAGTAGTTGAGGACTTCATATACTTAAACTGCAGTCCATCAACAAGCATCCTTCAGGTACTTAATGTATATATATCATGTATAAAGCATTTATTGAGATTGTGAAAGTTAAAGGTACTTGCTATTTAGCATAATAAAAACACTTATGTTGTGTTTGGTTGAGGGATTTGAGGAGGGATTTGGAAAGGGAAATGGAAAAGGTAGGTGAAATATGAATAAAACATGCCTAAATTTCACATAGTTTCACACACCTTTTCCCTTTCCCTTTCCAAATCCCTCCCCAAATCCTCTAACCAAACACACCATTAGTATAGTCCAATGAATGCACTCATCAATATAGGACTTTATGGCAAGAGTTAGGCATCAAGGCTGCACCAGCAGTGGTGGAGACAGGAATTTGGCTGAGGGCGGGCAATACTAAGGAAAATTATTGAGTTGGATTGATTTGGGACACAATGTTTAGTTTGGTTTGATTTGATAAATAAATCAATTATTAATATTTCAAAACTATTCCAATTTTATACATATCACAACAATAAAATCATAAAAAATGAAAAATACCAGTAAAATACACATAATGAATGGAAATGTTTCCTTAGATTTATTTGTGAAGAAAATAAGGAGTCAATCTATTCCTCATTCTAATCAATGGCATGTCGTGTTTATTGGAGGAAGAATGGAAAAATTAAGAGGACATATATATAATGTTTTGAGTGATATGATTTGAAAACATTTTCAAAATATTAGGCAAAAATGTATTTTTTTGAAAAGTTGAGGAGGGGCACCAGTGTCCTTGAAATGGATCATCATTAGGGATGAATAGATGATACCATTAGTTTAACCTAAATTTCTTCTATCAAGCTACATAACTTAATTGATTGATAGCCTCATCTGACTTGTAATATATTTTTTCAAGCAGATATGGTTGAGGGGGACACAGCAGAAAGTCGGGCGACTATCAGCTGGTAGCAAGATAACAAGCCTACTCACCGGAAATGACATTATTCTATGTGGTACCGAGGCGGGACTAATCAAGGTTTGTTCATTCAACTCATTTGCCTCGAGCTAGTTTATAGTAGTTTGTTTAACTGAGTAAATGGTCTGACCTCAATTCCCGGATCCTCTTTTGACAGGGCTGGATCCCCCTCTAGCAGCAGATCCCCAGTAGCCAAAGTTGTCACTGTGTCTATTTGAAGTATTATACAAAGTTTTCATTTCATTTGGTCAATCATCACATTAACTACAAATGTATATATATATATGGAAGACCGAGCAGTAACATATGATTGATAGCAATAGTCACTTTACCTTGACAGAATATCTCCATGTCTTTTGATGTAGATCATGCTTCAACGTAAAATCGTCTCTACCTTCACTATGAGATTCTAATCGAATGAATTTCATGTGAAATTTTACATTAATGAAATGGGGAACAAGAATAGCACACAAGTTTTTATAAAACTAGAAAAATGTGAAAAACTTTAACTGCAAAAGTAATCAGGTCAACAAACCCTAAATCTACAACATACATTTCATTTCGGATACTTTTTCATGTTAGATAGCCTTTTCCTTCCTGGAAAGTCCTCACATTGTATCTGTGTTCTGAATTCAGAATACTAACTGACAAACAAGAACTATAAAACAGTGCAGTTAAACACGCTACATGTTGAAACAAGAACAGTTATCAATCACCATAGTTGAGTTTATCAGAAATAAGACGATCATTAAATGATTGGGGTATTGAACATAACTGACCTAAAAAAATTACATCCGTCTACATATAATGATAATTCAATCATCGAGGGCTTTGCTGAACCTGCAATGCCTACAGTAAACAGTAACATGAGCGATTTGAGAAGTACAATGAAAAATGACTGAGAAGTATCAAGGGAAAATGATTTGAGAAGTAGTACAATGGTTGCATATATATACATGTCTACTAGCATATTACCTCTGTTTATAGCACTCCCGGACTAAATTTATATAATCATGCATTCTTTCCACAAAAAAACAAATGCATTGCATAATCCAATCCAAAAGATTGCAACCACAACATAACCCAAACCAACATCATATGCTAAGAAGCATGGATACATGACAAGACAGACAACCAGGCACGCAATTTTCAAAAAGAGCAAAAGCAAGACTAGCCGGGGACACGTGCAAAACATATAATTTTATATATTTATTATGTCATATTTTTTAATATTATATAAATGTAAAGGATCAATAGTGAAACCATTTAAATAAATTGCCCTCCCGGTGTGGACTTGTATAAAGCATGTGGTGCCACAAAATGAATGGCATGATCTCTATGTTGGTGTTTTCCGTGTGGTGCCACAAAATGCATGTGATTTGTGTATATAGTGGGGTTTGTCATTTTATTTTGATGTTTGAGGAGACAAGATGAGGGTGGAATTTGTGATTGATGTGTGTGGCATTGCCACATGGTGCCCACAGGGACTAAATAATTTTTCCACTAGAACGCCACCCTTATTTAAAGGATAGAGACTTACATGTCCCTTTTTAGAAGTTTAGCACTACTGTGTTGCTATTTTTGTTACCGAGATTCCATAAAGTTAATAAATGATTTTTAAAAGTAACATAGATTCTATTTACGCTAATGATGAGAGAAAAAGATGAAATCCTTCAAAAGAGAAAGCCTGATATCAAAAGCGAGAAAAGAAAAAAAAAGACAAAAATGTACCTCATGGTATTACCTTCTCCTTTTCAGTTTGCAGTTTTCCGCAATAGCAGCTACTAAATTTCATGCTAAAAGTAACAAATCAAGGAACACCATCTTAAAAAGTCCAAATTGAAGACAGAGAAAGCAAAACAAAACAACAAAACTCTCATAAAAATTTACCTTCTCTTATCAGTAAAACAAAACTCAACTCAATTACACTAAACGATGGTACTACGTTCTGTTCAGCTCAAAAAAAGATCAACTCCTATTCTTTTACTCTACTTTCTCTGCCTCCAAAGTTTAAATGCAAGAATAATTTGTTCTAACAGCATTAACAAACTATATGCACAAGAAGTAATTACATCTAACAAACTATTCTAAGCATATTAATTAATCAAGTGAAAAAATGTAATAAAGTTCTCACCATTTGAAACAATTTTACCAATCAATGAAACTTGCCTATGTTCTAACAGCATCAACAAACTGTGTTCTATTTTGACAGCATTAACAAATAATAAATTAATGCCAACCATACAAAGGGGAACTCATTCAGAGATTCAATATCAACAGAAAATGGGTGAACGCCTATGAAATACAGGTATTTCAAAAATGTTGCCGTACTCGTACCGGGTATTGATACTCTTACCAATAGAGCTGCATGGGTACTGGGTACTCGAAATACGTACCAGGTACTTTTTATACATTCTTTGCTCCATGGGTACGGGATTGGTACATCGAGAATACATCAAGAGACATTAGTGGAGATACGTTTAATTTATTAGAAAGATCTGATTTACTTGAAATTGCAAATCCCTTATTTGATGTGTCAGAGATAAAAAGGTGTATTATTCAATGATGAAATTGATTGAAGTGAAAACTGAAATTTTAAATTTTCAAATTTCACTTGGCTTGCTTTTGGAATGAAACTTTATTTTGTAATTTCTCCTGTATAATGGCATTAAAACAGCTTATAGACTTTGCTTTGGCATTAGTATTGTTGAATTATAATTTCTCTTTTGGTTTTGTAGTTTCTCCTTTTAATTTTGGTATTGAACTTTAATTTGTAGATTGAATCTCAAACTATAAATTATAAAAAATAAAAAATAAAAAAATTATTGACGTACCTCAGTCGTACCCGTATCTTATTTTTTTTAGGTTTTACGTATTGACATGCCTGTATCGTACCCGTATCATAGGTGAACACAGAGATTTCAATGCCTGTGAGCATAATCATATGCATGCAAAACCATCACATACACAACCAAAGGCAGAGTAATAGGAAAAAATTCAACACCATAAATAAGATGATTTCAATTCACCGAAGTGAATACACCTACGTATACCTCCCCTTACGTCCCAATTAGATAAATGAACCCCAAGTCACACCACATCAGTACAGCATTGAAATTTGCTAGACCATGTGAAGAAACAAACTTTGAAATAATTAATACTACTAAATTATATGTAAAATTGTCTTGAAATGGAAAAAATAATCTTACTATTTTGTGCCAAAAACAAAGATGGGAATTGAAGAAACCCTCACTCTCTTGCCCTTGCTGTAGTACATCCAAATCCCTTTTTTTTTTCGCTTAAACCCAACTGCACACAACACAACCACCACTCTCCTTACTCTATTGTACAACTACTACCCCCTCTCTTTCGCTTCCCCTAACCGAACAACCAAGTAACCAAATTAGAAAATTCATATGACATATAATTAAAGAAAATGAGAAATTGGGAGACAGGTACCTATATATAAATTTCAATACTATTAATTTAAATGAAAAAAATTGAGAAAATGAAAAAAAAAATAAAGAAAAATTAATTAAAAACTAAATCTATAATTTTCATTGCAAGAAAATCTGTATTGGTTTGGGATGGCCTAAAAAAGTGCACTTTTTGACTTATTGGTGGGTTTGGGTTGGGTTTGGGTTGGGTTTGATGTGATGTGTTAGAGAGGTGATGTGATTTAAATAAGATGATGTGTCTTAAATAAGATAGTGACTTTTTGACTTTTTAACTTATTTAGTACATGCCAAACTATGGAGGCTGCGAGAAAGAGATGTCCGTTTCTTCAACCTCAAGCATTGAGATCCAAAAGTTATGAACTCTTTTCTCAGGATTTCTTGACAAACATACAAACCAAGAGACAAAGAAAAATCAAATAATAAATAATATACTTATCAAAAGATAACTAAACAAATTGGGAAAATTATCAAATAATAAAGAAAATATTAAACAAATAATAGTAAGACAATATTAAGAACTATGTAAGTTTAATACTAGTAATTTAAATGGAAAAACAAAACAAATTATAGAAAAGCTAATTACAAAAAAAAAAAAAATTATAATTTTGATTGCAAAGAAGTCTAAGGGAGAAAACTTAGTTTCAATGGAGGTTGTGAGAAAGAGATATCCCTTTTTTTTAGCCTCAAGCATTGAGATCCAAAAGTTATGAGCTATTTCCTCAGGATTTCTTGGCAAACAAATAAACCAAAAGACAAAGAAAAAACAAACAATAAATTATATATTTATCATAAGATAATCAAACAAATTGAAAAAGTTTATCAAAGAATAAATAAAATGTTAACAAAGAATTGTAAAAGAATAATAAGAACTACGAATCAAGCATTATAAAGAGGTAACCAAATTATAAAACCATCACTAATAAATTTGCAACAATTTATATGTCATATAATTAAGGAAAAGGAAAAATTGGAAGAAAGACACCTATATGAATTTCAATACTATCAATTTAAATGGAATATATATATATATATTTGGGGAAATGAAACAAAATATGAAAAAATTAATTAGAAGTAGACTATAATTTTGCTTGCAAAGAAATCTAAGAGAGAAACTCAGTCTCAATGGAGACTTCGAGAGAGAGATGTGCGTTGCTTTTAACATCACGCATTGAGATCCACAAATTATGAATTATCTTCTCAGGATTTCTTGGCAAACAAACAAACCAAAAAATAAAGGAAAACCAAGTAATAAATAATACATTTATTGAAAGATAACCAAACAAATTGAGAAAATTTATCAAAGAATAAATAAAATATTAAACCAAAATTTGTAAGACAATAATAAGAAGTATGAAATCAAGCAATATAAAAAGAACGACCACGTAACCAAATCATACAACCATCACTAATAAAATTGCAATAGTTCATATGTCATATGTGATAAAGCGCCTATTATTTGATAAATTTTCTCACATGGCACACAATAAAAGAATAAATAAATTATTAAACAAATTATATGTGACATATGTCATAGATAACCAAACAAATTGACAAAGGTAGCACCTATTCTTTGATAAATTTTCTCATATGTCATATAATTTGACATTGCACTCTCCTCCCCTCTCTCTCTATCTCTCTCTTTCTCTCTCTGTGGCTGGCTAGAAGCATCACTGCAGTTAGCAGCTTTGCTAGCATCTGACCCCCTTAAAACTTCAACTAACGGCTCCATTGGAGCTAGAGACAATGAACTCACTAGCTAGACTAGGTAGTGGCTGACGCTAACATTGGCTGAGGCACATAGGGTCCGGGGGGGCACGTGCCCCGATTTTAGAATAATTTTTTTTATTTTAAATATAAAAAAATATTTTAAATAAAAAAATTATAAAACATTATTTAGAGTGATATATCAATGACATTTTTAAAATTATGAGAATAATAATGATTGTTTTTTTATTGAAAATAAAAATATTACGATAAGTCATATTATTATTTATAAAAATTTCAATATAATAGTAATATCTATCATTATTGACATATAAATATCCTTAGGTCTCGTTTGGTAAGTGGCTATTTTAGCAAAAAAATCAAAAAGTCACTAAAAAAATCAAAAAGCCAACAACTCATATAAAAAAGTCAAAAATTCTCTTTTCTCTCTACTTTTTACACATCTTTTCGTAAAAAGTCAAAAAGTCATCCTAAGCATACTAGTTTTTTTTACATCACATTTTAGCCAAAAAGTCAAAAAGTTACTAAAAAAGTTTATTCCCAAACGAGGCCTTTATCTCAATAAAGATATGAAATTTATTGAATTGTTAGTTATATTTGACATGTGAGGTTCATCCTCTATGTGTTTCTCTATAATATTTGTTGGTGATATCATATGTCGATAATGACGTGGTATTACTATTATATTGAATTTTTACTAAAATTTTGTATAAAAAATTATTTTATCATTATATAATTTATTTTAAAATTTACATCCACAATTTTTTTTTTATATTGTCCATGATATATTAGTTATTGTGTGAGTGATTTTCTGATCACACTGTCCGTTTAGTAATCAGCTAGAGAGTATCGGCAGAATAAATGGCTTCAGCTAACCTGTAACAGAAAGAAAAGGCTCCGGCGGTGGCTCTTCCACCCAAGGGCACTCCGACGATCAAGTCAGTATATCTCTCAAAGATAAACAAGTGCTACATTCACTACTCAAAACATAAAACTGCGTACCTTAGACCCACGAGGGTGCCTCTCTTTTATAGTTACCTTAATCCTAGTCCCACTAGAAGCCTGACTTCTATGGACTCCAACTCACTACTTACTTTGGACTCCTCAAGAGATAAAGATAAACTTCCTAAGAGCTTTATCCTTATCTTGACTAAGTCTCCTCTTCATCCTAGGACTCTGGTCCCCTATCCGTTTATCTCGGATTCCGATATCTTCGGAGATAACCTCGGCCTTGCCGAGATCACCTCGGCGTCGCGACCAGGACACGTGGCACCTCGGCTGACACGTCAGCGTCACCTTGCCACGTGTTGGTACTCTGAAAATATATCCCCACAACTGCCCCCTAGGTTCTATTACATCGACATTCTGAGGTGATGGAACCTATATCATTCTGTTTATCTAGTACATCGGTTTTCAGTATCTCAGCCGAGATCATTCATTTCAGGCCGACATGTTCCCTTCAGAGAACAAGAATTCCAGTGAACTCTTTCACGTGTATGAGCTGTCATACACCATAATTCAACCGTTTTAATCACACATTTCTTTCTTACTGGCTCGTGCCTGTTACGCGCCCATAAGTCATCTCTTTCTCACATGCATCATCTGACGTATGCGCTCTTCTAGGCGTATTGATTACTTTTTTGCCGCCGTTTTCATTTTTAACAAAATCTTTCCCCCTTTCTTCACCTTTCCACTTCTGCATCTGATTTCTCTTTTTTTTCTCTCTCTAAACTCTTTCTTTCGAATCCGCCATTGCACAAGCTCCAAGCTCTGCAATTGTCTTCCGTTCTTCCTTTCTGTGAAGCTTTTGCTACTCCGTTACTCCTGCAACCTTCCTCTGACTTCGGCAATCTTCATACCGGCTTCACTCTTTTCTGGTAAGCTACTGTTCCTTTTGTTTTCAATTCTGTTAATATTCTTCATTACTTGTGGCCTTTACTGCATCTGTTGAAACTTTTAATTTTTGTGATTCATACACCTGAATGTGTCGATTTCGCTTTATGCTTATGCTCTAAATACATGTACTGTTCATAGTTCTTCTTGCACGCCTTGCCACTGTTCTTGGCCTTCAACCCTTTGTATTCTTCATGTTCTTGATAGTCCATCTCTGTTCTTGATTCTAAAACTTTGTATTTGTTTTCTATTTTTTGTGTCTTTGCTAGATCTGTGCCTTTGATCTTCATCTTGATAGCTTTAGGTTTGGGATTTGTTTGTAGAACCCACATTTTTAGGGCAAAACTGAAACATTCCTTACAATTTTTTGTACCAGCCCAAACCTAGGTTTTTGCCGAGGTCCCATCAATAAGAAACATCTTCTTTCTGAATTTCAACCTTTCTAATTCAGGCCGATATAATGAGTATGTGGAGACATAGGGTAGATACCCCGACCAAACTTGAGTACTTTAGGCAAGAGTTCTCCATTCCTGCCGATGTCCATCTGAGACTGGCTGGGGATGATGACTCCATCATGCCTACAGAAAACGCCATACCCTTTCCCATTGTAGCTTTTACTAAGTGCGGACTCCGGCTCCCACTCAACATCCTTTTTCGCGAGATTCTTCATTATTATAAGTTGAACCCCATGCAACTGGTAATCAACTCTTATCGAGTGATTTTTGGTATTATCGCCTTAGCTAAACAGGAAAACGTTAGGATCACCCTAGCCGATATACAGTATTGTTACACCATGTGTGCCCTTAACTTGAAAGAAAAAGGCTTCATTTATTATCTTAAGCCGAGGTCTACAGAATTCAAATCATAGCCGACCTCCCAGACTCCAACAAGGTGGCTGGAGATGACTATCTCATTACCTCGGGAAATTGGGAGTTTGCTCCAGACGAGGACATCCATCTCTACCCTCTTCCCCGATCAGTTTTAGAGGGCAAGGATAAGAGCCCAATATTTAGCTTTGCTTGTTTTCTTTCAAAGTCTTAAACACTTTGTCTATTTCTGACGTCTGTTCTTTTTGCAGCTGTTCGTCAGCCACCAAAAGATTTTCGCCAATCCTTTGTCCCCAGCAAAGACTTGAAGAGACTTCTGGATTTGCCAATCCAGAAGCGAAAGGCACCCCTGCTTCTCAACTTCATCCCAACATACAAATCAGCTCTCCCCGATGTCCCCAAGAAAAAAAAGAAGAAGAGTTTATCTCCTCCCTCTACTATAACTCTTCCAGCTGCATCAACATCGCGAACAGACCAAGGATCAACCTCTGATCCAGCAGAACAGCCTTCGATCTCGGCTCCATACCTCATTCCACCATCCCAAAGAAAGCGTCGCCGACGTCTTGTTCTTACAGCCGAGATGGGTCGTGCAAAGCCAGTTGCTAAAGACCTCCTACCCAACATTCCATCATCTATTGACGAACAACCAACACAAACCCTTCCTCCACCGAAGCCAAAAAGAATAAAAAAGGCTCAACCAAAGGCCAAGGTAGCTCAGGTTGAGTCTGAAGACACTCTCCCTATTTCAAAGTTAGCTGAGAGTGATAAATCCCAGCCTTCTGCTGGGAAGAGGCGTTCTGAGTCTCAACCACCAGAATCCCAACAATCCAAAAAGCCGAGGTCTTCTTCCGCAACAACTTCGGGATCAAAAAAAACCCGATGCCCCCTGGGCCCCCACAATTACTTTGGAAGACAAGCCTGTCATGGTAAACGATAGTGCCGACGATATAAATGTCGGCGTTGCACTTAGTACCGCTCTGCTTCTTCTAGGCGATCTGGAGTGAAATGCCCAGTATAGTGAGTATGAGAACTATGCCCTTATGCTTCAACACTCCGTTCAAGTAAATGTTTTCTATTTGGTATCTTTCTCTTTCTCTTTATTTCACACTTTGAATATTCTTTAATACCTCTATTTTCTTTCAGGCCATCCAGCATGCCCACTCTTTCTCAATGCAGTTTTTTGAGAACAGAGAGAGGCTTGCCGAGATGAAGAGAGAGCTCTCCAGCCTCCAAAAGACCAACAAAGGCCTCTAGTAAAAAATGAAGAAGCTGGAAGACCAAGCTGAGGAAGCCATCAAGGCTCAGACCGAAGCCGACGAAAAGGCTGAGGCTGCTGAGGCCATTAGGAAGGTGGCTGAATCACAAAGGAGAGAGGCCGAGGAAAAAATGGCCCAAGATGAAAAAGAGCTTCAGGAGGCCCTGGCCACCAAAGAAGCTGAAATCAAAGATGCTGATGAAAAGGCGTACTCACAGGGTATGGCCGACGTTACTGAGGCCTACGAAAAACAAGTGAAGGAGTCATGCAACAAGGGTTTCACCCTTGGTTGGATGTCCCTTCTTAAAAAGCTTAATGTTCCTGATGACTCTCCATTGCGGAAGACCAACGCCATTCCCTTGCCATTTCCTCCAGCCCCAACTCCAAGTGAAGATGTCGGTGAATCTGATGCTGAGGATGAGGCCGAGGAGGAAGATGACGAGGCTTTGATTAGAAAATCAAAAGATGCTGATGGGGCCAAATCCCCTCTCCAGAATAAGCAAGTCCTAGACTTGACTTAAGATGAAGAAGGCGATGAGGTTGTCCAAGAAGCTGTTCCTGACATCGCACCAGCCGACATCCCTTCTGAGGTCAAGACTGTTGAAGAAACTCTCCAAGAAATTGACGCCGAGATAGCGGTAGAGAAGGAGGCCGAGGTGGTATCTGATCTTCAAATTCAACAATCTGGAGGAAATGAGGCTTAGTTTTTTGTTCCTCTTTTGCTTACTTGTATTTTGTTGCTTCTTTTAATGTATGCTTTTTGTATGGCCGATGTGCCCTTTTCTTGGTGAATGAATATAACCTTTCTTTTCTAAGTGCTCGCATTCCTGTCTTTTCTTATTTTTGTCTTTGCATGATTTTATACTTAGAATATCTTGCATATGTATACTCTTCCTCCTTTGTGTAACCTTCTCGGGGTGACACACCTCGGTTATGCCAACCGATGATATACCTCGGCAAGTTTTTGTCTCTGGTTTTAACTTCAACTTGTAAATTGCTACAAATTTCAACAAGCGTTAAGCATTACTTTAGTTTAACTTCAACTTGTAAATTGCTACAAATTTCAACAAGTGAAGATAAACAATTATCTCGGCTTAACTTCAACTTGTAAATTGCTACAAATTTCAACAAGCGTTAAGCATTTCTTTAGTTTAACTTTAACTTGTAAATTGCTACAAATTTCAACAAGCGCTAAGCATTACTGTCTTCTCTTTGCCTCCAATGTGAACCAGAGTTCCACTTGGGTTCTCATTATTCAGAAACAATCATTATGTATCTTTTATCAATTCATACATCTTTGGAGAACTCTGCTAAAATTTTATTGATGATGTCGGTAAAAAAATAACAAGGAACATCTAATGATAGAAAAATTTCAAATTACAAGTGTTCTAGGGTCTTGGCAATGTTTTGCCCTCATTGTCTTCAAGTCAGTATGCTCCATTGCCCAATACCGTAGTGATTCTGTAGGGTCCTTCCCAGTTTGGTCCAAGCTTGCCTTTTCTGGGGTCCTTCTTGTTGCCAACAAATTTTCTCAGGACTAGGTCGCCGACCTGAAATTCCCTTGGATTGACCTTCTTATTGTAAGCTCTAGCAAGCTGCTGCTGGTATGCTGCGAGCTGAATTGCAGCTTTCTCTCTTCTTTCTTCTAAGAGATCTAGATCTCGGGCTAGAAGTATGTCATTAGTCCCATTCTTTACTCCTTGGGTTCTGATCCCTGGGATGTCGATCTCTAGTAGGATAACTGCTTCTGTGCCGTAAGCCATGGCAAAGGGGCTTTCCCCTGTTGATCTTCTCGGCGTAGTCCGATATTCCTAGAGTACATTGGGCAACTCGTCCACCCACTTTCCTTTTGCTGCCTGCAGCCTTTTCTTTATCCCATCCAAAATTACTTTATTGGATGCTTCTGCTTACCTATTGCTTTGGGAAAAACTTGGTGTTGAAAAGTAATTCTTTATCTTGAATTTTGCACAGAAGTTCTTGATGAGTTTGCTGTCAAACTGCGTTCCGTTGTCGACAACCATTGCTCTTGGAATGCCAAATCTGGTGATGATGTTTCTCCATATGAAGTTCTTGACGTCCACATCTCGGATTTTGGCAAGAGGTTCTGCTTCTATCCACTTCGTGAAGTAATCTGTTGCTACCAGTAAGTACTTCCTTTGCCCAGTTGCTTGGGGCAACTGCCCAACGAGATCCATGCCCCATTGGGCAAATGGCCATGGACTGGATACAGGGTTCAGGTCAGCAGCTGGCTGATGTATCAAAGGTGCGAACCTTTGGCATTGTTCACACTTCTTCATGTAGGCTTCTGTATCTTTTTGCATGTAGGGCCACCAATACCCCTAGGTAATGACCCTGTGAGCTAGTGATCTGCCCCCAGCGTGGCTTCCACAGATCCCTTCATGAATTTCATACAGAAAATCTTCAACCTGCAAAGGGTGTACGCACCTTAAAAAGGGTCCAGTGAAGGACCTTCTGTAGAGATGTCCGTCTGTTGTCAGATTGAATCTTACTGACTTCAATCTGACCTTGTGGGCTTCCTTATGGTCTTCTGGCAGCTTTTCTTCTTTCAGGAATGCAACAATTGCATCCATCCAGCTTGGTCCCAAGTCCACACACATTGCTTCTTGTTCTGCAATCGGTTGTTCTATGCTCGGGCTTGACAAATAGTCAATCATTATTGTCCTTGTTTTTTCATTTTGCATTGAGCTTGCCAAGTTGGCCAACGCGTCGGCGTGGTTGTTATCATCTCGACTGGCTTGAAGAAGTCGGCAGTTGCGAAACAAGGCTGCCAGCCTGATGACTTCATTTGCGTATGCCGACATCCTCTCATCTCAGGTTTCAAACTCTTCTGTTGTTTGATTTACAATAAGTTGATAATCACAAAAAATTATTACCTCATCTGCTTCCGCTGCCACTGCCAGCTTTAGTCCTGCAATCAATGCTTCGTATTCTGCCTCATTGTTTGAGGCCTTGAACCCTAATCGAATAGATTATTCCAATATCTCCCCATCAGGGGATATCAACATCACTCCTGCCCCCGCTCCTTGCCGGTTTGAGCTCCCATCAACAAACAGGCGAAAGGAGTCGCCGATGTAAATGCTGCAGGGTCTAAGTTTTTCCTTTCCTTGTTCTTTTGCCTTTGGCTGGGCTTCTCCTTGTTTGCTTGGACATTGTTCATCTTGGCTCGACGGAGCCCGATGTTCGATGGATTCTGGCGTGAATTCCGCTACAAAGTCGGCCAAAACTTGGCCCTTAATTGCTGTTCTCGGTCTGAACTCCAGGTCATACTAGCCCAAGGCCACTGCCCATCTTGCTATTCTTCCAGTTAAGTCTCCTTGTTGTAACAAAGACTTCAGCGGGTGCTCTGTTAGCACTATAATCTTGTGCGCATGAAAGTAATGGTTCAACTTCTTTGAAGCCATTATTAAGGCCAGCATTAATTTCTCTAGTGGTAAGTACCTTGTTTCTGCATCGGCTAGGGTCTTGCTTACATAATAAACAGTCTTTTGCTCCCCTTTTTCCTCTCGGATTAGCACTGCACTTATTGCGTGTTCTAAAACTGCCAAATACAAAAACAGTTCTTCTCCAGGTTCAGGTGTTGAGAGGACTGGAGCCGTGGTCAGATACTTTTTTAGGTCAGCCAAAGCGGCCTCACATTCCTCAGTCCATAGGATGTCTGTGGCCTTCTTCACCAGGTTGAAGAAGGGTTTACATTTGTCTAAGCTTCTGCTGATGAACCTGTTTAGGGCTGCGGCCCTTCCAGTAAGCATCTGAACCTGTTTTGCCGACGTCGGGCTCTTCAACTCTAGGATGGCCTCAATTTGATCTGGGCTAGCTTCAATGCCCTTTCTTGTTACCAGGTACCCTAGAAACTTACCAGATCCAACCCCAAATGCACACTTCGATGCGTTAAGTCGGAGCTGGTTTGTTTTGAGTATATCAAAGACCTCTTTTAGGTCATGAATGATGCATGCTCGGGTTGCTCCTGCGTTTTTCAACCCGAAAGGCATTACCCTGTAACAGTACAGGCCTTTTGGGGTGATAAATGTGGTTTTTTCTTCGTCTGGGGGGTACATGACGATCTGGTGGTACCCCCTGTAAGCATCCAGGAAGCTCATCCTTCCATGTCCAGATGTGGCATCTACTAACTGGTCAATCTTGGGTAGAGGAAATCTGTCTTTGGGACAAGTTTTGTTCAGGCTTGTAAAATTTACGCAAACCCTCCATTTACCGTTCTTCTTCTTTACCACCACTGTATTGGATAGCCATGTTGGGTAGTGTACTTCTCTAATGGCCCTGGCCTCCAGAAGTCTGTCTACTTCTTCTTCTACTGCTTCGACGTGTATCAGCGTTGGTCTTCTAGCTTGCTGAATTACAGGTTTGGCCGACCTGTCAACATTTAGTTCGTGGCAAGTGATCTTGGGGTCAATGCCAGACATTTCGTAAGGTGTCCAAGCGAACACCTCCATATTTGCTCTTAAAAATGTTTCCAACTTTTTTTCCTCTTCTTTGGCTAAGCCCGAGCCGAGATGAAAGAAGCGTTCTTCATCTCCATCCTGGACGAGGATCTTCTTTAGCGCCTCTTCGCTCTTCTCGGCTGGTTCTTTGCCGACGTCTTCTAGGACCTCCACGTCCTCATCTTCAATTTCTGTCTTCTCTGGCTCTCGAATGTTGCAGGTGGATTTCATTGCTACCATGGAGCAATTCTTTGCCTGCAGTTGATCGCCTCTAACTTCTTTTATCCCATGCTCTGTTGGGAATCGCAGTAGTTGATGCAATGTTGAGAGAACTGCCCCCATTGCATGCAACCATGGCCTTCCCAAGATAATGTTGTATGGCGAAGGCGTGTCAATTACCACGAGTTCTGTCTTGATCCTTTTAGTGCCAGCTTGTACTTCCAAGCTTGTTGCGCCCAGTGGCCACGTCGGCGTTCCATTGAAGCTGACCATCGGGCCGTTGGATTGCTCCAAGTCATCAGGATGAAGGCCCAGTTCCTTGTAACATCTAACATACATGATGTCGCAAGAGCTGCCTTGATCAATCAAGATACGTTTCACTTGGCACTCCCCAACCTGGAGGGATACTACCAAGGCATCATTATGTGGATGCTGGACCATCTCTAGGTTGGCTTCAGTAAAATCTATCGTCGGTCCCTGGCATTCTTCAGGCCGAGGTCTTTTGTGTCCAACCTGGTTTATGTGCTGTAGGTGTTTTACCCTCTGAGTCTCCCCTCGTATGTCGTTTTCGTTCACTTTTGAGTGAATTACATTAACCACCCGTGGTCCTCCTGCCTGTGGTTGCTGTGCTAGGGGTGGCAGAGCTGTTGGTGCTTGAGGCAATCTTGCCTGTTCTTCCCTTGTCCTGGCCTCATCGACAAGGTCCCTCAGATGGCCTTGCCTCACCAAGTCTTCTAGGTGTGCTTTTAGGGCTCTGCAACCCTGAGTTGGGTACCCTTCTTCATTGTGGTAAGCACAACGCCTACCCACGTTTCTTCCCATAAATTCCCTTGGTGTTCTTGTCGGTCCTCTGAAATAGGGTTGGTTTCGTATTTGATCCAGGACTTTGTGGATCGAGGCTCGGAATATAGTCGTTACTGCCTGTTTAGCCCTCAATTCCGTTTCTTGTTTGATCGGTCCATTATTACCTTGGCTTCGCTTCGGCGAGCCGTTTCCTTTCTCTTGCTTTGTCTCTTTGTTTCCCGACACATCCTCCTCGGCTCTGGCGTACTTTTCGATTCTCACCATGAGTTCTTCCATGCTTTTTGGCAATGTCTTTGCCAAAGACTTCCGTAGTGGGCAGTCATCTTTCAGGCCGTTCTTGAACGACACGACTGCTACCTCTTGGTTGCATTCGGGTATTCGATTGAACACCTCGTAGTACCTTTTTGCGTAGGCCCTAAGGCCTTCATCCTTGGTGATTTTTAAAGCCATCAGTGCGTCAACCCTCAAGGGTTGTAGTTTGTTCGTCACAAACCTGGCCACAAACATCTCAGCCAGGCCTTCCCAAGTCTTTACGCTTCCCTTCGGTAGTTTATGGGACCAATCTGATGCAATTTCCCCGAAGGATGAGGGAAATACTTTGCAGAGCAACGGCTCATTCCCACTGTATAATTCCATTGAATTTAGGTATAGTCCAACGTGAAAGTTGGGATCTGACTCTCCATCATATATTTGGAACCTCGGCATACTGAATCTCTTTGGTGCTTCAAATTTGTCCAATTCCACCAAGAATGGTGTCCTCGGCTTAACCAGGGAAGTTACTTCGACTTCAGCATTCTATTGCTTCCTCTTAAGGTAATCTCTCATGTCTTCTTTACTTCTCCTTGGAGCTCGGCTATCTTTGGACTTCAATCTTTTCGGCACACTACTTTCAGCCTCGTAGTGAGTCCGTTTTGATCTTTCTCCATGGGTTGTGTCAAAACAGAGCGCCTGCTTTTGAACATGCCGATGTTCTTTGGGCTTTGGGTCCGTCATGTGATACGTCCTTCGGGACTCCTCTCATCTTGGCTCCTCTCGTCCGACTTCCCTGGAAGTTCGGTGAGAGTGCCTTCCGCTCCTGGTGTGCTGAGGGGCTTCGGGGATTGTTCTTCATCCTCCCTTCTGGGTATTAGCTGCTGGCATCGGCGTATCCTGCAGCGGGTATGGTAGCTGCATGACATTGTTTTGCATCATGAAGTTGACGACCGACTGTAGGTCTGCCAACTTGTTTGCTAATTCTTTTACTTCCTCATCCCTCTGTAGGCACCTATCCCTCCATACCTGAAGGTTATCTTCGTTATAGTACTTGCTTTGGTCTATCCTCTTCAAAGTGTCGCCCTCCTGGCCGACGTCTTTTTCTCCGTGGCCCTGGTCATGAGTTTCTGCATTGTGGTTGTCTCCTTCAATGTCAAGGTCAATTGGTCTGCCACTCCCAGCAGGAGTGTCACCCTCAATGTTTTCCTTCTGTCCGTTACTGGCCATCTATTCTTCTAAGTTCTCACAGACGGCACCAAATTGTGTGAGTGATTTTCTGATCACACTGCCCATTTAGTAATCAGCTAGAGAGCACCGACAGAATAGATAGCTTTAGCTAACCTGTAACAGAAAGAAAAGGCTCCGGCGGTGGCTTTTCCACCCGGGGGCACTCCGACGATCAAGTCAGTATATCTCTCAAAGATAAACAAGTGCTAAATTCACTACTCAAAGCATAAAACTGCGTACCTTAGACCCACGGGGGTGCCTCTCTTTTATAGTTACCTTAATCCTAGTCCCACTAGAAGCCTGACTTCTATGGACTCCAACTCAGTACTTACTTTAGACTCCTCAAGAGATAAAGATAAACTCCCTAAGAGTTTTATCCTTATCTTGACTAAGTCTCCTCTTTATCTTAGGACTCTGGTCCCCTATCCGTTTATCTCGGATTTCGATATCTTCGGAGATAACCTCGGCCTTGCCGAGATCACCTCGGCGTCGCGACCAGGACACGTGGCACCTCGGCTAACACGTCGGCGTCACCTTGCCACGTGTTGGTACTTTGAAAATATATCTCCACAGTTATAAATAATATATATATATATATATATCTTTTTTGAAATCAATCGTAAAAATTTTTGTGAAATATTTTTATAAAAATTTCCAATATTACAATTAATAAATGTCCTATTGGATTTAATTTCTTATCTTCACCAAGCATTCATCGCTGATGCTATGAGATGATTGATATGTCTGTTAACTACAAAAAGGGGTAAATAAGTAATATTGATTGAAAACACACATTAGAGAAACTTCCGACAGTTTCAACTACCTACCTCACCCATATCCCAATATAAACTGACATAAATTCACATTATAAAGTTTTGAAAAAAAATAATAAGCATGTGATGCATTAGGATGAGACTCCACAGATTTGAGTGCAGAGAGGTCGAGGGATTTCTGAATTCTTGGATGGCTATTTGATGGGTTTTGTCTGTTTCAGATTTGAAACATTGTTTTATCTTCTTTTCATTACTACCAACAGAAATCAATTCAAAAGGTATGAATTTCTTTGATTTTGATGAGGTACGTACTTTGATATGGGCAGTCACTATATGATAACTGAAGTAGTATAAACTTCAATTTTAGTAACTCTTTTGTGTACTTTGTGTGAGTGATTTTCCGACCACACTGCTAACTCAGTATTCAGCTAGAGAGTACTGGCAGAATAGATGACGCCTGGCTAACCTGCAACAGAAAGAGAAGATTCTGGCGGTGATTCGTCCACCCGGGGGCACTCCGACGATCAAGTCAGCATATCTCTCAAAGATAATCAATAGTGCTAAACTCACTGTTCTGAGTAATAATTTGCGTACCTTAGACCCATGGGGGTGCCTCTCTTTTATAATTCACTCAATTCTTGTCCCACTAGAAGCCTAGCTTCAATGGACTTTTGCTCAGTGCTTATCCTGGACTCTCCAAGAGATAAAGATAAACTCCCTAAGAGTTTTATCATTATCCATGCCATAGTCATTCCTTATTCTAAGACTCTTGTCCCTTATCCGCTTATCTCGAATTCCGATATCTTCGGAGATAACCTCGACCTTGCCGAGATAATCTCGGCGTCATGACCTGGACACGTGGCACCTCGGCTGACACGTCGGCATCACCTTGACCACGTGTTGGTACTCAAACAATATATCCCCACAACTACCCTCTAGGTTCTATTACCTCGGCATCCTGAGGTGATGGAACCTATATCGTGAATGTCAGCGACCCTACTGTATCATCCAATACATCGGCTTCACACAACCAGGCCCTATAGTCTGTTTCACGGACTGGAAAAGGGGGGATTAAAATCCATCGGACTTGAGTCCTGGGACTGTGAATCCCCCGGACTATTTGGTCGGATTGGATATGTATCCTGTGTTTGTTTTTTCATGGGATTAGATGTCTGGATAGGACTATTTTCAGTTAATCCAATGTTTGTTTTTTCATGGGATTAGATGACTGGATAGAATAAATGAACAAAAGACTATTTTACCCTTTTTCAAGTGTTTACTAAATAACAATATTAAATCTGTCTTTAAATGTAATCTTTATTTATAATTGATTAGTGGACCACAATTAATTATTTAATTTTTTCAATGTTTTTTTTAGAACCATTGTTTTTTTTTCAAAGTTTGAAACATATATTTTTCCAATATTTATATTTTTTAATGGTCACATTTTTTAAATATAAATAAGACCATGTCCCTTCTAATTTTTATCCAACACAAAAAAAATTATTTCTCCAACACAACACACCAGCACTTCATGGTCTTATATCCAACACAATAGCACTCCATAAATGAACAAAAATTATATACTCCACCACTCCATAAATGTCCAACACAACACACCAACAATGTATAAATGAACAAAAATTATTTTTATCCAACACAACACACCAACCAACACAAAAAAATCATTTCTCCAACACAACACACCAGCACTTCATGGTCTTATATCCAACACAATAGCACTCCATAAATGAACAAAAATTATATACTCCACCACTCCATAAATGTCCAACACAACACACCAACAATGTATAAATGACAAAAATTATTTTTATCCAACACAACACACCAACACTTCATATTGACACCAACAAATCCACACAGCACACCAATTAACAATTACACAGCAACCAAAATAAAAACAACAACCAACATGAAAGTGGTATATGTTCATAAGGATGTCAGTAGGTACAAATATTTGTTCCTACAACTAGCAGCCTTCAACAACAAAAGCAAAAGCATCCCATGACTAGATGAGTCAGAGGCACCAAATCATGATATAATAATTTAACCCACAAAATATGGTGCTTGACGAATAGAAAAAAACAACAATTAAGTCTACGGAGCATAACCCAAAAACCAAATATTCCCATCACATGTCACAAGTTTGTTATGGAGCATTCCTACTTAGCAACCTCATTACCCACCTCAGCCTATCATCATGTGTCAAGCTGAAGAACATGTCAAGCTTTTGGACATCATGGGATATGATTTCGCAAGCATCTAACCTTTCATCTACGGTAATTGGCAACTTTGTAAGTTCATCATTTAATGATGCTCGTTTTGATGCGACATCATGTGAATACCCCATCCTTTTTCCAATGAATTCCAGCTTCTCATTGGTTTTACCCATGACATCCACCAACTTGTCAGCAAAGATAGACAGCTCTTCAACTACATCATCATCAGATCTTGATCTTTTCTTGTCTTTCTTTTTGGCAGAGCTCTCACAAGCCCGCTGAGTTGCTGAGTTTGAACAATCCATTCCTTCACCAGTGTGACTATTTACTCCCATTTGGTCAAGAAAAGTGTCATTATCTGCAAGGCCATGCAACAGCACATCTTCCTCAGCATTCATAGCCTCAACTGCATCAGCAGGCCCTTCAGCAAACTCCCCTGTAGCTCGATCCTTGCCAAATATTTGAATCCATTCGTCAAAATATGGGAAAGTTTTGTTCCTCAAGTGTTTTGCATCAGTGTCCCTCTGCAATGACCAACTAATCCCAGTTAATATAGGAAAGTGTATTTCAAAAGTAGTTACATAAACATGTAGCAATTAAAATAAAAATAAATAAAAAAAGTGTCTACATCATGGTAACTTTACCCGAACATATGCCTCCCATACACTATCACTCTCCACATCGATTCTTTTTTCAGTGTCATTCCATCCAAACCCACTACTAGCAAGCATACCGGACACAGAATTATAGTGCTTCTTCCATAATTTAATTTTTGATTCAATATGGGGACAACCACGTAAATCTGTCCTAGGTAATATATCTGCCAATTTAGTTTCCAGTCTAGCAAGATAGCCCGCCTTGAAAGCATTATCAACTTTCATTCCTTCATTAACAATGGACACCAATGCTGAAATTAGAGCATCCTCTTCACGTGAGCTCCAAATTCGCCTTTGTTTTGACGAATCAACCTTGTCATTCTTTTTCTTACGAGAACTGGATACCTCATTATCCATGCCTAAAGTAATCATTCAACATTTCATTCGCATCACAATAAATTATTAATAACTCATAAACTAAATTGTCAACTATTAATAAAAATACATTTTCAGCATCCACATTGTCATATATTAATAAAAATACCTCATCAAATAATTCAACATCCACATTGTCAAATATTAATAGAAATACATAGCAATGTCACATTAAAAATTTAAATGGTTTAATAACAAATCAAAGTAGAGCACAATAGTAATGAAAATAAACACTAAACTATTCTCATCCAGCCCCCCCACTAGCCAACCAATCGTTGTACAATTGCATAGCAAGTGTATCCCGCCACACAGTCCATTCATTAGATGCCTCAACAGTATCAATGAAATCATCTCCCATTGGCAGTTGATTTTCTTTGTCATCATCGTCATTCTCTATAGGGTCAACTGCCATCTCTCGTCGAATGAAATTGTGTAACAAGCAACATGCTGTGATAATACGATTTTGGGTTCTAATGGGGTAGTATCATGCACTGCGAAGTATTGCCCATCTCATTTTCAACAATCCAAAAGACCTTTCTATGACATTCCTGGCTTGTGCATGTTTCATATTGAAATATTCTTGGTAATTACTTGGAGTTGCCCCTTCTCTCCAAATAGACACATGGTATCGCTGACCACGGTAAGGTGCTAAGAATCCTTGCCCATTTGTATAGCCCGCGTCCACTAGGTAGTAGTAACCTGTGTGTGGAATGTTATGCATTAAACTCAATTATTATACACGAACTTAGGAAGAATTAAGTATCATGAAATTACCATTTGGAATCCTTACGCCATTAGGCCGATTGATCGCATCTCTTAAAACCCTAGAGTCGGCCGCTGACCCTTCCCACCCCGGCAACACATATATGAAATTCATTTGTTGGGAGCAAACTCCTAGAACATTAGTAGCAATATCTCCCTTTCTTGTCCTATATCTTCCTTGATGAATCAGGGGTACACGAACTCTAATATAGGTGCCATCAAGTGCTCCAAGACAATTCTAAACACACCAGTTGAATAGTTATTGTAATAGTTATGGGGTTTTTTTTGGGTAAAATAGAGAACAAAAGAAAATAAAAAAAATAATGTAAAGTTACCAAATTTGTGGACAATGTATTTACCTGGAAGCAATTCCACCGTGGATCTGTGTTTGCTTCGGTAATAGGATTTGGTGTACTAAGTAAGTTGGCTTGCAGGCGTAGCACAGCCTTTAACACATCATTGACATATCGACTGACAGTCTGTCCAGATCTATAGAAATTGAACTTAACATTTCGTATTTTCAAATGTTGTGCCAAAATGAATAGGAAGAAGGCCACCTTCTCTTCTAAAGTGACATGTTTTGAAGGTCCTAACCCACCAATTGCATGAATCATATTGCACAAAGTCATAAAAGAACGACGATCCATACGGAGTTGTTCAATGCATGTTATGTCACTTTCTCTCACTAAACGGTTAATATGATCCATTTGTTCTTGCAATCGATTGGGTCCTCTAATAAGATTACGTGGATACCTAGATAAATACTTCTTCAAGATAACTTGAATGACAACAGAAGCTACAGTGCATAAGGCAAATAGCTCTTGCATTACAACTTGCAGTACTACGTACAATTCAAGCTCATCATTACTCTCATCGTCAAAGTCATTGATATTCTCATCCATCTATCAAAATAAATTATCATACAAAAACCATTTAGAATTACAAATAATATAAAGAATGAAACATCTCTAGGCATAAAGATAACATATAAGAATCTACTTTTCACTGAAAGAGAAGTTTTAAATATAGAAAAACATGACAAAACTTCAAAAAGTTATGTGCTTTGTATAATAGATATGTGTTTTTCAAGTACTGTTGCCAACATGGCCGGAAAATTTGGTTCAAGAGTGTCAAATGGAAGAATGGCAGGCACATAAGTATGATGGGTTCAAATGGGCAGCCAATGGAACTTAAAGGAGGGAGTAAGTGCAGGGACTACTATGTGCAGTTTTTTAGTTTACATTCTTTATTCTTTGATTGCTTTATGAAGTAGTAACTGGTGAACTCCTATAATGACAGTGGCAGGTAGTAATTATTTAGAGATTGAACAATTTTTATTAGAGTTCCATTAAGAATGGGCAGAGAAGCAAGAGAACAAAATTTTATGGGAAATTGAAATGACACACTAGTGGAATAACAAAGAACAACAATTTGACAAAACTCATCGAAACATGTTGAAACAATTAAGTTGTGTGGACATGAATCTAGAATTTTTCAAAATGTTTAAGATTAAATTTTTCATTATAGTTAAATTTTTCAAAATGTGACTCGTACATTTTGGGATTTTATCTTTTTAACATTGATATACCTTGATATATTAGTTGAAATGAAATTATGAAAATCACAAACGTGTATAGACCGATTTTGATACGTATCAATATGTAGCCGATTCACATCGATTCAACAACCATAAAAGCTTTTTTTTGCATGATTTAAAAAAATTCATGATGGTAACAGCCAACCAATTCTCGATAAATATGCTCAACATTCTCACTATTGTTACATCACGATCGATAATATTATTTCTTTCGATATTATTATTTAAAATCATGGTCGAAAAAGAAAAGAAAAGAAAATTCTATAACAAACTGTTTTGACTATGGTAGATACTAAAATCTCAAGAAATGGAATGATTTATTCATTATTTTATTTTATTAATGGCTTTAGGTGTCCATTGACCACTTTGAGGAACACAGAATTCAAGTGTTCGTTGTTTGGCAAGCAAGTGTTGTTTGAGCTTTAAGAATTTATTTTATTAATGACTTAGGTCTCCATTGACCACTAACAAACACCAGTGTTCTTTGTTTGGCAAACAAGTATTGTTCAAGCTTCAAGAAAAGAAAGCCACCAAAAACAAGCACCATAACTGTGTTTAAAAAAATAAATAGCATATTCTATAATCATACTTTTCATTTATCATTAATAATGGTTGTAATTATTAGATTAATTATATATATTTTATAAAATATATATATATATTTAATAGATTAAATTATCAAAATGGGTTAAGGAGGAGCATGGGGCTGCACTATAGTAGCCCTTGAGATGCTCTGTTTTTTGTTAAATGAGTTCCAAGTGCTAACAATGGCAAGGCAACAAAAGATTACAACAAAACATGACTTCACATACTCTGTTTTTTGTTAAATAATAAGTTCCAACTACTAATAATGGCAAGGCAACAAACTTGTATACAAACCCAGCACCATTAACAGCCATTAACAATTAACAATGAACTGTTGCTGTTTTCTGAAGGCTAAAAAAAAAAATACAACAACAACAAATACAGACCCACAACCCACCAAAATAGGCATAACATAAACAAAATCCCTCAAATCTGGTTTGATGAAGAGAGAAAAAAAAAACTTGAAAAAAAAAACTTGAAAGAAACAAAAAAAAAACTACAGAGAGAAAATAAAATTGAACCAAATCAGCCACAACAACAACCCAAATTGAACTAAAAAATATATACCAAACAAAATGGAAGATGTAGAGTGTTTTAAACCTGAGTGTAGATGATGAAATTGAGCCACAAAACAGGTGAATCGCCTCTAGGGTTTTGCCGTTTTGCCTATTCGTAGTAAATGATTTGTGCTCTCACAATTACAGAGGACACAAAATATATATTATGAGGGCAAAATGGTCATCTCACCCCTCTAATCCAAACAGTGAATAATCCTACCAAAATTATCCCACCCCCCCCCCCCGGACAGTGGAATCCCCCATATGGGGGATAAGGAGTCCGGCCGGACATGGAGTCCGGCGGACTAAAAAAAAATCAAACAGCGGATAAGGAGCACTATTTGGATTACAATCCAAATAGTGGATAGTCCCCCCCCTTAATCCGGCGAATCAAACACGCCCTAAGAGTTTTATCATTATCCATGCCATAGTCCTTCCTTATTCTAAGACTCTTGTCCCTTATCCGCTTATCTCGAATTCCGATATCTTCGGAGATAACCTTGACCTTGCCGATATAATCTCGGCGTCATGACCTGGACACGTGGCACCTCGGCTGATACGTCGGCATCACCTTGACCACGTGTTGGTACTCAAACAATATATCCCCACAACCTCTATTAATTATTTTAAGTAGCAATCATTATTATTTTCTTCTATTAATTTGAGTACTTCTTGCCAGTACATCGGCTTAAGCCAAGTTCATCACTGTAGGCCGACATGTCTTCTTAAAGATCAAGATTTCCAAGAACTTCTTCACGCGCATGAGCTGTCATGCATAACAACTCAACCGTTTTTAGCCACACGTCTTTTTCGTACTGGATCGTACCTGATACGCGTCTGTAAATCAAATCATTCTCACGTGCGCCGTCTGGCGTATACGTTCTTCTAGGCACATTTATGACCCTTTTGCCGCCGTTTCTGTTTTATCAAAAAAAATTTTCTTTCCTCCGTTTTTTCACTTTTCATTGTTTCTGAAGTTCTCTCTCTCTCTAGCTTTCCATCTCCTCCATTGTTCCCAAGCTTTCAAGCTCTGCTACTACCATTGTTCTCCTCTTCCGGCGAGACGCTTGCTATTCTTCTCCGCTGCTACCATTCGTCTGACTTCGGCGAACTCAACACCGGCCTTCCTCTTTCTAGTAAGCCATTGTTTCTCCTGGTTTCAATTTCTTGCTACCTTACTGAACTTTACTGTTTTACCTGCTGTCTTTGCAATCTCGTTCATACTTCTGATATTTCATCTTGCATTTTGTATTCCACCATATATTTGAACTCATTTGCTTCATGATTCTATTTTTACCCAAATCATCTTCTTGAATATACACTATTCACACATCAGTTGATTTCTGCCACTGTTTTTGGCTTGATACCCTTTTGTTCTTTCAATGTTCTTGACAATCCATCTTTGTTCTTGATTCTGAAGCGCATCCCTGTTTTTCTGTTTTCCAGATCCGTGTATCCAATCTTCGTTTCCATAGATCTAGGTTTGGGATTTGCTTGTAGAACCCTTGATTATTATGAAAAATTGAAACTATTTCCACAAATTCTTACCCAGTACATACTTTTGGTTTTTGCCGAGGTCCCAATAACCCTTTTAAAACACCTTTATTCTGAAATCCAGTTCCTCCTAGCTAGGCCGATATCATGGGTATGTGGAAGCGTAGGGTAGACACCCCGACAAAATTAGAATACTTTAGGCGAGAGTTTTCCATCCCTGCCGACGTCTATCTAAGGTTGGCTGGGGATAATGACTCCATAATGCCCACCACTGATTCTATGCCATTCCCTGTCGTAGCCTTTGTTGAGTGCGGACTCCGGCTTCCACTTAACACCCTTTTTCGTGAAATACTTCATTACTACAAGTTGAACCCTATGCAACTTGCCATCAACTCATACCGAGTTATTAATGGTATCATAGCCTTAGCAAAACAAGAAAACGCTAGGATCACCTTAGCCGACATCCAGTACTGCTACACCATGTGTGGCCTCAAAAAAGGTACGGGCTATATTTACTACCTTAAGCCGAGGTCCACTGAATACAAAATCGTAGCCAACCTCCCAGACTCCAACAAGGGAGCTGGAGACGATTACTTCATTACCTCGGGGAACTAGGAATTCGCTCCAGACGAGGACCTTCATCTCTATCCTCTTCCTTGATCAGTTTTTGTAGAGGGCAATGGTAAGAGCCCTGCATCCATACTTGTTTGTTTTTTCAAAAAAAATTTCAAAGTCTTTAATATTTTATCTCCTTCTAACGTCCATTTTGTTTGCAGCTCTTCCTCAGCCTCCAAAGGGTTTCCGTCAGTCTTTCTTTCCCAGTAAAGACTTGAAGAAACTTCTGAATTTGCCAGTTCACAAGCGAAAGGCCCCTCTGCTTCTTAATTTCATCTCCACGTATAAGCCGGCTCTTCCCGACGTCCCAAAGAAGAAGAAGAAAAGCCTTTCTCCACCTTTTGCCATAACTCCACAAGTCGCACCCACATCTCGGATAGACCAAGGATCAACCTCTGATCCAACTGAGCAGCCGTCAACCTCGGCTCCATACCTGATCCTGATATCCCAACTACAACGCCGGCGACGAACTATTTTTTCTGCTGAGATGGGCTGTCAAAAAGCTGTTGCAAAAGATCTCCTGGCCAGCATCCCATCAACCGTTGACACTCCACCAACGCAAACCCAGCCTCCACCAAAACAAAAAAGAATTAAAAAGGCTCAACCAAAGGCCAAGGTGACTCAAGTTGACACTAAGGACACTTTGCCGATCTCTAAACTGGCTGAAAGTGACAAGTCCCAGCCCACCGCAGAGAAGAGGCGTGCCAAGGCCCAACCATCCGATTCTCCAAAATCAAAGAGGCCGAGGTCATCCTCTGCAACCACCTCGGGGTCCAAAAAACATGATGCCCCTTGGGCCCCCAAAATCACTCTGGAAGACAAGCTAGTTATGGCCAACGATAGTGCCGATGACATTAACGTCGGCGTAGCCCTCAGTACCGCTCTGCTTCTCCCCGGCGATGTCGACCGAAACGCCGAGTTAAGCGAGTACGAAAACTACGCTCTGATGCTTCAACGCTCTGTTCAAGTAAGGGTCTTTGTCTGGCAACTTTTTATTTCTTTCTGTTCATTCCATACTTGTAATTTTTTCTAACAACTTCTGTTCTGCTTATTTTCAGGCCATCCAGCATGCCCATTCATTCTCAGTACAATCTTTTGAGAACCGGGAGAGGCTGGCCGAGATGAAGAGGGAGGTCTCCAGTCTTCAAAAGGCCAACAAAAGTTTGCTGTCCAAAATGAAAAAGTTAGAAGACCAGGCCAAGGCTGCCATCAAAGCCCAAAACGATGCTGAAGAAAAGGCAGAATCTATTGAGGCCATCAAGAAGGTGCTTGAGGCCGAAAAGAAGGATGTCGAGGAAAAGATGGCCCAGGCCCAAAAGGAACTGCAAAATGCTTTGGCCACCAAGATGCTGAACTAAAGGAGGCCGACCAGAAGGGTTGCAACGAAGGGGTGGCTGATGTCACGACGGACTATGAGAAGCAAGTGAAGCAGACATGCAACAAGGGTTTCACCCTTGGTTAGATGTCTCTTCTAAAAAAGCTTGAAGTCCCTACCGACTCGCCCCTTCGGAATGCCAGATCTAGGTTTGGGATTTGCTTGTAGAACCCTTGATTATTAGGAAAAATTGAAACTATTTCCAGGTTTTGGTGAGGAAGTCGAAAGATGCTACTGAGACCAAGTCACCTACTCAAAATGAGCAAGTCCTGGACTTGACTCAGGATGAGGAGGTTGAGGAGGTTCCCAAGGATACTGCGCCTCAAAAGGCGATATCGGACGTGCCCCTCGCCGACAAGAGCCTCGATCAGACCCTTCAAGAGATTGACACTGAGCTTGCGGCCGAGAAAGTAGCCGAAATGTCCTCCCAACAGTCTTCTGAAATCCAGACCCAGCCAGCTAATAATGCTAAGGAATCATAGTTTAGATGTCTTTTTCCTTTGTTTTTTGCCTCTTGTATTTCTCTGTTTTTGGGATAATGTAAACTCTTTGTATGGCCGAGGTGATTTTTATGAATACCACTTCCTTCTTTCTTGAATGGTTGTATGTTTGTCTTCCCTTTATAGCTCTTGTATGACTTTCATACTTAGAATGATTTTGTGCCTTAAAAATGCTCTTTAGTCTCGTGAAACCTTCTCAGGGTGAAACACATCGGTAATACAAACTGATGATTTATCTCGGTAAGTACCCAAGTACCTTTCTAAATATAACCTTGGTTTCATAAAATTTCAACAAGTGTTTTACCTTTCAACTTGTAAACTTTTCATAAGTTTCAACAAGTGTTTAAACATTATCTCGGTTTAACTGCTACTTGTAAACTTTTTAAGTTTCAACAAGTGTTAAACATCATTTCGGTTTAATTTCAACTTGTAAACTTTTCTCAAGTTTCAACAAGTGTTAAACATCATTTCGGTTTAACTTCAACTTGTAAACTTTTCTCAAGTTTTAACAAGTGTTAAACCTCATTCCTTCTCCCTGCCCCCTAATGTGAACCTAAGTTCCACTTGGGGTCTCATTATGCACGTATTCCGAAACAACATTATGTGTCTTCATCAGTCACAAATATAGAAGAATTCTGCTAAAATTTTATTCATGACGTCAGCAAATAACAAGGAAAATCTAATGGTAGAAAAACTTCAGATTACAAGTATTCTAGGGTCTTGGCAACTCTTTGCCCTCACTATCTTCAAGCCAATATGCTCCGTTGCCCAATATCGAAATGATTCTGTAAGGTCCTTCATAGTTTGGGCCAAGTTTGCCCTCCCTGGGATTCTTCTTGTTGCCGACGACTTTTCTCAAGACTAGGTCGCCGACTTGGAACTCCCTTGGGTTAACTCTTTTATTATAAGCTCTGGCAAGCTACTGCTGGTAGGCTGCGAGCTGAATTATAGCTTTCTCTTTTCTTTCTTCTAGTAGATCCAGATCTCAGGCTAAGAGTACATCATTGGTCCCATTTTTACTCCATGGGTTCTGATCCCAGGGATGCCCCTCATTTCTTCTCCCTGCCCCCTAATGTGAACCTAAGTTCCACTTGGGGTCTCATTATGCACGTATTCCGAAACAACATTATGTGTCTTCATCAGTCACAAATATAGAAGAATTCTGCTAAAATTTTATTCATGACGTCAGCAAATAACAAGGAAAATCTAATGGTAGAAAAACTTCATATTACAAGTATTCTAGGGTCTTGGCAACTCTTTGCCCTCACTATCTTCAAGCCGATATGCTCCGTTGCCCAATATCGAAATGATTCTGTAAGGTCCTTCATAGTTTGGGCCAAGTTTGCCCTCCCTGGGATTCTTCTTGTTGCTGACGACTTTTCTCAAGACTAGGTCGCCGACTTGGAACTCCCTTGGGTTAACTCTTTTATTATAAGCTCTGGCAAGCTACTGCTGGTAGGCTGCGAGCTGAATTTTTGCTTTCTCTTTTCTTTCTTCTAGTAGATCCAGATCTCAGGCTAAGAGTACATCATTGGTCCCATTTTTACTCCATGGGTTCTGATCCCAGGGATGCCGACTTCAAGCGGAATAACAGCTTCTGTGCCATAAGTCATGGTAAAGGGGGATTCCTCTGTTGATCTTCTCGGTGTAGTCCGATATGCCCAGAGCACACTTCGTAGTTCATCCACCCACTTTCCTTTTGCTTCCTGCAGTCTCTTCTTTATCCCATCTAGGATAACTTTGTTGGATGCTTCTGCTTGACCATTGCTTTGAGGAAAGCTTGGGGTTGAAAAGTAGTTCTTGATCTTGAACTTCGCACAGAAGTTCTTAATTAGCTTGCTGTCAAATTATGTTCCATTGTCAGCAACTATCGCTCTCGGAATCCCAAATCTGGTGATGATGTTTTTCCATAAGAAGTTCTTCACGTCTACATCTTGGATCTTTGCTAAGGGTTCAGCTTCTATTGACTTGGTGCAGTAATCTGTTGCTACCAGCAGGTACTTTCTTTGTCCAGTCGCTTGGGGCAATTGCCCAACGAGATCCATGCCCCATTGGGCAAACGGCCAAGGACTGGATACGGGGTTAAGGTCTGCTGCTGGCTGGTGTATCAGTGGTGCAAACCTTTGGTATTTTTCACACTTCTTGACGTAGGCTTATGCGTCCTTTTGCATGTAGGGCCACCAATGTCCCTGGGTAATGGCCCTATGGGCTAGTGATCTACCCCCAGTGTGGCTTCCACAGATTCCTTCATGTATTTCATATAAAAATCTTCAACTTGTGATGGGTGTACAGGGGTGGGCAGCGGATATACCAATCCGCCAAAACCAACCGAACCGAACCGATCCGCCGCATTTTGGACAGATGCATGATGACGAGCGGACAGTTGCGGATTGATTTTCTCCAATCCGCCAATTTGGCGGACGGATGGTGGATTTGAGGTTCCTTTGGCCGCAACCGAACCGCCAAACTGCGAGTACCCTTAGTAATTTATAAGATTTTGTGTTTTCAATTTGTTTAAATATTTTGTTTGTGTTTTCAATTGAAAAAGAGTTCAAATATTCTGTTGAAAAAAAGTTTTCAACTTAAATATATTTTTTGAATTGAAAAAAGTAAACATATTATTTATCTATATTTTTTGGTTTTTAAATCTAACTCTAAAAGTAATAAATAGAAAATATGAAATATGTTGGTTGGTTTTAATTTTCAAAACATATATAAATGTAACAATACAGAGACATACAATCTCAACTATTGCTCTGTTCATGATTTTTGTGGTTTGAATTGTTTTTATATTTGAAGAACCACAGATTGTAATACTTTATGTGGATGAGGCATGCAGTGATTGTGATATTCTAAAGTTTCAAACTTTCTTTCTTTGGATGAGGCGTACAGTAATTGTAATATTTTTTTAAGTCATTGACTATAATACTTTCTCATTTTTTTTTTTGAGGAAGTGCACAAGTTGAACTATGTTGAAAATTTATAAAATTTCAAACCACTAAACCGATTCGCATCCATCCGCCAAACCGCCAATCCGCTCAATCCGCATCCCCTGGATTGGCGGACGGATGCGGATTGATTTTCTCCAATCTGCCAATCTGGCAGACGGATGGCAGATTGGAGGTTCCGTGGCCGCAACCGACCCGCGCCCACCACTAGTGTACACACCTTAAAAAGGGTCCAGTGAAAGATCTTCTGTAGAGATGTCCTTCTGCTGTTAGACTGAATCTTGCCGATTTCAATCTAATCTTGTGTGCCTCCTTGTGGTCATCTAGCAGCTTTCCTTCTTTCAAGAATGCATCAATTACATCCATCCATCTTGGTCCCATGTCCACACACATTACTTCATGCTCTGTGGTCAGTGGTTCGATGCTCGAGCCCGACAAGTATTCGACCATTATCGTCCTTGCTTTTTCAGGTTGTATTGCACTGGCCAGATTGGCTAGTGCATCGGCGTGACTGTTATCATCTCGGCTAACCTGATGTAGTCGGCAATTCTGAAACAAAGCTACCAACCTGTTGACTTCCTTTGTGTAGGCTGACATCCTTTCATCTCGGGCTGCAAATTCGCCCGTTGTCTGGTTAACTATGAGCTGGGAGTCACAGAAGACTATCACTTCATCTGCTTCTGCTGCTACCGCCAGCTTTAGTCCTGCAATCAATGCTTCATATTCTGTTTCATTGTTTGAGGTCTTGAACCCCAATTGAATGGACTGGTCCAATACTTCTCCATCTGGAGATACTAATACTACTCCTGCCCCTGCTCCTTGCCGGTTTGAGCTCCTATCGACAAACAGTCGAAAGGAGTCGCCGATATAAATGCTGTAGGGTCTGAGTTTTTCCTTTCTCCTTTGTTCTATTGCATTTGGCTAGGCTTCTCCTTGCTTGTTTGGACATTGTTCACCTTGGCTCAACGGAGCCCGATGTGCAATAGATTCTGGTGTGAACTTGACCACAAAGTCAACCAAAACTTGGCCTTTGATTGCTATTCTGGGTTTGTACTCCAAGTCATACTGTCCCAAGGCCACTGCCCATTTGGCTATTCTTCCTGTCAGGTCTCTTTGTTGTAGCAAAGACTTCAAGGGGTGTTCTGTTAGCACCACAATTTTATGGGTCTGGAAGTAATGGTTCAGTTTCTTTGAAGCCATTACTAAAGTCAGTGCCAATTTTTCTAAGAGTAGATACCTTGTTTCTGCATCGGCCAGGGTTTTGCTTACATAGTAAATAGCCCTTTGCTCTCCTTTTTCTTCTCGAATTACCACTGCGCTTACTGCGTGTTCTGAGACTGCTAAGTACAAAAACAACTCCTTCCCAGGTTCTGGATTTGAAAGAACTGGAGCTGTGGTCAGATACTTCTTCAGGTCGATCAGGGCGGCCTCGCATTCTTCTGTCCATAAAAAATCTGTGGCTTTCTTCACTAGGTTGAAGAAAGGTTTGCACTTGTCTGAGCTTCTGCTTATAAACCTATTCAAGGCTGCGGCCCTTCCAGTCAACATTTGTACCTGTTTTACCGACGTCGGGCTCTTCAATTCCAGGATGGCCTTAATCTAATCTAGGCTGGCCTCAATGCCCCTTCCAGTCACCAGGTATCCCAAAAACTTACCAGATCCTACTCCAAATGCACACTTCGCTGCATTGAGTCAAAGCCGATATGTTTTAAGGATGTCAAAGACTGCTTTCAGGTTGGCCAGATGACCTTTAGGTTCCTTGGTCTTCACGACCATGTCATCGATGTAAACTTCTACCATTCTGCCAATCAGGTGTTTGAACATCTTGGTTACCAACCTTTGGTAAGTTGCTCCTGCGTTTTTCAACCCGAAAGGCATTACTCTGTAGCAGTATAACCCTTTGGGAGTGATAAACGCAGTCTTCTCTTTATCTGTGGGGTACATGGCTATCTGATGGTACCCCTTGTATGTATCCAAGAAGCTCATCCTTCCATGCCCCGAAGTGGCGTCTACCAGCTGGTCATTCTTGGGTAGAGGAAAACTGTCTTTGGAACAGGCTTTGTTTAAGCTGGTAAAGTCCACGCAGACCCTCTATTTACCATTCTTCTTCTTCACTACTACTGTGTTTGATAGCCATGTCGGGTAATCTACCTCTCGAATGGCCCTGGCCTCGAGAAGTCTGTCAACTTCCTCCTCCGCTGCTTCGACATGTATCAACGTCGGTCTTCTTGCTCGTTGGATTACGGGTTTCGCCGACCTATCAACATTCAGTTTATGGCAAGTGACCTCGGGGTCAATGCCAGGCAATCTCGTAAGGCGTCAGCAAACACCTCAATATTTGCTCTCCAAGAACAGCTTTCATCTTTCTTCTCTTCTTCTTTCGGTTAGGCCGAGGCGAGAAAAGAAAGAAGCGTTCTTTCAATCTCCTCCTTGGATGAGGATTTTCTTCAGTGTTTTCTTCACTCTTTTTGGCCGGCTCCTTGGCGATATCCTCTAGAACCTCCCGCGGTCATCATCTTTCAATCCTCTTGCATTCTCGTTTTTTTTGAATGTTAACAGGGGATTCAATTTGCCTGCCATAGAGCAATCTCTTTTGTCTGCCAGCTGATCTCCTCTACTCACCTCAATTTTCCCATACTTCCTGTTGGGAACCGCAAAAGTTGAATTTTCAAAAGTTTGAGGGAACAACCCTTATTGCACGCCCACCCTGGCCTTCCCAAAATGATATTGTAAGGAGAGGGTGTGTCCAATTACGGTGAACTCTGTTTTGTATCTTCCTGGTGCTGCCAGCACCTCCAAAGCCGTTGTTTCCTAGTGGCTATGTCGGCGTTCCATTGAACCCGACCATTGGGCTATTGGACTACTCCACATCGTCTGGGTGAAGGCCAAGCTCCTTGTAACACCGGACGTACATGATGTCACAAGAGCTGCCTTGGTCAATAAGGATGCGCTTTACTTGGCATTCCCCAACCTAGAGGGATACTACCAAGCTATCATTATGTGGATGCTGCACCATCTCAAGGTCGGCTTCAGAAAAGGACACTACTGGTCCTTGGTACTCCTCTGCCTGATATCTCTTTTCCCTGACTTGGTAGACATGCTGCAGGTGTTTTACCTTCTGCGTCTCCCCTCGAATCTCGTTTTCATTGACCTTCGAGTGAATTACATTAATTACCCGAGGTCCTTCTGCTTGTGGTTGCTGTGCTGGGGGAAGTGAGGCTGCTGTCGCCTAAGGCAATCTTGCCTGTTCTTCCCTTATTCTGGCCTCAGCGACAAGGTCTCTCAGATGGCCTTGCCTCACCAGGTCTTCCAAGTGTGTTTTCAGGGCTCTGCAGCCCTGAGTCATATGTCCGTTTTCATTGTGGTAAGCACAATGCCTGCCAAGGTTTCTTCCCATGAATTCTCCTGGTGCTCTTGCTGGTGTTCTGAAATAGGGTTGGTTCCGAATTTGATCCAGGACTTTGTGAATTGGGATTCAGAACACAGTTGTCACTGCCTGTGTAGCCCTTAATTCTGTCTCTTGCTTACTGGATCCGTTGTTACCTCGGCCTCGCTTCGGCTAGCCGTTTCCTTTCTCCTGCTTTGTTTCCCTGGTCCCCGACATGTCTTCCTCCGTTCTGGCATACTTCTCGATTCTCGTCATGAGCTCTTTCATGCTTTTTGGCAATGTCTTTGCCAAAGACTTCCGTAGTGAACAGTTGTCTTTTAGGCCGTTCTTGAACGACACGACCGCCACTTTTTGATTACACTCTGGTATTCGGTTGAATACCTCATAGTATCTTTTTGCGTAGGCCCTAAGGCCTTCATCTTTACTGATCTTCAAAGCCATCAATGCGTCCACCCGCAATGGCTGCAGCTTGTTTGTTACGAACCTGGCCACAAACATCTCGGCCAGGCCTTTCCAAGTCTTCACGCTTCCCTTTGGTAATTTGTGGAACCAATCTGATGCAATCTCCCCGAAGGATGAGGAGAACACTTTGTAGAGCAACGGCTCGTTCCCACTATACAGCACCATTGAGTTCAAGTATAATCCAACGTGGAAGTTGGGGTCTGACTTACCATCGTATATTTGGAACCTCCGCATACTGAATCTCTTCGGCTCCTCAAACCTGTCCAACTCCACCGAGAATGGTGTCCTCGGATTATCTGGGGAGGTTACCTCGACGTCGGCATTCTGTTGCTTCCTCTTGAGGTAATCTCTTAAGTCCTCCTTTGTCCGCCTAGGAGCACGGTTATCTCTTGCTTTCAGTCTTTTTGGTGCATTACTTTCAGCTTCGTGGTGAGTCCTCTTCAATCCTTCTTCATGAGTTGTGTCGAAGCACAGCACCTGCCCCTGAACATTCTGATGTCCTTTGGGGTCTGCCTTCTTTGTGCGATGCGTCCTTCGTGATTCTTCTCTTCTTGACTCTCTTCATCCGACCTTCTTGGAAGGTCGGTGAAAGTATCTTTTGCTCCCGTTGTGCTGAGGGGCTACAGGGATTGTTTTCTGCCCTCCCTTCTGGGCATTGGCCGCTGGAATCGGCGTGTCTTGCAGCGGGAACGGTGGTTGCATAACGTTATTTTGCATCATAAAATTGACGACCGACTGCAGGTCTACCAATTTGTTTACCATCTCTTTTACCTCTTCGTCCTTCTGTAGGCACCTATCATTCCGTACCTAGAGGTCGTCCTCATTGTAGTACCCACTTCGATCTGGTTTCTTTGGTACATCGCCAGTCTGGCCGACGTCTTTCACTCCGTGATTCTGGTCACGAGTTTCTGTGTTGCACTCGTCCCCTTCGATATCAAGGTCAAAAGGTCTCCCACTCTCAGCAGGAGTGTTGTCCCCAATCTTTTCCTTCTGTCCGTTACTGGCCATCTATTATTCTTTCTTTCCCACAGACGGCACCAAATTGTGTGAGTGATTTTCTGACCACATTGCCAACTCAGTATTCAGCTGGAGAGTACTGGCAGAATAAATGACACCTGGCTAACCTGCAACAGAAAGAGAAGACTCCGGCGGTGGTTCGTCCACCCGGGGCCACTCCGACGATCAAATCAGTATATCTCTCAAAGATAATCAATAGTGCTAAACTCACTGTTCTGAGTAATAATTTGCGAACCTTAGACCCATGGGGGTGCCTCTCTTTTATAATTAACTCAATCCTTGTCCCACTAGAAGCCTAGCTTCAATGGACTTTTGCTCAGTGCTTATCCTGGACTCTTCAAGAGATAAAGATAAACTCCCTAAGAGCTTTATCCTTATCCATGCCATAGTCCTTCCTTATTCTAGGACTCTTGTCCCTTATCCGCTTATCTCGGATTCCGATATCTTTGGAGATAACCTCAGCCTTGCCGAGATAACCTCGGCGTCATGACCTGGACACATGGCACCTCGGCTGACACGTCGGCATCACCTTGACCACATGTTGGTACTCAGAAAATATATCCCCACACATAACAGTATAACATATCTACGGTTTGGAAGATAAAAAAACACATTCATTTTGTTTCTCTATTTAAATCTGTATACACATAGATTTTTCTGGTCTATGAAATTCAAATTTTATGCTATATTTTTTATTCCTTTTTTCCTTCCTAATGTTGTTTTGACACCTATTCACAATAACTGCTAATTATTTTTCAAATTCAACCCATATGTTGTACATAACTGTATAACATATCTACGGTTTTGTTTCTCTATTTAAATCTATAAATACATACATTCTTTTTCTGTTCTATGAACTTCCAATTTTAGGCAACCCTCCATAAACCCATAATTAAATCAAATAACTGCTAATTAGTTTTCAAATTCAACCCATATTTCACATTCAGCAAACCGTCCATAATATATACAATTGCATGCTCACACAGTAAAAGATTATACAAAAATTGTAAGACTACAAAAATCGAACAGAACAAATCAAACCAAACCAAACCAAGCGTTAAGTCCCAGGGTCGACTATATGAATCGTTGACTCTATAATGGAAAATATAAATTTGAAAATAATAAAGAGAAAAATAGCATACAGAGATGTATTAATCGTTAATAGTGATTTAGCGTAACTCAAACACAGATTCAGCTTCTCTCTCTTGAAATCGAATTGTCATTTAAACCGTTGAAGAGTTAATCAATTCTGGTTTCGAATTCGACTTCGTCGAAGAGTGTATTGAATTCAATTGGGCTTCCCAGAGAGGTTATTAATAGAAAAAAAGTCGAACGATCTTGAAGACGCCGATGCGAATTGAAACTCGAATCATAGATTGAGAACTTGAAGAGCAAGAAAACAAACATGTCGATGAAGGAAGGTACCTTGAACAGTAATATATATCGATGAAATTCTTTTTGTAAATATTTCAAAATTTGAGAGTTGATGTTTACTTATAAATCTAGATACAATCTTTCTTTTTAATTTGATTAACGGTCACTTTCTATTTTCTGTTTTATAAACAAAAAATAATAATTAAAACAAAATCTATTGTTTGGTGCATAATAATACACTAGTGTTATGCATATATTTAAATAAATAAAAATAAGGGAGTTTTTTTAATAAATCCTTTTTCTAAGAGCTTTATTCCATCCAATCCATATTCTTTTTGACTATTCCGCCTCTGTTTGGGAAGAAAAAGCCCAGGCTTTTTTGGCTAAAATAGCCACAAAAAACAAAATATGCTATTTTAACCACAAAAAACAAAACATCAAATCCAACCCGTAATCATTACAATCCTCTCTCACAAAAAAAGTCAAAAAAGCCAAAAAGCCAAAAAGCCTTTCCCAAACCAGGCTATGCATATATTTAAATAAATAAAAATAAGGGAGTTTTTTTAATAAATCCTTTTTCTAAGAGCTTTATTCCATCCAACCCATATTCCTTTTGACTATTCCGCCTCTGTTTGGGAAGAAAAAGCCCAGGCTTTTTTGGCTAAAATAGCCACAAAAAACAAAATATGCTATTTTAGCCACAAAAAACAAAACATCAAATCCAACCCGTAATCATTACAATCCTCTCTCACAAAAAAAGTCAAAAAAGCCAAAAAGCCAAAAAGCCTTTCCCAAACCAGGCTAAAATAGCCCAGGCTAAAATAGCTAAAAAGCCAAAAAGCCAAAAAGCCAACCCACTTCCCAAACGGAGGCTCCATTAGGTTCTATTTGAGGTAAGAAGACCAAAATACCCTTTTCATCTACTTATGTTCTATTTAGGCCTCGTTTGGGAACCTTCACTTTTAGCCAAAAAGTTATTAAATTAGCCAAAAAGTCAACAACCCATACCAAAAGTCAAAGATTCTCTTTCTCTCTACTTTTTGCACATCTTTTCGTAAAAAATTAAAAAGTTATCCCAAACATACTAGTTTTTTTTAGTTCATATTTTAGTCAAATAGTCAAAAAGTTACTAAATTAGCCTATTCCCAAACGAGGCCTTAGTCAACATTATTTTCTTATATTTCAATAAGTCCTATGGGTGACATAATTACCAAAATACCCTTAACGTGAATGTTCACATCGTCAATGTGAATGTTCACACCGTCAATGTGAATGTTCCTATTTGAGGTAAGAAGACTAAAATACCATTTTCATCTACTTATGTTCCATTTAGTCCACATTATTTTCTTATGTTTCAATAAGTCCTATAGGTGACATAATTACCAAAATACCCCTAATGTGAATGTTCACATCCTATGGGTGACATAATTACCAAAATACCCCTAATGTGAATGTTCACACCGTCAATGTGAATATTCACACTGTCAATGTAAATGTTCGCACCGTCAATGTGAATGTTCCTATTTGAGGTAAGAAGACCAAAATATCATTTTCATCTACTTATGTTTCATTTAGTCCACATTATTTTCCTATGTTTCAATAAGTCCTATGGGTGACATAATTACCAAAATACCCCTAATGTGAATGTTCACATCCTATGGGTGACATAATTACCAAAATACCCCTAATGTGAATGTTCACATCGTCAATGTGAATGTTCACACTATTAATGTAAATGTTCACACTGTTAATGTGAATGTTCATATCATCAATGTGTAGGGGCTCGGCCCAGCCTGGGCTAGGGCCAACTCATGTAAAGCCTCGTGGGTGCTTGCCAAAATTCGGGTCGAGCCGGACTGGCCCACGGGCCAAAAAATTAGGCCTAGGCCCTAGCCTTGGCACAAAGGTATTCAGGCTTTGGGTGCCTCGGTGGGTCGAGCCAAGGGGCTTGGGCCTAGACTTGGGCTTATGTCGAGCTTAGATGAACCTCGCCATTTTTTTTAATTTTTTTTAATTTTTTCTCCCAAAATTTTATTATTTTCCAATAAAAAGACACCGGGCCTCTGGCGGGCCGGGCCTTAAATGGGCCTTATACGGGCCGAGCTTCAAATTGATGGCCCAGGTCCTAGCCCAAGTTCTCGGGCTGGGCTCGGGCCCGAGTCCAAACGAGCTTGTCTCGGGCCGCGGGCCAATTTTACACTCCTATCAATGTGAATATTCACATTGTCAACAGGTCGAACTAGCTCCGGGCCACGGGCCAATTTTACACTCCTATCAATGTTAATGTTAACATGTCAATGTGAATATTCACATTGTAAACGGGCCGGGCCCGCGGGCGGGTTTCGGGCCGCCTACGGGCTACGGATCAATTTTACACTCCTATCAACGTGAATGTTAATATGTTAATTTGAATATTCACATTGTCAACGGGTTAGACCGGGCTCGCCCCAGGCAGCGCACGGGCCGCGGGCCAATTTTACACTTCTATCGATGTGAATGTTAACATGTCAATGTGAATATTCACATTGTCAACGGACTGAGCCCGCCCGGCCCAGGGGGGAGCTTCGAACCACCCACGGGCCACGGACCAATTTTACATTCTTACCAATGTGAATGTTAAAATATGAATATTTACAGCCCGCTCCACTCCGGGCAACGGGCGGGCTTCGGGCCGTCTACGGGCCGCGAACTAATTTTACACTCCTATCAATGTGAATGTTAACATGTTAATGTGAATATTCACATTGTAAACGGGCCGGGCCGGGCCCGCAGACGGGTTTCGGGTCGCCCACGGGTCGCGGGCCAATTTTACACTCCTATCAATGTGAATATTAACATGTCAATGTAAATATTCATATTGTAAACGGGTCGGGCCAGGCCCGCAGACGGGTTTCCGGCTGCCTACGGGCCGCGAGTCAATTTTACACTCCTATCAACATGAATGTTAATATGTTAATGTGAATATTCACATTGTCAACGGACCGGGCTGGGCCGGGCCTACTCTGGGTAGCCCACGGGCCGCGGACGGGTTTCGGGCCGCCCACAGGCCGCGGGCCAATTTTACACTTCGATCAATGTCAATGTTAACATGTCAATGTGAATATTCACATTGTCAACGGACCGGGCCCACCCCGGCTCGGGGGCGAGCTTCGGACCGCCTATTGGCCACGGGCCAATTTTACATTCTTACCAATGTGAATGTTAAAATAAGAATATTTACAGTCCGCCTGGCCCCAGCAACAAGTGGGCTTCGGGCCGCCCACAGGCCGCGGGCCAATTTTACACTCCTATCAATGTAAATGTTAACATGTCAATGTGAATATTCACATTATAAACGGGCCGGGCCCGCGGACAGGTTTCGGGCCTCCCACGGGCGCGGGCCAATTTTACACTCCTATCAATGTGAATGTTAACATGTCAATGTGAATATTCACATTATAAATGGGCCGGACCCGCGGACGGATTTCGGGCCTTCCACGGGCCCGAGGCAATTTTATACTCCTATCAATGTGAATATTAATATGTCAATGTAAATATTCATATTGTAAACGGGCCGGGCCTGCGGGCGTGTTTTCTACCGTCTACGGGCCGCAGGTCAATTTTACACTACTATCAACGTGAATGTTAATATGTTAATGTGAATATTCACATTGTCAACGGGCCGGGCAGCCCACGGGCGGATTCGGGCCGCGGGCCAATTTTACACTTCTATTAATGTGAATGTTAACATGTCAATGTGAATATTCACATTATCAACAGATCCGGCCCGCCCCGGCTCGGGGGCGAGCTTCGGACCGCCCACGGGCCACGGGCTAATTTTACATTCTTACCAATGTGAATGTTAAAATATGAATATTTACAGCCCGTCTCGCCCCGGGCAACGGGCAGGCTTCAGGTCTCCCATGGGCCGCGAGCCAATTTTACATTCCTATCAATGTGAACGTTAACATGTCAATGTGAATATTCACATTATAAACAGGCCGGGCTGGGCCCGCGGGCGAATTTCGGGCCGCTTACGTGCCGCGGGTCAATTTTACCCTCCTATCAACGTGAATGTTAATATGTTAATGTGAATATTCACATTGTCAACGGGCCGGGCCGGGATTGCCCCGGGCAGCCCACGGGCCACGGGCGGGTTTCGGGCCGTCTACAGGCCGCGGGCCAATTTTACACTTCTATCAATGTGAATGTTAACATGTCAATGTGAATATTCACATCGTCAACGGACCGGGCCCGCCCCGCCCCGGGGGCGATCTTCGGACCGCCCACGGGCCATGGGCCAATTTTACATTCTTACCAATGTGAATGTTAAAATATGAATATTTGCATCATAAAATTGCTAACCGTTCAAAAAATATTTGTAAGGGTATCAAAATTAAATATAAAGGCATAAGAGTCTAAAAAAATAGTGTAAATCAAGAAAAATGACTTTATGGAATAAAACTATACATACATAGGACTAAATAGGTTAATAAATTTCTTCATGAATTTTTTGGGTTAAAACACTTCTAAATGAGATTTATCAATAAAAATTCCATTTCTTATTGTTTAAAATTTAATAAAATTTTCTTTTTGCCAATATTATAGAATATTAATTTGTTTGTAAATTTATATTACAACTAAGGAGTTGCCTGGTATTCCTCTCACCAAATCTTAAGATGTGGTTACAAGATCACCCATGAGTCAAACACAATGCCTTAATAGTAATTTAGTTCTTACACTTCAAGTATATTTTCAAAATAATAATTCCGTACAAGATTTGATACTTCATTATCTTAAGGTGTGTAAATAAGAGAATTCATGAAAATTTGAAAGACCAAATTAAAAATAGACTCAACACATAGAGACTAAATTTTAAAATTAAAACAATAAAGATGAAAGTCAAATTTTGATTAAACTATAAGAGTGAAACATGTAATTTATTTTTGTTTATTTAATAAACGTGCCAAGTTAAAAAAAGGCAAATTAAAGTTGTTTATGAAATTAAATTCGTCTCTAGTAGTAAGCACTCGGTGGAGGTATCAAACCGGGCTACAAACATGGAGTCCAAGCTCACTCATAGGCTAAGGCCAGAGATTTTTATTTTTTATTTTTTTTTCAAGCAAAAACTTTAAGCCCAAATATTGTGGGTGTTTGAGAAATAGTTATTTTTTAGGCTTTTTGATTATTTGACTATTTTAATAGGTTATTTTAGTTTTTGTATTTGAAAATATGGGATAAATTTTTATTTGAGTTGTTGTATTGAAAAATGTGTTTGAAATGATGGTGTAATGTAAAATGACCAAACTGTCTATACAAAAAATAATAAAATAAAAAAGCAGCCTATGACGTGGCAGTTTGATCTCTTTGCTTATCTCTTTTTACAACTCCATCTCTCTAAAAACTGATTGAAAAAGACTCATGTCAACTCCAAACGGTGCTCTATCTGTGAAAAAGCAGCCCGCGAAAGACTAACACAGCAAAGTCAACAGCCGAGGGCAGCACATTCGCATGCTGATCATTTGCGCCGCCAAGGTCTTCTAGCTCACTCGCTAGCTGGGCCACAAGTTCGACGACCAGATCATCAAGTGGCTCCTCTGCCAAGCCAAGCAATTTATCATTGTCATCACCGACACAACTCTGGCGAGCTTCTCCATCATCTCAGTCTCCGTCAAAAACTCCTCAAATTCCTCAATCTCCACCTTGCTTTATCAAAAGCCATCTCAACCGTTGATCACTTCGACGCCGTTTATCCTCAAGAAGCGACTCCGCTTCGACGACGATTCCGTCAGAGTGAGATCTGCCGAAGAGAGTACAATGGTGTTCTTCAAACCCTTCGTTCAGATTAAAATGACAGATGATAGAGATGAGAGAGATGAAAACCTCTTCCTTAGTTATCACTCTGTTTTTTTTATAATGTTGCGACCCAAATCCGGTACCTAAAAGTTCGGTGTCGCAACAAGATAAAAAAATAAAATAATTCCAAAATTTCTATATAAGTAGCACAATGGATAAATTGAGTAAATTAAAATAAAATAAATGGATACCAACAGTTTATTAAAAAGAGACAAAAATAGTCATTCGGATTTTTATTTTATTACAAGAGTCCAATCAGAAATACAAATAGTACAAATAAGAAAATACTGTGATTTATCCCCCATCTTGATCATGCTAAATCTCGTCACCTGAAAGGGGTAACAAATATAAGCACATAACAGAGTGAGAAATATTATACTGTGAGTATAGGGGTACAAAATAGCCATGAATAGTTATTTAAGCTAAAACATTAACATAATTTAAGTTGAATAAACAAATAATTAAGTGGCAGAAACTAAAATACAGAAATTACGTAAATAACTATAACCACGATATAGAACAGAACAGGGTTCACTGAAGTGATAATTAGAACAGGGGTCAATGGATCCATGACAAACAAAGGACCACAAAGTGGCCAAACAGGAGCCAATGATTATTTAAGTCCTTCAAGGCATAAGACTCCCGTGGTGATACTTACAAAACATAATTGTTTATGAAATCATTGTCAACTAATTATTAAAATTCAAACAAACATATCCATGGGTTTCAATTTAAACAAATATAGTTCAGAAAATAATCCGCGTAATTGAAATATTAATATAACCATAAAACATAAATTATATAAAATAATTTGTGGCAATTCAAAATATTCATAAAATATGATAACTCAAAGTAGAATATAATTCATCTTAATATCAATCTGTAGCCTTTACTTTCCTATGATTGTCTCGTTATTCTCAAGCTACTTCTTAGATTTGTATCTTTCCTCTATAGTTGCTCCCTATTTATAGACTTGATTGCATGGTTTCAAACTAAGTGGGTTGCTTTAAATTTGGCCACCTGCCTAACAGGTGGCATTTCTCCCTTCCTTCATGTGACTATTACATGGTCTAAGTTAGTGAATTACTTAGTCACCATCATATATATTAAGATGGCGATAAACCACCATTTTTATTTTTATTTTTTATTTTTTTATTTTTAACCTTTGATTTAATTCGTATTAGACCTAAGGTTTTAATAATCTAATTACATTACATTTTATCACCTATAACCGTAACATTAATTATTTTATTTTATCGGTTATGGTATTATTTTCATATTTAGGGTGTATTATTATTTATATATATATACATATATTATATTCATGAGTAATTGATCTAATCACGGTATTGAATTAAATTAAAAATTTGAGTTTCGCATATATGAGCTACACAAAGGGTAAAAATGTCTTTTAACAACACAGTGACATTCAACTGGACAGGAGCCTTTGTACCTCAGCTACAGTCAGACTACATGACTTTTTTCGTAAAAAATGCTAAAATAGCTTGACCCACGGGTTGCAAAGCACTGCCATTGTCCAACAAGAATGGGTTCATAGGTCGCATCTCACAGGGCGACGGGGAGGGGCTTGTGGGCTTAATCTAACAGGCCAACATTTACATTTTGTTTTATTTATTTATTTATTTATTTGTGTTTTTTTGACAGATTTTTTGACTTGCAACCCAAGTCAAGCCTCAAACCACAAGGCCTAATCTTATGCATACCTGCTTGGCCTGTTGAAACTTGAAGTAAAACAAAAATTCAATTGATGGGCTTGAGTCAAACTTTCGGGCCTACGGGCCAACAATGGGGCTTAGCAATCACCATCCTATGTTACAGTTCTAACGAAAGAGAGCCGAAGTTTGTAATGTTCATTGTATTTGGCTCAACTTGGAAGGAGATTCTATTTACACTTAAAAAAATCAATAAATACTCTTAATTTTTAAGTATATCTTATTTAATTATTTAAAATTTTACTTTATTCTCATTATAACTTATTATTTTTTTCAAATTACTCAACCTGAATAATAAATAATAAACAAGCTAAAAAAAATTAAATTATTTCAAAAACTTTTCAATACAAAAAAAAACCAAATTTGTAAATATATAAACATTATAAATATAGGAAAAATAAAACTTTTACATAAGTATTATAAAACTTTTCAATACAGAAAAAAAAAATTTACATTATAAATTATTCACAAAAATACTTGTGGAAAAGTAAAAACCAAACTTACAAGCACATAAGCATCAACCACTAACAAGAAAGAGTACTTCTCAAATAATGTACTATTTAAATTACAAAATAAGAACAACTCCAATAATATGTTATTGTTAATACAATTACTCAGCAGTTTAATTTTTGTCAAAAAACGATATAGAAAATAATTGACGGTGCTCTACAAAAATTGTGAAATCCCTTTATATCAATACTTATCTCCTTTTTGATGGGTTGTTTCAATAAATTATTTTGATTATTACTCTTATTCATTATTTGATTTTGTTTAAACTTTTTTTTTTTTTCCTAAGGCTTAGAGTTTCAAAATAATAAAAAATAACGATGTTGATAATGATGGTAAGTTTTGATAGAGAAGAATATGTTATTGTTAATACAATTACTTAGCAGTTTAATTTTTGTCAAAAAACGATATAGAAAATAATTGATGGTGCTCTACAAAAATTGTGAAATCCCTTTATATCAATACTTACCTCCTTTTTGATGGGTTGTTTCAATAAATTATTTTGATTATTACTCTTATTCATTATTTGATTTTGTTTAAACCTTTTTTTTTTTCCCTAAGGCTTAGAGTTTCAAAATAATAAAAAATAACGATGTTGATAATGATGGTAAGTTTTGATAGAGAAGAATAAATAACTTTAATCTCTTTAAGAAGAAGATACAGAAATAAAAATAAAAATAACTAATTAGAGTGTATTATAAGGAAAAAAATTAAGATTTAATATATATTATATTTATTAATAAATTTTTATATTAAAATATAATAAAAAAATTAAATTTACAACTAATTGCATTGTAGGTTGTGGTTACAGGGAAATCCTCTCACCCTTCCGCAGGTCCAAGGCAGCGCCCCATGAGGAGATCACCAGGGTGTCCTGTTATCCGTTCCGAGTAAAAGTCTATAACCTGGAAGCTTGTCCCGACCTCCCAAGGCAAGCTTCGATTAAGTCAGGACTCGCACAGCGGGGGAGCATTAAGCATTAAACCCACACCAAGTAGCTGATTAGGCATGCTTAAGGTCCAACCTGCATTAAGCATTAAACCTACACCAAGTAGCTGATTAGGCATGCTTAAGGTACAACCTCCTAATCAACAGTGTTTTACCCAAGAGATTGGCCTAAGAAAAAAATTAAACCTGTGACCTTGGGGCTTAAACCCCAAGGCCTTACAACAAATGCCCCAACCCATTGGGTTTCGTCATACATTTTAGATTCAGCCTCCGTTTGGGAAGTGGGTTGGTTTTTTGGCTATTTTAGCCTGGGCTATTTTAGCTCGGTTTGGGAAGGATTTTTTGGCTTTTTGACTTTTTTTGTGAGAGAGAATTATAATAATTATGAGTTGGATTTGATATTTTATTTTTTGTGATTAAAATAGCCTATTTTATTTTTTGTGACTATTTTAACAAAAAAAACCTGACTTTTTTCTTCCGAAACTTAGAGCCCCAAAATCATAACGAAAGGCCACAAATTGTAGAGCACAAAAACTAACCAATGACTTGACGAAAGAGTAGTACTAGTAATCAAACACGTGCAAGTCGGCTATAGCCAGTCAGGCAACGATGTGGACCGTCCAATCTCTCAAAGGCCAATTCATCGACTCTCTCTCACTTCCACCTACAAATACCATCGCAAAACCCAAACTCAAACCCAAATCAAAATCAAAATCAAAATCACATTCACAGAGAAAAGGGATAAAAGAATCAAAATCAAAATCACATTCACAGAGAAAAGGGATTTAAGATGGCTGATGCGAAGAACACCCTTGATTCCATCAGGGAATGGATCGTCGACCACAAGCTTCGCGCCGTCGGTAATCTCTCTCTCTCTCTCTCTCTCTCTTCATGTACAATATATATATATGTATATGAATATATATAATGTGTGTGTGGGTGTGTGTTTTTTGGGTTTGATTTTGATGGTTTTGAAAATTTTGAAGGATGTCTGTGGTTGAGTGGAATAACGGGTTCGATCGCATACAATTGGTCCCAACCCAACATGAAGACCAGCGTTAGGCTCATTCACGCTAGGTACGACATGCATCTGATCTATCCACATATCGAAAATCTGTTTGGTTCCCGAAAAAATTGAGGGGCCAAGGAAAATAAATGATTAAGATTTTTCATCAGAAGCAGAACTCAATTGATCAATTTTAGTTTTTGTTATAATTGTTTTGAAGTGCATGCTCTTGTTTTTGAGATACAGAGTGCAGCATCTATGATCTCATTTCGTTATTATTTTATTGTTGTTTGATGAATTTCATATTTGGGTTGTTGCATCTTCTATATCATTATATAGCACTGTCTCATTACCAAACCAAACCAAACCAAACTAAACAAGTCTTAAGTCCCATCAAATGGGTCTTCAATCGACTCTATCCAATGCCATTTCGTCAGTCAAATTAAGAAGATAGCACTGTCTCATTAATTATTTTTTAATTATTTTTTTTTGTTAAAGAATAACTATAACCTGCATCAAACCAGGTGGTTTCATCTTTGAAACACGATTAAAAATTTGAGTAATAGCCATTGAATCATGATTTTCGAGACTGAATCTTTGTACCCTCTGTCCTTGTTCTTGTATAATAGAATTTTGTGTTATAATTTGATGAAAATTAGGTAGTGCAGTCGCATGTGTTTTTTCCCATCCTGATATGGCGTTTTGGTTGTTGATGGGTCGAAATTGATATTCATTATAGGTTTTATTGAAAGGGATTCATTGTAGGCTTAAGAATTGCCCTTGTGGTCATTGTTGCTTCAACTAATTGGATTTGGAAGAGCTACCCTTTGGGTGTTTTTATTAATTACGTTATTAAATAACCTTAAATTGATATGTTACTTTTTAGGGCCAAGCTCTCTAGGCTTTAAGTTGTATTTATCAAATTTTGAAGGGAGCTGATCTATTCATACATCGGTGTTGGCGATTTTAGCTCTTCTTTAGCCCCTTTTCTTGGGCAGCTGCAGCCAAGAGACACTAAAAGCCTCTAAACCAAATCAAATCAAATTAAGCTTTTTGTCTCAATCAAGTTGTGTTAGCTACATGAATCAATTTTCGCTATTCCACTCTATCAAGGGCTTATATGCTACAAGGCTCCAAATTTTTTAAAGAATTAATGAGATTTGAAAAAGAAAGTCCGTCTAAGTCCCCCCCCCCCCAAAAAAAAAAACATAAAAGTAGTTTTTTTTTTTTGGGTCCATTCTTTCAATTGTGTCCATTCTTTCAATTGTGATGTGTTCCATAAGCAATTTTGAGATGGGCTGTTTGGATATATATCTAGTTAGTTAAAGGTTACAACTTCCTTTTCATGATGGAAATCTGGGATTTGGTGGCATCCTTGAGTTTTCAGTTAGCTTGCGTTAAAGGTGGCTTTTTTAGCTATTGGAGGACTTACAATGAAAGGAGTAATTGTTGGGTGTACCCGAGAGGGTATTTCTACATCGAACCCTCTTCTTTTGATTGGTTTTTCTGGTAGGCATTGTCTGGTGTTTTGCCTAACATGATGGTAGGTATGGCATTTGGCACCATCATATTTATGTTGTTTTGCCCGACAACATTGGTGGCGTTGTCAGGCAAAACACCGTCATAACACGGGCCTCCATGGTAACCAATCAAAATTGAGGAAGATACCACGTAGGAATACCCTTTAAAAAAAATATGAAACAATCATCTTTTGCAATCAGCATGAAGCTATTGTTGTAGTTTCTATTTGGATTTTTGTTTGTTTCCTACGAGTTTACTTAAGCAATTCTATCATGGATGTAACAGATATTTTTGTTTGGTTAAAAAAACAGGTTGCATGCACAAGCACTGACCCTTGCTGCATTAGCTGGAGCTGCAGTCATTGAGTACTATGACCACAGGACGGGAGCAAAGCAAGAGCGTGTTGCTAAGTTTCTTGATCTGGATCGACTTCCACGTAAAGATTGAGGAGGCCGGGACTTCATTAGACAATGCTTGAATAGAAAACAAATATTATTCTTGTTGATGACCTTGATTAATATAACGATATTAATAGATGCAATAGTCACTGGGTAGTCTGATCACCGGTAATTTTGTTGTCATTATAACATTCTTATACTTTTACAGTGGATGGATTTTTTTCTTCATTTTTTTGTCATATAAGGAATGATGGTAGGTTCAAGGTTGTGTACTTCTGTTAAGAAGAGATCAATGGCTGAATGGGGCAGCTTGATTTATGTACCAGTTTCATTGTAAAACTATTTCACAATCTTCTTTTTGTTTATGAAGTTTTATGGTTTGTTTTGAGAATCCAATAGCTAATGGTAGCTTGGCTGAAATGTATGTTCATGCTAATGGTAGGGTTATTTTGAAGCAATGACCAAATTGGAGTGGATGATTTTAACCATTGAACATAGGGCATTTTGGCACCATGTGGATTAAAATAATTTTATTGTAGTCTAAGCCTGTGTTTGGCAAGTGGGTTTGCAGGCTTTTTTGGCTATTTTAGCCACAAAAAACAAAATAGGCTATTTTAGTCATAACAAACAAAACATCACATCCAACCCATAATCATTACATTCTTCTCTCACAAAAAAACTCAAAAAAGTCAAAAAGTCAAAAAGCCCTTCCCAAATCAAGCTTTTAAGCCCAGGCTAAAATAGTCAAAAAAGCCAAAAAATCAACGCACTTCCCAAACGGAGGCTAAATCCTATTTGGCAATTGCCAGTGCTGTTTTTTCTGTTGTTCATGCAATAATGATCTTGGATTTGATGAACATCTTTTCTAAGTTTTTATTTGTTTAGTTGTGCTTTTATTTTTTAAAATAAAATTAATAAATAATTGAAAATAGCTATTGTGATCATGTGTTTGTTTCTATTTTTTTAATATAACTTTGAAAGATTAAAAAAAGGATTTTTGTGTCTTCCTAAAAAGTTAGTTTTTAATTAAAAAAAAACTAAAAATATAAATTATTCCATCAAATAGATTGTGTGTTTTTTTGGAAAAATGAAAACATAGCACTAAAAGAAGTACGACCAAACAAAAAATGATTCTTCATTCCATTCCAATTTTCTTTTTAAATTATAATAATTTGAAATCCAATTTAGATTCTGTTTGGATTAATGTAAGAGAATAAAACAAATGATTGTCGTTTATCAATGATAAAATAAATAATTACCCCATTTTTTCACTATAATCTTCGGAGTAGTAAAAAGCAAAAAAAATGATATAGGGATGTCCATAGTTTTTTTTTTTTTTTCCTTTATTTGTATTTGAGTCAACAATATCGATATTATAAAAAAAATTAGAAGGGCAATTTACACTAACAGTCCCTATAGTTTGGAACTCGTGTCACTTTGATCTCTGACTTTTTAATTGTGACATACTTGACCATGAATTTTGAATATTGTTCCAAATAAGGATAACTGAAGATACAATTGTTTAATTTTAAGGGCAAAATCGTCAATTGAATAAAATATAAACTAATTTGATAAAAATAAATGTCAAAACAATATTTTTAATTTTTTAAAAATTATTTTTATCCACCAATGCTAAAATTATGTAAAATTGATAAAAATTAATAGAAATTACATGATTAATTTTCAAAAATTAATTGTACATGATCATTATCCAAGCACATAATAAAAATTAATTTGGTAAAAAAAAATATTTAAAAGATTTATTAATTTTACATAATTTTATCTTTAGTGGATTGAAATTTTTTTTTTAAATTCAAAAATATTTGTTTGACATTTATTTTTGTCAAATTAGTTTATATTTTATCAAATTGACGATTTTACCATTAAAAAATTTAATGATGTCTTCAATTGTCCTTATCTGAAACAAGATTCAAAATTCAGGATCAAATGTGACACAATTAAAAAGTTATGGACCAAAGTGACACAAATCTCAAACAATAGGGACTATTAATGTAATTCACCCAAATTACAATCCATCAGTTTGTTGCTCACAAAATGTTGTCATTTTTTATGAAAAACAAAATCTATAATATAAGCAACTTATCTTTCTTATAATTTCTTATCATTTTTTTATCTAACTATAAATCAAACATGAGAAAATAATTTGATGGAACAACGGGTTCCAGATGGAACGGGTCGGACTGATCCACGCTCCTCAAGCCTATGTCCAAATGACCAAGCCCACCAGAGGATCTACACAAGAGTTCAACGAGGAACGGGGAGTCCCCCAGCGAACCCTCTAACGAGTAAGTTAGAGAGAGAAGTGGAACGTGTAGATAGATTAGAGATAGAAAAGTTTAACCTTTTTTCTGTCTTCGACGTCTGCTTATATCCTCTGGTAATCATTTCGTTGTCCCTTTCGACCTATCACCTTGGCCGAAAGTCTATGCTCTAGCTTACCTTGTTCATGGTGAAGGCGTTCTGTCCCGACGGAGAGGGGTTATCGCAATAAATGCTGTAAGGGGCTTCATTAATGGCGATGTGCCGTGGCAATAACTTTGCAGATCTTTGTCTACTTATGTGGCTTGCCCTTCTCTTGACATGTGTCTTGATGTCATTGGTTCTTATTGCTACGTGGGGCTTCGGCAGTGCTGGGCCTTAGTATTTGAGTTGTGTATTGGGCCATAAATGGTGGGCTATAATCTTTATAGGCTTACCCGTGTCAGTAGTCCCTCATTCCCAAATGCAGCTTTAGTCCAACGAAGGGAATAATTAAGAAAATGAGGGTTGTGAGAGACCGGCAGGGTGAAGGTTGACCGAGAGGAGTGACCAACCACAAGGAGGGCCGACCGCGAAGGGTGGCCGAGTAGAAGGATCGATCATGAGGAGGGCCAACCGCGAAGGGTGGCCGAGTGGAGGGACCGATCATGAGGAGGGCCGACCGCAAAGGGTGGCCGAGTGGAGGGACCGATCATGAGGAGGGCCGACTGCAAAGGGTGGCCGATCATGAAGAGGGCCGACCGCGAAGGGTGGCCGAGTGGAGGGAACGATCACGAGGAGAGCCGACCGCAAAAGGTGGGTGATGTGTCGCGGGGCTCGAGAGGCGGCGTGATACGTGTTTGAAGTGAAGTGGAATAGATAGGGAAGGGGAAAGGGGCAGTGGATCGTGGTCGTACACGTGACCGAATCTCGTAGTAGGGAAGGTTAGGCGTTGGGCAAGAAGTGAAACGATAGGTCATTATAGGGTGTTGAAAAAACAATTTTGGCAGATTTTTGAAAATTTTCAAACTGGCAAAAATTAATTGTGACCCTTGGAATACAGGCAAGCCGTGGGCCTTTGGTATTATTCGCTTTACCTACCTTTTTGCAAAAAATCAAAACATTCAAAGTGTAAACTCCTTAGTTGCTAACGATACACCCCTGCAGCACTTTGTGAATTTTCTTGCGCCGCATCCGAAACTATTTGCAGACACACAAGAGAGATGGCCCAAGAGGAAGCAACAAACGCAAGGGTTGATCCACTAGGCGACGACGATGCGGTGGGTTTGGCAGAACAATACCATACGAAGTGTAGGGGGGAGGGAGCGAGTTAAGCGATGCGTGCTCGCCCCAGGATAATAATCTCGGCCGGGAGGCCTATCAGTCAGGTGGAGCCAGACCATTGGCACACCAAACCGGATAGATCCGTACTGACAGCAGAGGAGTTTGAGGGAATAAGGAAGAAATACCAAATATCCTCGGAGATAGGGCTAAGATTGCCCACAACCACGGAAAGGGCATCAGATGTGCAGCCGGGCGAATTTAGCCTCTACGAAGAAGCATTGCGAGGAGGGTTGAGGCTACTCCTCCCTCAGGTTGTGGTAGATGTGCTAAGCAAGCTAGAGGTGGCGTCAGGACAACTAATGCCGAATGCCTGGAAGATAGTAATGGCGTGCGCGAGTGCTTGGCCGCAGGCGACCGGAGAGACGGCGCTGACAATAGAGGAGTTCTTCTCCTGCGACAAGGCCTCCGGTCAACAAGAGACCTGGGTGACGTTGCAAGTGGTGGTGGAGAGAGGTCTGGTGGCAGGTCTTCCATTGTTGGTGAAAGGGTGGAGACCGAGATGGTTCTTTGTGACGAAAAATGGTGGGGCTGGGGCGCGCACCACGTGGAAGGTCCCCACCAAATCAGTCGAACCTAAGTTGGGCGGGGAGGCTGAAGACCGAGTGAAGAAGGCGAGGGAATGGAGGGAAGAGAAAGGGCTGAGGTGGAATGAGCTGGTCCTGCCTTCGACATTGTTCGCCCTGAAATTGGGACCGCAACCGTTGGGGGAGGACCCAGCAAGGGAGGAGCTAGAGGTGTAGAGGAAGGTAGAGGAGGAGGAGGATAAGAGATTGTTCGCCCGAGCGGACAAGTTAAGGAGGTACAACTTGGGCCTGCTCCGAAACCGATCGCCAATGAGAGAATCTGACCGCACCCGAAGCCACTGGGGGAGAAGGATCTGGGGGGCTTTGAGCCACGACTGCCCCCAGTGGATCCTCTAAAGGAGATGAACAAAAAAGAGATGGAGACTTTGAAGAAGAAAAAGAGGGTGAGGGAGAGCGTGGGGGAGCCCGCCGTGAAAAGGAGGAATGAGGTGACGGCGAAGAAGACCCCCGAAGTGGGGTTGGGGGAAGCAAGGGAGATAGAGAGTGGGGCGACTGGTTAAGGAGCCCAAGGAGGAGAAGAACCCATGAGTGCCATGGGCCCCAAATGCAAGTAGAGAGTGGGTTAACTGGCTCTGAGGAGGGGGTGGAGCAGCAGCCCAAGGGGGTTCCTGCGCCCCAAGGAGAGGAGGTCAGGCTGAAAACTGCCATCTACCATGCACCAGCAGCGTCTGGGCAACTAGAAGGAGAAGGAGGCCCAGCCAAGATAGCTGCAGATCGCCTTTTAGGGGTAGTGGAAGAAGCGGCCGTAAGCTTGGTGGCCAGTTTTACTGAGGCTGAGCTGCTAAGGGGTCTGTGTTCCGCCCAAATGGAGGCCACTGCCTTAACAGGAACCCTATTGAGAAAGGCGGCGGCTGCCAAAGGCGAAATGGGGCCACTGAAGGCAAAGTTGGAGGAGACGAAGGCCCAACTTGAAAGTTTGAGGAGAGAAACTGCTGGATAGAGGAAGACCGCGCGAAGTGTGTGCGCTAGGGGGTTGGAAGAGGCCCAGAAGGCCAAGAAGATGCAAGTGTTGGCGATGGTGCAGGGGTGCTCAGCCGATCGAGCCAATGCTGAACTGCTCGCGACCAAGTTGGAGCTGGAGGCGGAACGCCGCAAGGTGGTGTCGCTCGAGTTCCAATTGGGGAACGAGCAGAAGAAGCTAGAAGAGGCCCAGGCAGCCTGCACTGTCGCTAACGAACGGTGGGAGAAGGCCATGTCCAGCAACAAAGATCTTCGCGCTCAGTCAATCAAAGAGAAAGAAGAGTTGAATCTGAAGATTGCTGAGCTGGAAAGGACGTTGGCGGACGAGCGGGCCAAGTCGATGAAAAAGAAGGCGGGGTTGGAGAAGGAGTTGAAGGAAAAGAAGACCAAGTCAGCCTCTGAGAGGGCAGCACACCCCGACTTGTGCGTCGCAGTAGTAGAGCAGTTTAAGGGGTCTGCTGACTTCCAGATGGCGATCGATGCTGCGATCGCCAGTAACTTAGCAAGGGAGGGGTCTGGAGGGACTGGCTCGTCGGGAGCGACCGCTGGGAGCAGGAGTGAAAAAGAAGTAATCCAGAGCTTCCAGCGGTCAGACTTCTACAAACACAAGATGGCTGAGTTCTGGGATAGCGGTTGGAAGATGTTTAAGCGTAAAGCAGAAGAGCTATTCCCAGACTTGGACTTCAGCAGTGTGAAGATTGATGAAGATGACGTGGCCCAGACCCCCTTAGACGAGGGTGTTGAAGAAGAAGACCTCGCCTCAAGTGAAAAGGAATGGTTGGTGTGAACAAAATTTGTACTTAGAGTTTTGGTTGTTTGTTTTTTTTCTGTTTTGATTTGTTTTTGGAGTTGTTGTAATAAACTCATGTATAAGTTGTGAATGAATAAAATTATGAGCTGTGTTTGTATTATTATGCTATTGTCTTTATTATTTGAGGATCTGCAAAGAATGAAAGTGGTGGTCTACATAGAGCTTGTGTATAAGTCACTACGAAGTTTAAAATGTAAGAAAACCTTAATGCAGAGTGAAGTTTAAAATGTAAGAAAACCTCAATGCAAAGTGAAGTTTAAAATGTAAGAAAACCTCAATGCAGAGTGAAGTTTAAAATGTAAGAAAACCTCAATGCAGAGTGAAGTTGTGAATCATGACCCAGCAATGAGCCAGTCTGACTTAGAAAACGTTGAACCGAAATTTGACTAAGTATGGCAACTATGCCACGATCATAAAGTTGTAATAGTGGCCTTGACCGATCTCTTCATTCGTGCTCAGTTCGGGTTGAGCCATGATGAAATCAGTCGGGCTGCCTCTTCAAGTAACTCAGTCTGGTTAAGCTCTTCATGCTCAATCTGGCTTAGGCTTGTCATGCTCAGTCTGGCTGAGACTTTTCATGCTCAGTCTGGCTGAGGCTTGTCATGCTCGGTCTAGCTGAGGCTTGTAGCTGTGTGCTACAATCAGGACGTTATTGAGGTACCACACAAATAATTGAGATATAAAATTGTTGTCATGTAAAGTGTAACCCATTGGATCAGAAATTTACATTATGTGAGAGAAGAAAAAAAACATTCAAGTGTGTAGATTGCCAAAAAGAAAATACAATAACTGATCAATAACAGACATAGAAATTTATTGAAAATAACACTTCAAGTGTTCGGCGTTCCACAGATGAGGGAGGTCTCGACCTTCCATATCCTGAAGTCGGTAAGTACCCGGACGAGGTCTGGCTTTCACAACGTAAGGTCCTTTTCACTTGGCTGCCAGTTTACCCTCAGTCAGATTTTTAGGGGCAAGAGTTGCTTATCGCAAAACAAGGTCCCCCACTGCGAATTCCCTCGGTCGGACTTTGTGGTTGTAGTGTGTTCTCATTTTCTGTTGGTATGAGGCTCGTCTGACTGCAGTGGTTTCTCGGAGCTCTTCGATTAGGTCTAGGTCTGCCCGACGCAGCTCTTCAGTTAGTTCTGGATTCGGATGTAGAACCCTTGGGGTAGGAAGACCGATTTCCACTGGGATGACCGCCTCAACACCGTATGTTAAGCGAAATGGGGTCTCCCTATGAGCGGTAGTGCGGTAGGCCCAGAGTACATTCGGTAATTCCTCAGCCCAGAGTCCCTTAGCAGCTTCCAACTTGGTTTTAATGATCTTCAGAAGAGAACGGTTGGTGACCTCAACTAGGCCATTGGCTTGGGGATGACCTGGGAAAGAGAAGCATGGCTGGATTTGAAGCTCTGCACAGAATTTCCTAAACTTGACATTGTCAAATTGTTTGCCGTTGTCGGAGACGATGGCTTGAGGGATGCCAAATCTGCATACGATCGACTGCCAAATGAATCTGGTTGTATTCCGCTCGGTAATTGTGGCAAGGGGCTCTGTCTCCACCCATTTAGTGAAGTAATCAATGGCGACAATGGCGAATTTGGTTTGGCCTCGGTCAGTGGGCAATGGGCCAACTAGATCGATCCCCCATTTATTGAATGGGTAGGGATTGCAAAGTGTGATCAATTCTGTAGGTGAAGCATATGGGATGTTGGCAAAATGCTGGCACTTATCATATTTGAGCACGAAATCTGTCGCATCTTGATTGAGAGTAGGCCAGAAATAACCAGTGTGAAGTATTTTGTGGGCTAGGGACCTGTCACCCAAATGATTGCCATATACACCCTCATGGACTTCTCTCATCACGTAGGTCGCTTGAGCAGGGTTGAGGCATCTCATGTATGGGCGTAAAAAGCCACGTTTGTACAAGAGACCACTAACAAGAATGTAATTGGACGACCGGGCCCTAACTTTGGCAGCCTGTTGTTTGTCATCTGACAGTTCCCCCGTTGTAAAAAATAGAAAGATGTTGGACGCCCATGGGATAAGTTCATTTTGGAGGAAGTGGACTTCCTGTTGGTTGGGGGAAATGGCAGGGTGGGTCAGGTACTCGAGGCGGACACCGCGGCTGAGGTCTGACTGGTCTGCAGAAGCTAATTGAGCTATTTCATCTGCCTTGGAGTTTTCCGCCTGGGGAATGTGCTTGATATGGAAAGTATTGAAGAGATGAGCAAGGGGGAGTGCAATATCCCTGTAAGCCCGCATTGTGTCTTCCTTGGCATTGAATTCCCTCATAATTTGTCTGACAATAAACTGGGAATCGCTGAACACCCGGATATGGCTGACACCACTGTCTCTGGCTAGGTGGAGACGTGCTATCAATGCCTCATATTCGGCCTCATTATTACTTGCATAGAACAAGAACCGGAGAGCACACTTGAAATAATCGCCCTCGATGGCGGTGAGGATGAGACCAGCCCCACTGCCTTCTTTGCGGGATGATTTGTCGACGTTGAGGGTCCAAGAATGGGGGTCTTCTGCCTCAGTCTGAGGTTGAGGAGGTGGTGGAGCCGTGGTCGGAATGAGATTAGTGAATTCCAGGATAAAATTGGCGATAGCCTGCCCTTTGATCGCCGTTCGAGGTCTGTAGGAGATATCAAACTGGCTGAGCTCGACGGACCATTACATAAGTCGGCCGGACAACTCTGGTTGTTGCATGATTTTCTTCAACGGTTGGTCAGTGAGGACGATAATGGAATGGACCTAAAAGTAAGGTCTGAGTCGTCTTGAGGATATGACCAAGGCTAAGGCCATTTTTTCAAGCAATGGGTAGTTCTGTTCTGCTTCCCTGAGAGCCCAACTAATGTAGTAGACCGGCCGTTGGACAGGGCTGTCTTCCCTGATGAGTGCTGCACTAACTGCGGTGTTTAACACAGCCAAATAGAGAGAGAGGGGTTCGCCCGTGATTGTTTGAGAAAGTAAGGGGGGGTTGGCCATACACTGGTTCAACTGCTGAAAGGTCTCTTCGGATTCTGCCGTCCACTTAAGAGTTTGCCGAAGAATTTTGAAGAAGGGGAGGCACTTATCCGTTGCGCGGGAAATGAAGTGGTTGAGGCCGGCAACTCGACCAGTAAGCCACTGAACTTCCTTAACCGTTCTGGGTGACTACATTTCAATTAAGGCCTTGATCTTTTTGGGGTTAGCTTCAATGCCCCGCTGACTGACCATGAAACCCAAGAACTTCCCAGATCCTACGCCGAAGGCGCATTTTTTCGGATTGAGCTTCATTTGGTACTTCCGTAGGGTGTCGAAGGTCTCTCGTAGGTCGGCTAGATGATCAGTGAAGAGCTTGCTCTTGACTAGCATGTCGTCAACATATACCTCCATGTTCCAGCCCATCTGATGATGGAAAACGGTATTGACCAACCGTTGGTAAGTGGCTCCGGCATTGTTCAACTCAAACGACATCACTCGGTATTGGTAGGTGCCTCGGTCGGTGATGAAGGAGGTGTGTTCCTGGTCGGACAGGTACATCAGAATTTGGTTGTACCCAGAGAAGGCATCCATGAAGCTGAGCATTTGATGGCCGGCCGTGGCGTCAACCAGCAAATCTATGCGAGGAAGAGGATAGCTGTCTTTGGGGCAAGCTCGGTTGAGGTCGGAGTAGTCAACACAGAGTCGCCATTTACCATTGTTTTTACGAACCAGAACCATATTCGACAGCCATCTAGGGTAGTCCACATTTGTGATAAACTGTGCCTCAAGGAGCTTATCTACTTCAGAAATAATAAGGTTATTGCGCTCCGGGTGAAAAATACATTTTTCTGGCGGATGGGTCGGAAATGGGGCTCGATGCTGAGACGGTGGGTGATGAAGGAGGGGACAATACTTGGCATGTCGGAGTGGGTCCAGGCAAATACGTCGTTGTGCTCAATTAGGAGGGCGGTGAGGTCGGCCTTGGCTTGGGAGGATAGTTGGCTGCCAATCTTGGCAGTTTTTGCCGAGTTGGTGGGATCGATGAGGACCTCGACGAGCTCTTCCACTGGTTCTCCTCTGACCAGCTCGTCCTTGTCTCCGACGTTGAGTCCTTCAATGATCATAGCCTACTTAAGCCTGACTTCTTTAAGTGAGGCGACATAACACTCTCTGGCCACGGTTTACTCTCCCCTCACTGTGCCGACTCCAAGATCGGTGGGGAACTTGATGGCAAGATGGAAAGTGGATGTGATAGCTTGGAAGGCATTTAGGGCGGTGCGGCCAAGGATGATATTGTAGGCAGAGGGGCAGTCGACAATAAGGAAGGTGAGTAACTTTGTGGTCTGCCGCGGGCATTTGCCGATTGTGATGGGAAAATCGATGGAGCCGATGGAGGTCACCCGATCACCAGTAAAATCGACCAATGGGGTTTGGAGAGGGGAAAGACTTTCTTTCCCAATCTTGAGCTAGCGGAAGCAATTTAAGAAAATGATGTCGGAAGAACTGCCGTTGTCGACGAGAACCCGTCTGACCTTGTAGTTGAAGAGGAGGGTAGAATTGACGAGAGGGTCGTCATGAGGGTATCGGATGCCTGTGCAGTCGGTGTCCGTAAAGGTGATAGGCTCCGTCCACTGCTTGGACTGTTTGGAGGGTCAGTCCAATGTGGCAACTTCTTTGTCTGAACTTTGCCTTATTTTCCTAAGTTCTGCCCGCTGGGCTGAGCGGGATGGTCCTTCACAAGCAAGCCCGCCAGCAATGACTCTGATTTCTCCAACGGGTTGGGTGGGGTTACCTTGTGCCCGGGGTTGCTATGGGGGGTGATCATGACCTTGGTTGGGTTGTGCTGGTTGCCGTGGAAGGGTGCGCCGGCGATTGTTCCTGATGGGTTCAGTCCTTTGCCTTTGTTGGAGGCGAGCTTCCGTGAACCGACTGAGACGCCCCTGACAGATCAGGCCCTCGACTTGGTCTTTGAGGTTAATACACTCTTCGGTGTTATGGCCGTGGTCTTGGTAGAAGCGGCAGTATTTTAACTAGTCTCCCCGGTTAGAAGGAGAACGCGACGGTTAGGGCCATTTGAGGGGATAATCTCGCTAAATCTAGTTCAAGACTTGTTCCATAGGGAAGTTGAGGGGTGTGCATCTTTCGAACCGGCCGGGCGGTCGAGCTGACACCGACCGGTTGGCTCGGGGTGGTCGGTCATTGTATTGAGGTGTTTGGTGAGTGTATTGGGTATTTCTGGTTTCTGAGTCCTTTCTCTTCTCTCTGGGGATTGAGTTTTTGGCTATTGGGTCTTGTCGGGCGGCTAAGGAATCTTCGACATTCATGTATTTTTGGGCTTTAGAGAATAGGGTTGCCATGGAGGTCGGGGGCTTTTTCGAGAGGGAGAAAAAGAAATCAGATGACCGTAGACCGATCATGAAAGCCGTAAGGATGACCTTGTCATCGTTTTCTGCTACCTGCAAGTAGGGCTGTGCAGCGGATCCACCGACCTGCCATACCTGACCCGACCCGACCCCAATGGATGGATGCGTGCCACGTGGCAGACGGATGCGGGCCTAATTTATGGCATTTTTCGGGTTCAGGTCGGGTGGCAGGTAATTCGCCATTTTAGTCACCCGACCCGACCCGACCACCATTGGCTATTTTTTTATTTATTTTTGGCTGATATATGCCTCATTTTCCCCTATTTTCCTTTCTGATATGCATCCTCTTCTTGTCATTTTGCCCTAATTTTTGATAGAGACAGACATTCTCATTCTCTCTTTCTCTCTACCCTACCCATCGTCGGACGATCTACACGGTGTCTGCGATCGATCTATACGGCGTCGACGATCGATACACTACTGGCTGATGTATCTCTCTCTCTCTCTGCTTTCCTCTTCTTCTCTTTTCTTCTCTTCTTCTGATCTGAGTCTAATCTGTTTTTTTTTTTTTGGGTTCCAGTTCTAAAACGAAATAGATGGTTAGATTGATCGATTTACAATCTACTACACTGACTGTAACTGAGGTACCTCTCTCTCTCTCTCTCTCTCCTTCTTCTTCTGAATCTTAACTCTTTTTTTTTTGTTTTTTTTTTGTTCTAGTTCTAAACTTCTAATCTTTTAGAGTCTAATCTATTATTATTATTTTGTTTTGTTCCAGTTCTAAAACTAGAGACGTGGTTAGATTGATTGACACAGTGTTAACTATTAAGGGTTCTACACACAAAGAAAGGAATACAGAGAGAAAACCAAAGAGAGGTTTGGTTTATTTTTTTTGTTATTTGCTTCTGCAGTGGATTTTGTGAGGGACTTCATAGAATCTGTTTTGATTCAGAATCTGTTTTAATCTGTTCACAATTTGGAATTAATCTGTTCTGTTTTGAACAATCTGTTTTGTTATTATCATCCTTTTATTTTATTCTTACTTCTATTATCTTTTAAAATACTAACATAAATATAACAAATTTTATTATAGATCATCAATAATTATCAAGTTGAGATATAATATGGATTTGACTTAGGACTGGTAAATAATTTCTTGATCTTGACAATATTAAAAGGGAGGAATAGGTTTAAAGTGAAGTTTTTATGTCAGAAAAATATCTCTAATACTTGAGTTAACTTTAATTGAGATTGTGGAAGTATGGGCTATACTAGGATTGATTGTTGTTGATGTTTGTGAAATTTGTTTTTCGACAACATTTATAGGCTAAAGTTTTTTGGAAAATGATAATGTAGAATTTGATTCCTTCTCTTTCTTGCCATAATAAACTATATTTTATGTTTGGATTAATTGTATGGTTCTAAACCTCAAAAAGATAGAAGATATAAGAGGACCAAGTTTCTCCCCAAGATGGAATAAGATTATCAAATGATGAATCTTTAACGCACTTGTAAGTTTATTCTTTGATGAATTTTCAAATAATAAACTTTTAAAGTTTTTTCCCTATGTGTGACATTTATTAGTCAAAAAAGTATGTAATTCCCTTTTTTAATTTTGTGCAACATTTTCCTTTTCAAAATTAGTGTAGCAAGTTGTTCTATAAATAAGAGATTATGGGTAAAGAAACCTAATAAGGAAGAAGCATGATGAACCCAAAAAAATAAATAAAATAAGGAAAAAAGCATGCTTCTCCAGTTTTGCAACTGACCATATTTCTTGAGCCACACCAACATTATAGAATTTTGACTCTAGTTAAACCCAATCTAGAACTAGTATGATTTTGGAAATTAGATTTAGAGTTTCAAGACAGTAATGCTACACGAATAAAAAAGTGTGCCCAAAAAAAAAAATGCACATTTAGAATGAACTTTGACAGCACCTTAATTTGTTTATGTAATTTTTTTTTTCTTTTCATGTCTCATTATTGCTTCGAGATTTATGTATATAGAATTACCTGTCTTTTTTTTAATTTTATTTATTTATTTATTTATTTTTGTGTGTGTGTGTGTTTGTGTAAATATTAAGAGCACCTTAATGTACCTTAATGTACTATTTTAAGAATTTATATAGTAACATCTCCTCTCTAGTTAAGCCTAAACTAGGTCTCATTAGTCAGTTTAAACCTATTCCTCCCTTTTAATATTTTAATTGAACATTAGTCAGTTTAAACTTTCTGATTCATCTTACTTAGTTTAAACTAATCTCATTAGTCAGTGAACATTAAACTCTGTCCATTTAATATCCTTTTTAGTTTAAACTAATCTCTTAGTTTTTCAAAAAGAGCATGGATTTGAAAAGCATATTTTGAATGATTTTTTATTGGTTATTGGCAGTTTATTTGATAATCTTTTGGCCATGGATCCGCCAAGTGAAGAAACTTTTTTTGTGAGTCCTAATGTTGAGCCCGAATCATCTTCTATTGACCCCTTTACCCAATCTAATGCTCCCATTCGTAGACCACCCTTGGCCAAAACTAGTAGTAGTGGGAGAACAACATCAAAGGCTTGGGATCATTTTGAAAAGATTAAGGGCATTGATGGGAAAGATAGGGCTATGTACAAGTATTGTAAGAAATAATATATGGCAGGCTCCAAGAGTCATGGAACAAGTAATTTGTTAAGTCATTTGAAAAATTGTACAAAGTGTCCATATAGGGATACTCATGGGCAACAATCATTGGGATTTAAACCTAGAGAAGTTGGTGGGGAGGATGTTGTTGATGTTGTGGCTACATCATTTTTCTGTAGAAGTTGCTAGAAGGCATCTTGCGGAGATGATAGTAATAGATGAATTGCCCTTTAGATTTGTGGATGGGGTTGGTTTTAAGAGGTTTTGTAATGTCATACAACCCAAGTTCAAGATTCCATCTCGATATACCGTTGCTAGGGACATTCTAGACATATACACCAATGAAAGGGAGAGGTTGAAGAAAATTGTGAAGGGGCGTAGAATTTGTTTTACCACGGATACATGGACTTCCATACAAAATTTGTGTTATATGTGTCTAACTGTACATTTCATTGATGATGATTGGAAGTTACAAAAGAGGATTATAAATTTTTGTCAAGTTGAAGACCACAAAGGAGAAACTCGTGGTAAAAAAATTGAGGCACTTTTAACGGAGTGGGACATTGATGGCCTTTTTACCTTAACTGTGGATAATGCGAGTTCCAATAATCTAACCATTAGATTCTTGAAACGAACAACAAAATTGTGGAAGGGAACTATCTTGGGCCATGAATTTTTACACATGTATTGTTGTGCGCATATTCTAAATCTTATTGTTAGTGATGGATTGAAGGATCTTGAGTCTTGTATAGCGAATGTGAGGCATGCAGTGAGGTATGTGAGGTCTTTTCCAAACCGCCTTGACACTTTTAAAAAATATGTGGAAATTTTGAAAATTGAGAGTAAGAGTCTCTTGTGCCTAGATGTGCCAACACGGTGGAATTCAACATATCTTATGTTTGAGGCAACAGAAAAATTTGAGAGTGCTTTTCAAAGAATGGGTGAAGAGGACTACAATTACAAACACTACTTTTTGGATAATGAGGGGGGTGAGAAGAGACAGATGCCTACAGCCGAGGATTGGAATAATTGTAGGGTGTTTTTGAAATTTCTTAGAATGTTCTACAATGCCACAAAGAGATTTTCTGGGTCTTTATTTGTTACTTCAAACACATTCTACACTGAAATTTTTGTCATTGAAAATATGATTGGACAATTAATCAAAGACAATGATCCTATTTTGTCTTCAATGGCAAAGAAAATGAAAGAGAAGTTTGACAAGTATTGGAGAAATAGGGATAAAATCAATCTACTTTTGTATGTTGCGGTTGTGTTTGATCCTAGAAGAAAAATAACATACTTGCAATTTTGTTTTGCAACAATTTTTGGTGGAAATATCGTGAAAGTGAAAGAAATGTTAAACAAAGTCAAAAATTGTTTGGGCAAATTTTATGATCATTATGCCACACTTGAGCCAACAAATGTGCATGCCTCCAATGTAAATGAAAGAGTAGATATGGTGATAGATGAAAATGACCAACACTCTATTGTGAACTCCCAATTTAACTCATTTTTGGAGGGGCAATTTTCTAGTAGTGGGAGTATGTCGGAATTGGACAAGTACTTGGGTGATATTGAGAAAGGTGGGAATAATTCTCAATTTGATATCTTGGAGTGGTGGAAGGTTAATGCAACAAAGTATAGAGTATTTTCACTTATAGCACGAGATATGTTGGCGATGCCTATTTCCACTATTGCTTCTGAGTCGGCTTTTAGTACAGGAGGTCGAATACTTGATCCATTTCGTAGTTCACTTGCTCCAAAGATGGTGGAGGTTCTTGTTTGTGCACAAAATTGGCTTTGAAATAACATTCCAATGTGCCTTAGACAAGCAATGGAGGATGTTGAGCAATTTGAACAACAATATGATTCGAGTAATATATACAATGATTTATTTAATTTTTTATCCATTTCATTCATTTTGTATTATTCAAAATTCATTATCTTTACTTTACATATTTTGTTGTGTTATGTTTTTTGTGTAGTTGTTTCGGAGTCAAGCTAATGTTCAAGCCCAAGTTCGGAGACTAATTTTATTGAAGTTTAATATTATTGGTAAAATATTTCTCCTTGGTTAAATGTTGTTAACATATGTTTACTTGTTTTAAGTTTAAAATTTTTTAGTGTTTTCTTTATAAATAATTTCATTTTTTTGTTGTGCAGGTTTACATGGCTCATGATTTGGTGAAAAGAACTGAATGGTTTTTTTGCTACTTTTTGGATGACTGTAACTTATTTTTTTTGGATGCACAATATTTGTTGGATGACTGCAACTTTTTTTTTTTGATGCATAATGTTTGTTGGACGACTGTAACTTTTTTATTTTTGGAACTCTTGGATGACTGTTACTTGGATGGATGCACAATGTTTTCCTTATATTTTATGTGTAAGATGATTTATGCATATTGGATGCACAATGTTTTGGGTGATATTGAATTATGGCCATTGGAACCAATATTGAATTATGCCCATTACAATCCAAGTTGCACTAGCAGCGGGTTTATAGATGTTTTCCAAGTTTCATAGATGTTTTCCATGTTTTCCAGGTTGCACTAGCAGCAACAAGTTTCATAGATGTTGAATTATGCACAATGTTTTCCATGTTTCATAGATGTGAATGAATAAATGATTTTGAATTATGACGTGAATGTTTTCCATGAATAAATGATTTTGAATTTTGAATTATGCCCAGGTTGCATTTCCCATTGTAATGAATAAATAGATGTTGAATTGTGCGCAATGTTTTCCATGTTTCATAGATGTGAATGAATAAATGATTTTGAACAAATGATGTGAATGTTTTCCATGAATAAATGATTTTGAATTTTGAATTATGTCCAGGTTGCATTGCCCATTGTAATGAATAAATAGATGTTGAATTATGCACAATTTTTTTTTTTTGTATGTTGAAAATTTGTAAAATTTTAAATCGCCAAACCGATTCGCATCCATCCGCCAATCCGCCAAATCCGCATCCGCTGGATTGACGGACGGATGCTGATTGATTTTCTCCAATCCGCCAATTTGGCGGAGGGATGGCGGATTAGAGGTTTCGTGGCCGCAACCGATCCGCGCCTACTCCTACCTGTAAGGCTTTGGTGTTAAAGCAGGTAACGAAACTACGCAGCGACTTCCCCTTTGTCTGACAGATATTGAGGAATTGGGTTGCTGGACGTCGCTGGCGCTGGGCTCTAATGAAATGGTTGATGAAGGAGTCACTGAGGTGCTGGAAAGTGGAGACAGAGTCTGCTGGCAGTTGACTAAACCAAAGTCGAGCCGACCCCTTGAGTGTTACGGGGAAAGCCCGACATATGATTTCGTCGGGGAATGCATGGAGGATCATGAGGGTTCTGTAGGTCTCCAAGTGATCGACTGGGTTCGTTGTACCGTCGAACGAGTCGATGGTGGGCATTTTGAACTTGGGGGGTAGAGGTTTGTCCCGGATGGAGGCAACGAACGACGAGTTAGCCGTGGTGGATGGTTTATGCTGTATGTTCTGGCGCTTCATGGCTCAGAGTTCTGCATCCCAGAGAGAAATGTTGTCACCACCAGAGGGGAGTGGGGGCTGGACACTACTGGCCTCTCCCTCGGGGGTTGGGACCGGGACCGATGGATGTGGGGCCTGGGGTGGCAGGTTTATATCCAGGAGGGGAGCTCACAAGCCTTCCAAGTTGGGTGGGTTAGGCTGCAGGATAGTATGGCTCGGGGCTCGTTCTTGGTTCGGTGGAATATCTGGAGGTGGTAGATGAGGCATAGGAATGTTTCTTTGGAGTAGAGCATTAATCAGGGCTTGGTTTTGCTCAGCCAAGCGGTTAATGCTGTTGGTGAGCTCGGTGAAATACTATGGTGGGTTATTTGGATTGGGAGGGTCGACTTGATGATCGGGAACATTGGGGTGAGAAGCCACGGATCTAGTTATGACCATCCACCTTCACAGGTGGTAGGAGGGGGTTATCGGGAGAGGGTCTCCAGCGACAATGAGCAACTGGCGCGCGGAACAAAAATCTTTCCCACAGACGGCGCCAGCTGATGGAACAACGGGTTCCAGATGGAACGGGTCGGACTGATCCACGCTTCTCAAGCCTATGTCCAAATGACCAAGCCCACCAGAGGATCTGCACAAGAGTTCAACGGGGAACGAGGAGTCCCCCAGCGAACCCTCCGACGAGCAAGTTAGAGAGAGAAGTGGAACGTGTAGATAGATTAGAGATAGAAAAGCTTAACCTTATTCTTGTCTTCGACGTCTGCTTATATCCTCTGGTAATCATTTCGTTGTCCCTTCCGACCTGTCACCTTGGCCGAAAGTCTATGCTCTAGCTTACCTTGTTCATGGAGAAGGCGTTCTGTCCCGACGGAGAGGGGTTATCGCAATAAATGTTGTAAGGGGTTTCATTAATGGCGATGTGCCGTGGTAATAACTTTGCAGATCTTTATCTGTTTATGTGGCTTACCCTTCTCTTGACGTGTGTCTTGATGTCATTGATTCTTATTGCTACGCGGGGCTTTGGCAGTGCTGGGCCTTAGTATTTGAGTTGTGTATTGGGCCTTAAATGGTGGGCTATAATCTTTATGGGCTTACTTATGCCATAATTAATTAATTTTCTTTTAAACCCTAAATCGATGGAACCGAGTTGATTGATCGAAACAACTAAAATTTTAATTTTCGGTCAATTTTTCATAACATACGATCTATTTCGTTCTAAAAAATTTCATACCAATTCAAACCAAACTGGTCGAATATTATATTTAAATACTTTTATGTTATAATTTCTTAAACATTATATGACCAATCATATGATAAGTAATTAATATAATACACTTTTGTGATAAAAAATTAGGAAGAAAATTATTCATAAAGCAATTTCCACACACTTTTTTCATTTATTTTCAATATAAAATTCTATAATCTATTATAAAATTTTTTAAAACCCATGCGAAATTTTATTTTATATCAAATCAATAAAATTGAGCCGTATCGTATGATTTGTATCGATTTTTCAACTATAGAAATCAAAAGAATGATTCAATACTAAAGCTTGTTTTGAGAAGTTGGCTTTTAGTTACTTTTTTTTGGTTTATAACAAAAGTTAAAAGTTGATTTTTTTGATTTTTTTTTTATTTGGAAAGTTGGTTTTTAGCCAAGGGTGAAATTATAATTTTACCCCTCATGAGTCAAAATGTGCTATATGGGTGAAGTTGTAAACATTTTAAACTAAATAGGAGTAGTTTAGTTATTTTATTATGATTTGATATCATAAATAAATATTAATAAAAAAAGCTAAAAGCAACTTTTTACCCACTTTTTAAATTATTTGTCTAAAAAAATCAAAAGCTTAGTTAAGACCCAAAAAATTACTTTTACCATCTTCTCAAAATAGGTCTAAATATGTCTTCAATGATGACCGAACCGAACCTTTTGTCGTTTGCCTGACCCGGCAGACTTGTGGTCTGGGTTTAGTCCGCCAACCTATTAGAAAGGCCCATGGGCTTAATCCGCCGACCTGTTAAAACAGTGATAAATAAATCCATTCTCTCTAGGGGTCTCCTCTCTCTCTCACCGAAAAAGAGAAGATGCCAGGACCAACAATGGAGATGGAGCCAGTGGAGCCACAGTCACTGAAGAAGCTCAGTTTCAAATCCCTAAAGCGCGCTCTCGATCTCTTCTCTCCTCTCCATTCTCACTTTCCTCCTCCTGACCCCGAGAGGTGATCTCTCTCTCTCTCTCTCTCTCGTCTTTTGTAAACCCTAATTTTCAATTCCAACACTTTTAATACTCTCAATTTTATCTACTAACTGATTTTTTTTTTCCTTTGTGTGTGTGTTTATTTTTTGGTTTTTGTTTGATGCAGTAAGAAGATAAGGACGAGCCATAAGGTTAGTGATTATAATTTAATCTATGAATATAATATTTTGGTTTTTGGGATATGTGTTGGCTTAGTTTGATGAGTTCTTATGCTTTTGGTGGAGTAAATTGTTATGTTTTTTTTGTAAATTAAACTAGCACACTATTTGAGAATGAAGCCATTTGATGTTCATTCTTCAACTTATCAAATTTATGGTGTTCCTATTCCTATTTGATTTGGTCTTTTTTTTTATATGAGAGAATGGACTTATGGGTTCTAATGTTAAGTGCATTTCAATGGTGTAGTTTAATGCTGAGTATGGAGGGCTAAAGAGCCCAAGTAGTCAGCCTCCCAGTCATGGCAAGTCAGATGAATCCCAACAAGCTTCCGGTCCTTCAAATGCTCTAGCCCTTCCAGGTATTTGAGCTTTTCTGGATTCTTTGAGTTTGACACTCAGGTCCTTTGATTTACGAGAGAAAATGTACTGCATGGTTGGTCAGATTTTTTTATGCTTTTTACCCATTTGTCTCCTTTTTACACCTTCTTTTGTCTAGCAAAGAGCCGACTATAGCATAGAAGGCAAAAAGTAATAATGGGATTTGTAAATGAGTTGGTTCAGATGACATAGGGTTTTTGATACGTTGTCATTTTGTTTCTTATTGCTGAAAAAAAAGTACCATGTCTAAGGGAATGTGGTAGAGCAAAGATGGTTGACTTTACGTGTATTTAATTAAAGACGTGTATTTAATTAATCGACACTTTTAGTTCATTGTTTTCTGTAAATTGACCTTGAGAATCTTCAGTCTTGTAATCCATACCAGAGAAGCTGGGTGGAACTAGATTAATTTTGCAGTTGATTATGGTTTAATGTTTGCTTCACTGTCGAAAATCAATTATGAAAGTGCAAACTTCTAGATCTAAATGACTGACACTTTGTGTCGGAGTCACACTGGATTTCATTATCCTATACCAAGATGTTCTTGGTTTTTGGGTTGGTCACAATGCATGCTAGATTCTGGTAAGATCAAGGAGCCAAATTGATCTATAGATTGGTGGTTTATTTATGGGTTAGTTGTTCAGACAGAGTTTCTATGTAATGATGTCAATTGGAAGTATCTATTTTGGTTAGCTGATTATGTTTATTAAGGAACAACAAATCATGGATTGCAAATTGTCAGATCAACTAGTCATTGAGGTGTGATGAGTGTCTTTTTTAAAACACATTTCCCTGTTGTAGTTTAAAAAACATGTAAGGTGGAACTGATAGGAATCTTAACTATTTTTAAGTAATGAACCACTTGGCCAGGTACCTCTGCTGGAGTAGTTCAGATAAACAGTTAAACAAATCCACCAATCAAATTTCTTAGTCCTTTATAGATGCTGGATGTTGGGGAAAGAAGGGTTATTACCATTTCATTGTTCATTGGTTATTCTTTAATGCATGCTTTCTTCTCTACCTAATGACTTGAACTAGATTATGAAAAACTCGTGACAGATTGTCTTAATTGGATGACATCAATATCAATATTACATATTCACACTGTATCCTGCCAAAAAAGTTGTGCTCTTAAGTTTCTTATTTTTTGACTTGGATTTGGCTTTTGTCTACAGGTCTCGAAAATTCCAAGGATGCACGTAATGGAGGGGCTCAAACTGATTTAATTGTTGGAACAACTGCACAACCAAAGTGCGTAAGCTTTTTATTTTGTGTTGGCTCTAGGTAGTGTCTGCAGGGATAACTGTGGTTGTATCATTTCATATATCCCCTATCAAAATTTTCTGATATAACTCATGTCTTTGTTATCAAATATATTAGCCACCATTTCGGTTACTCTTAGAGGTCAATTCTTTAATTAACCTTTTATATAAACTAGCATTGATATTAAATTACATAACCTAGTGGAAATTTGTGAAATAATCTGCATGACACTAGTTAAATATTGGAACCCAAAGGCAAGGCATATGGAGCCCTTGCCCTTTTTTCAAGTTTTGTATGCCTGGTAGTTAACAGTCGAGCCATAATTGTGTCCGCACTGAACTTTTCTATGGAACTGATTTGGTGCTTATGCATTTTTCAACAGACTTGATGTTGGTTTTTCCGGGAAAAGCACTGCTGTTGTTTCTGCTGGTGGTTCATCTGAAAGGTTCTTGTCTTCCTTCTTTCTGTGCTGTTTCTTCTGCTTTTTAGAGTATTTGAGATGTGGTGATTTTCATGTGTTTAGCTTACTCTTGAGAAAACTACCAGATTGAACATTCATTAACTCTTTTTAATTTGGTCCAGGTGTAGTGGCCATCTAGAAAATTAAAACCGAAGAAAAAAGAGTTTGATTAAACTAAACTTTTAAATCCTATTTTCTTAAATATCCATATTCCTGTTGTTTTGGTTTGTTGAATTTAATCTGCCCTTGGGTCGGTCTCATAATATGAGATGGGTGATGACCTTTTTGACGGGTTGATTTCATATTATTTTTTTGGAAATTTGACATATATGTAACCATTTATGTAGAAAGATTTGAGTTTGGCATTTGTATGCATTATTCAAAGATGCACTTCTCACATGCTAGAGCATAATGGCTGTTGGAAGTGCACTTAACTTGCATTTGTGATAATGACATTCTTTCTAGAGTCTTGTCAATGCGACACCATTAGGAAATTGAAGTTCATCGGAAGTTTTTAAGGCTCTGTGGTTGCACTTAATATGCAGCTTAGATCACCATCAATAGTTATTATGCGGTTGCATTTGAATCTGAATTCCAGGAAATGTGACACACTTGGCAACAACCTTTTTTGTACCGTCTTCCAGGAACCTCTCAACTTCAGCCATTATGGAAAGAATTCCAAGCAGATGGCCACGTCCTGTATGGCATGCACCATGGAAGAACTACAGGGTAACAACATTCTTGTTCTTGGAGTCTTTTCTATTATTGTTCTTGGAAAGGGTGTAAGGGCGTGGCGTGGGGTGGGTTGGGTTGGGTTGGGGTGGGGGGAGCTGGGGAGGAGTTTTGAGTCCCTGTTTTTATTCATCACCTAGTATATGAATTAGTTTATCTTTTTTAATGTCAGAATTGTATTGTACTTGTTGAGAATCAAGGTTACTTTTGACTGATGATCATTTTGAACTCCAGCAGCTAGCAACCACGGAAATTCTGTCATATTTCATTACAAAAAATATGCCAATGTGGTTTAGCTGTGTCATAAACTTCATTTTGAAATTTGCACTCCCGCTATATTGCTATAGGACCATGTGGTTCAGCTGCATCACAAACTTAATCTTCGATGCTGCTGCTAGTAACCAATGTTAGATTTTACCTGCTTGATGCTAATATGTATAGATTAAGTAATACTCTATTTTTCCCCTTATGTTCTGCTGAAGTTTTTGGGTTCAGTATTATTTAGTTAGTACTGAATGTATTTTGTGACACAGTTGAAGTGCATCTTTTCCTCTAGTTTTGCATACAAGACTGGGTTGAGAACTTCCCATTTCATATTTATTTGGATGGTTGTTGTTGCTCTAGTTAATAAGATCATGAATACAACATATGTGCTTCTATCACCTAAATGAATGATATTTCATTGCCATCATTGCAACTATATCATTTTCATGTCCTATCAGTATGTCGATTGAGATGTAGAAAATGGTAATGCATATACATACATAAATACCCAAAAAAAGTTTCTATGAACTTTATTTGCTAGTCATAATTCATATGGTTTCTTATCTTTTGTTTGCTCTTGTCTTAGTTTCTGTATGTAATCTTGCTAATCTATACCATTTGTTCTATGACATTCTAAAATATTAACTTATGTAGGTGATTAGTGGCCATTTGGGTTGGGTGAGATCTATTGCATTTGATCCAAGTAATACATGGTTCTGTACTGGCTCTGCAGATCGCACTATCAAGGTACCTTCTCTTTTGAATTTCCTTTCTGCAGGTGACTACTAGGTTTTTCTCCTTGTGAGTTGAATATATTGAATATATTATCTGTAATGTATGATGTTTAATTTTGTCTGTAACATACAAAGCTGCTATTTTGATAAATAACCACCATGTATATAAGTTATAGCCAAAACACCAAATACAATGTGTACATGCTTTGACTAGAGTTATTTACACCAATATTTATTGGTGCCTTGACTAGCCTAATCTCAAGTTGCTGTATGAGGGAATGAAAATGGAAATCAGATATGGAAATGTACATATTATATGCTGGCTAATGATAGTGAAAAAGTGAGGGAAGCTAATAGTTAGGAAAACAAAATTTAAATGTTTAAAATGTGTTGCCCATGTCATATGAGCTCCACAAGTGTATTTACCCTACCATGAAAAGTAACATCCTTAATGACTTTATTAATACACATTGTGGAATGATAAATATCCTTCAACATTTTTTTATTTAGGAGACTGTCATTACTGTGGCAAAATGGCTGGTCTACAACCCTCTTTCACATATATGGGATTCAACCTATGTTTGAAAAGGAGATGTAAATTACAGGCATTTTGGTTGGGGAAATATTCCCTCCCATTTAAATACTGATGTTGGTAGACGAAAAATCATTTTGAAATTTCTTTATTTAGTGTATATCGACCTCAATCAGTTAATAATAGATTAATGTACATATTGATATTTTCTTTCATTGACCGAATACTTCTCTTAAAACCATTTATCTTTCTCTTCGATGGACTGATATTACCATAGATCAGCTTCTAAGGATTTTTTATTCGCTCACCTTTGTTGTGATGACAAGATATGGGATGTAGGAAGTGGAAGGCTTAAGCTCACACTTACCGGGCACATTGAACAAGTACGAGGTTTGTTCCTTATCTGTGGTGGCATGTACCATTCCGACTGGCTAACTATGCTTTGGATAATAACTATGTAAATCAGGTATTTTGAATGGTATAATTATATCTTTTTCTTTGCAGGGCTTGCCGTCAGCAATAAACACACATATATGTTCTCTGCTGGTGATGACAAACAAGTTAAATGCTGGGACCTTGAGCAGAACAAGGTTGGCAGTGCTGGATTAGAACTTTATATAATGTATACACATATTTATATGTATGTTTGTAATAACAATGCTTAAACTTAAAATTGTTTTTTCAGGTTATCCGTTCTTATCATGGTCATCTAAGTGGAGTTTATTGCTTGGCTGTTCATCCGACTATTGACATTCTGCTCACTGGGGGTCGTGACTCTGTCTGCCGTGTATGATTCATTACCACATATAAGTCACAGCACACAATGTTACTTCTGTAGTATTTCAAGCTCTCCTTGAAGTGCATATAAAATTTGAATTTAATCTAGAAAGATTATTCTCTTACTTGGATGATACATCATGCTTTCAGGTCTGGGATATCCGTAGCAAGATGCAAATTCATGCACTGTCTGGGCATGAGAACACCGTTTGCTCAGTTTTTACTCGACCTACGGTAGGCAAAACCTTTTCTGTGGTGGGAGAGAAATGATGGTTTAAATTAACATAGGCACATTTTCAATTTTTTTTTTGCTTTGTTTTTTTCCTTGTTTCTTTTGATATTATTTTTGCAGTGTGCAGAGTTATTTTGATTAAATTTAGACCATATAATAGTTTTTAACAGTTTTTACTGGTCTTCTTATCGAAGCTTTCATAAGATATATGTAGGACACTTTCATGGCAATGATTAGTTTGTCAAACACATCAATACCTGTCCGATGTTTACAAAAGGTTTCAGTACTGTTTTCTCGATTGTGATTGTTTACTTTAGGTTTTTTCCAGATGAAAACTTAAAGTTAAACAAAGTTAAATGCATATGGTTGTCATTGCAAATTCATACGTAAGCACACGTTTATTGCTGTCAGCCTGCTACCATTTTGAGACAATATGGACTTGACAAGTATGGTGCTTTGTATCTGTGACATTTTTCTGTCCATGACCACAAATCATATCTTGAAAGTGGGATTCTAGTGATTTGGGCTGAGGATTGTGTATATAGTTATTCTTTATTACGATGATTACAGGGGAAGCATTAATAGTTTGGTAAAATGAAGCTTGCCGCTTATGGTAAATAAACTTTCGGAATGATGGTGGTTGTGAAAAGAGAGTTAACTTGAAGATAATTGCATATGAGCTAAGAAGGTGAAATCATAAAAAATTTAGAAGTATTCTTAGATGCTGTGCCTTGTTGGAATTATGAGGACTCCATTCTATAGGTTGACAACTGTTAGCACGTATGTTGAGCTATTCTAAACATATTAGTTCCTTCTGAAATAAAATTGCATGTGCTGCTTAAAAAGTATTTTGTACCTCTAGACTAAATAAAATTGACAGAACCTTATGGGAGAGAAACTGTATAAAATTTCTGAGTGGCTTCAACATTAGAATATATTTCTTTATCTATTAGATATATTATACTTTTTAGTCATGTCAGAGATGCCAGAAGCGTAGGGTGATTTGATAATTTATGTGAAAGGACACAACACAAAAATATGCATCTTTTGGTGATCAACATGAAAGTGGAGAGAGACTCGGCCCTTTCCTCTAAATCTTGAAAGCATAGAGAGAGAGGCTTGTTCTCCGACAAGGATTTGAGCTCTCTGGTATGACAAAGTAGAAAAAGGTTATGCTGTGTAGTTTGTGCATTATAACATCTATTTATGGCAAGGAAGTCCTTTTCTTGTGAGCAAACCTCATTGTGAAATGTTTGTTCCAGGATCCACAAGTTGTAACTGGTTCTCATGATACAACGATAAAGTTCTGGGATCTTAGATTTGGTAATCAATATTTTGGTTTTTGATTTTGTGCTTTTGTTTGTGTTTCTTTTCTCGTTTAAGTTTCTAATGATAGCAATTGATTTTTGTTTGGCAGGTAAAACGATGACAACCCTTACACACCATAAGAAATCTGTGCGAGCAATGGCTTTACACCCCAAAGAGTATGTATCTATAAATATAATTTGTTCCTTTGTGAGGCCCTCCAGCTATGGTTGATGTAAAATGCTTCAATAATTATGTTTTCTGCTTTGACCTTAAACTTAATTTCTTGCTTTTATGCTCCAGGAATTGTTTTGCATCTGCATCAGCTGACAACATAAAAAAATTCAACCTTCCAAAAGGAGAATTTATGCACAACATGCTGTGAGTATCTTTTATTTTTTTAAAAATATTTATACATATACATCATTTGAATGCTACTGCAAGATGTACAGTTTGTTCTTCCCCATGAATATTTTGGCATTATTATCTTCTTCTTTTTTCCCCCTTCTTTCTTTCTGTCATTTTTATTCTCTTCATTATTATATTTTGGCAATGTTTTGGAAATGGGGAAATTGCTCCAACTCTATGAAGAGATTCAAAAATCTATTCTTCCAGCTAATAAAGCTCCTTGCATTGAATGATCTTTTTGCCACCTATATCAATCATCCCATACACCTCAATTTCAATAGGAGGTTTAAACATTGAGTATTGGTGCTTCTCTCTCTCTCTGAACTTTAATTTATCATATCCATTAATTTCAATACTCAAATATCTGACATTGGTGTTGGTGGCCTTTGTTCATGCAGTTCTCAGCAGAAAACCATCATCAATGCAATGGCAGTCAATGAAGACGGTGTAATGGCTACAGGAGGTGAGAGTCTAATATGTTTCACCTAATTTTGATTCAATTCAAGTTAATGATGAGGGGTGCATATATTCTTTACAAAACGTATTATCGAAATCTCTCTTTCTTTCATGGGGGACTTGAAAAAAAAAATGGTTGGCAAAATACTTGTGATTTTAAATGAATATTTTTGTTTAAGTCCTGTGTAACTTAGCAAGTAACACTTGCACCAAAACATAGTAAAGACTCGACTCAAAAAGATTTTCATGAAATTGCAGTTACTTTCTCATTCTTACAGTGATTTGCAAATTGCCCTTCTTTCTGATTAAATTTGTGCTTCTTTTTAAAGGTGACAACGGAAGTTTATGGTTCTGGGACTGGAAGAGTGGTCATAATTTCCAGCAATCCCAAACAATTGTACAGCCTGGTATGTATCTTATGCACCTTAGATTCCATGATGTCCCAGTCATATTTCTTTATCGGAAGGGAAAGGGTGAACATTAATGTGCTTTGTTTCAGGGTCGTTGGATAGCGAAGCTGGTATCTATGCTCTCTCATATGATGTTACTGGTTCAAGGTTAGTCACTTGTGAAGCGGACAAGACCATAAAGATGTGGAAAGAGGATGAAAATGCCACCCCTGAAACTCATCCTCTCCACTTCAAGCCGCCTAAAGATATCCGGAGGTTTTAATAGTCAGTCTCTCCAAACATTCTTTCACTGTATTGTCTTTTTCCTTTTTCAAATAGGCTCCATAAAAAAAAGCTTTAATAACATGTCATAGCAATTGTGTGAGGATTAATTAAAGGTTTGAAAAAGTAGAAATTAAGAACGGATCGGCAAAGATGTAACAGGGAGTGTCTACTAGTAGGCCATATAAGGTGGCATGTGAAATTTAACGTTAAATAGTTTGCTGAAAGTTGTGGTAGCTTTTAGTGCTTTCCTTAGAAACTTAAAACAGAAGTAACTTGTAGTTTTGTATCGAATGTGGGTTGTATTAATGAGGTTATCTATGACCAAACTTCCTCGAATAGGAGTATTTTTTGTGTAGCAAGCGACATGTTTGCCTGCTTATTGGCAGGGTCTTTCATTCCATGGAATTGAAACTTTGGTTAGGGCCGATGGTACATGTGTCAATCGTTTGGACGCACAACACCTTTGCTTCTAAGACAATACATTTTGAGCACTTCCTGTAGTCATTGACCTAATTGCTGTTCTTTTTAGGGAGACATTATTAAAACCAGCCTTGAAGTTTGGTGTGATGTCTGGTTTTTTATGTAAACAAATGGATCATGATGCCAAGTTCTAGTCGAAATCTGAATTAATTATATACTTTGTAATTCTTTTCATGGCAGGTTATGGTGGTTGATATATTCTTCTACTAACTACTATTTTCCCCCCTTTTTGAAGATTCGATTATTATATATTCTTCATCAATGAAAGTTTAGATTTTGAAATGAGGTATATTTTCCGAATATGCTCTTATTTTTCGCCTATAGAGCCTAAGTACTATATGATGAATGGCTGCAATAGTATGTGGAAATTATTATTATTATTTTTTTGGTTCGATTAGAATAGTCTTGTTCAAATCCCCCCTCACCTGCATACGGCATAGCGAAATTATTGTATGTACTTGGGGCAATGCTTTCACATGACCACATGGGATCCGCCTTAAACGTTCGGTTTCACAATGATCGTTTGCTCCTGAGAATTGTTGAGGCATTGCCTTGGAAGCACGGAAAATCTTCTTATGGAAAAGAGGTTGATAGAAGGTTATAGAAAAATTTGTGAGAATTGTATGCTTGTTTAGCATTATCTTTAATTAGGTTTGTTATAATTTGTGAGGTGAGGAAATATTACAAACTATTTGTGGAAATTAGTTGGTTGTATAGTATTACTATTTTATTAAATATTTTACCTAAATGTACGAACTTGGACCCCAACCCTAGAGTAGAATCTAAAACTATATAATTTTGGAATATTAAATGCATTTGTAGAGCTTTATATGTTAGGTATTTGGGCTACAATTTTGGTTGGGTAGTGCTATTCATATTAATTTGGCTAATCAATGATATATGTTTTCATTGCTAAAATTTAACACACAAATTCCTAGGGTGGGTTCTCAAAAAAAAAAATTCCTAGGGTGAGGCTGCTAATGCCACGAAATTTTTTACCATCTGATTTTTTTATCCTCTTTTACCTTAGGGCATCCACAATGGGATGGCTAAAAAAGTGTATTAAGGTGTGTGTTAGAACATCTCCAACGGTTTATCAAAATTTTCATCAAATCTAAGTAAAAAAGTAACTTTTTTCTCATTCTGATACGGAGGGCTCCAATGGTTCATCAAATTAAATTTTCATCAAATCTGCGTCGGGACAACCGGTTGGTTGACCGGCCGGTCGATCGGTGAAGGCAATTTTTTTTTTTGAATTGTTTGAACCTTTTCAGTGAACTGTTTGAATTTTTTTTCGGGACGATCGGTAAGGCAAATTTTTTTTTTTTAAATTGTTTGAATTTTTTTTTTGGAACTGTTTGAACCCTTTAGTGGTCGATCGGCTGGTCGACCGGTTGGTCAATGCCAACGGTCAAGAACAATGATTTGGTGAAATGCTGCACCTGTTTTCATTTTGGTGAAAGGTTTGGTGAATTCTTGATTTGATATCGATTTGGTGAAACTGTTGGAGCTAAAAAAAGTGACTTTTTCACCAAATTTTAAATTTGATGCTAGGTTTGGTGAAGCGTTGAAGATGGTTTACTATGACAAAAAGTAATAAAAGTAGGACTCAAAAATGTTTGTTAAGATGTGTTAAGAGTTTGTTAATTTTAGAGAATGAGTGGTGGTGCAATGGATGTGTTAAGGGGTGTGTTAAGGTGTGTTTTAAATATATATATATATATATATATATGTATATAATAAATAAAATAAATAAATAATTTAGTTTAATCAAAAATTTCAAGCCCAAAAGTAAATTTCAAGTCTAAAAAAAAAATCCCAACGAGTTAAAAAAAAGAAAAAAAAAAAATTGCCGTTGACCGGTCAACTGGTAACACAAAAAAAGGCTCCCTTTCCCTAGATAAAACGCTTGCTGCAGATAACAAATAACTTAACAACTGACATTAATACACAGCATTAACACACACGTTAACAGATCTACTGCAGCACCAAACAACAAATGTTGGTAGCTAAAATTTAATAACTGACACTAACATTATCCTTAGCAGCTCCACTGTGGATGCTCTTATCTCCCTCACCTAATCAAAATATTGCAATAACTCAATTTTTTTTAAAAAATATTTAATCTAAGGGCAAATTACATATACCCCCTTGAGGTTTGGCTAACTTACAAATACTCTCCTGAGATTTGAGAAATTACAAATTTCTCCCTGAATGCTATATTTGCATAACAAATTAGGGGGTAATTTGTTATGAAATTTAAACCTCAGGGGGTAAATTGTTATAAAAATGCAAACCTTAGGGGGGCGGGATGTAATTTCCGAAACGTCAGGGGGATATCTATAATTTAGCCAAACCTCAAGGGAGGTATATGTAATTTGCCCTTAATCTAAACATGAAATTAGAAATAAATGGATTAGGAAATATCTAATTAGATGCGTTGTAAACATTATGTCGTTTTACCCAATTTTTCTGAAGGAAAATTCTAGTTATATATATATATATATATATATATGTATATTCTCATTTTTTATTAAATTTTCTTACTATTTTAGGTATGAGTGAGTCCCACATGCATTTATTAATGTGGGTTTTATTAACTTATGTCTAAGATTGAAAAATTAGAGTAGGAAATGTGATTATTTATAGCGTAAATTTAAGTGGACAGATTTTTGTAGAATGAGAAATGTAAAGAATGGGACGGAAATGTAAGACGGTGTAGGGATTTGCCATTAGTTTCTATTCTATGAAAATTATCTGCGTTCATAACCCAGTTGTTATGTATAGCATTTTCACGTATGGGAGTGGCTATTAGGCTTCGTTTGGGAACCTTCTTTTTAGTTAAAAAGTCAAAAAATTATTATTAGTCAAAAAGTCAATAATTCATACCAAAAAGTGAAAGATTCTTTTTTTTCTCTACTTTTTGCACATTTTTTCGTAAAAAGTTAAAAAGTCATTCCAAACATACTAATTTTTTTTAGTTCATATTTTAGTCAAATAGTTAAAAAATTATTAAATTAACCTGTTTCCAAACGATAGTTTTACATTTGTATTTTATTTTGTGAAATTTTTTTATGTTAATAACACAACTGTTAATATATATAACATTGCTCTTTGTTAAAACATATTGTTGTTGGGTTACAGGACACACAACATAGCTTAAGGAGGATTTTGGTCCCAAATGAGTTGGCTTCATCTCTGATTCTTATATCTTTATTTTAAATGACGTGTCAACTTCTTAATTAATAGAACCAAATGCTTATTCCAATCATTGAGTAAAGATGGATGCAGCCAAAGGTTTTATCCAACTATTTGGTCTATCACAGTAAAATAAAAAATGAAAAATCTCCACTCATAATTAATTGTACAAACAGAAAAAAGAAAAAGAAAATGAAAATGATTGTACTAAAATTATTAACTTTGTTTGGTTTTTGTTTTCAGAATTCACTTCTCAAAAAATTTTACTTTTTTGTTTTCACTGAATTTTTAAAAATATTTTAAGTATTTTTTTTTTTAATTTTTAGACACACCTAATATAAATACACTTAAAAAGTATAATATTTGTGATTTTTTTTTTTAAAAAAAATTCACTAAATACAAAAAAAAAAATGAAAATTCAATATATTTTTTATATTATACTATTTAGATACATTTAAGTAAAATACATCTAAAAAAGTAAAAAATTAATTAAAATTTTAAAAATATTTACTAAAATCAAAAAAATATGAAAAAAATAAAAAAATCTAATTTTCAAAATACTAAATTTAGAAAATTGAAATCAAATATACTGATTATTTTTAAGAAATTTCGATTACCCAATGTACTCTACCTTTTCAAATAAGATACTCTCTCTTTCTTGTTATAAGGTAAAAACAATGTTCAGATACATGGTAAGAAGAAAGCTATGATCGTACCTTTGCTCTCTCTCTCTCTACTATTTGGTCTGATCATTTGACTTGGGAATAGTAATAAAAAATAAACCAGTTTGGAATCTTATTACAAGTAAAGATATGTGCATATATTTTATACTTGAATATACTTACAAAAAACATGTCTTGAATGATTTTGTGTTATTAAGGCCTCGTTTGGCAAGAGGCTATTTTAGTTAATTAGCTAAAAAGTTACTAAATTAGCCAAAAAATCAACAACTCATACCAAAAAGTCAAAGATTCTCTTTTCTCTCTACTTTTTGCACATCTTTTCGTAATTAGCCAAAAAGTCATCTCAAAGATACAAGTTTTTTTTACCTACCTTTTTAGCCAAATAACCAAAAAGTTACTAAATTAGCCTGTTCTCAAACGAGGCCTAAGATTCAACTCTTAAAAAGCTCACTTCTTGAATAAATCTTTCATATTAAAGTTTCTTGTTTTTTTTTTTTAATATTACAAGAAATGCTTGAAATTCATAATTTAAATTTCATAAGTCATTCGGTTGGACTTAATTTCTGAAAATTAAATTTTTGTTTTTTTGGAACAAGTGACAAACTAAAAGTTGATGTACAACTTGTTAAATTATTGTAAATAAAATTTTGAAACATAAATTGTAAGTCTTAATATTTTTTCATAACATTACTGAGAAAAAAATAATTATTCTACAAGCATGAAATTCGAACAATTAAACATAAAAATTTTCACATGATGCGGATTTACACATTTTTTTATTTAAATTTTTATATTAAAGAATAGGAGACTTAAAATGTTGTACATCTAACACTAAGGTTTCGTTTGGGAAGTGGGTTGGCTTTTTGATTTTTTTTTGACTATTTTAGCTTAAGGTTAAAAAGTTTGATTTGGGAAGTGGGTTGACTTTTTTGATTTTTTTTGTGAGAGAAAGAATATAATGATTATAGGTTAGATGTGATGTTTTATCTTATTAAATTAAAAAATCTATTTTATTTTTTGTTACTATGTTAGTCCAAACCCACCCCAACTATCTTCCCAAACAAAACCTAAGTTGGGATTAAATGTTCACATCATGTGGGGAAATTTGTGTCTTGTGATACGATTATGGGATAAAAGCTATTTTTTTAACTTTTAATTTTTCTATTTTTTTTATACATTTTACTTTCTTCCCATAAACAAAAAGTTCACATTTTGATTTTTTTTTAAATTCTTTTTTAAAACAATATGTAAAAATTGTGAGAAATGATAAAATTTGAAATGAGTTAAAAGTTAGAAAGTGACTATTGATTCATCTAAAAAATCCTATGTCCTATGTGTATTAAAATTATTAAGAAGAAAATGACATGTTTTCGTAATTAAAACCAAACTTTGCTGGTATTCAAGAGAGAGCGAAATGGCTTTAAAACGATGAGGACAACGACGATGATAATAGCATAATAAACAAATCACCAGTCACGCGCCGGAGAGCGATATCGCGGCGAAAATTCATGCAAAAGCCTCTTACTCTGCACCTCCCAACTCTTCCCTTTGAGTCTCTCTCACACCTCTCTCTCTCTCTCTATTATCTCTCTCTCTCTCTCTCTATATATATATATATGTGCGTGTATATGTGTGTGTATATATGAATTCTCGAATCGACGAAGGAATGAAAATGGAGACTGAGTTGATCCGTGAAGGCGACGAAGCAAAACGTCGAAATTCGGTCTCCGAAACCAACCGCATTGGCTATATTTTCCGAGACCAGCGGCTCGTCTTCGCTTTGATCGGATTCGCCGCTGCCGCCATCTTCTTCAGCGCCACCGCTTGGCCTGCTTCGCCACCGCATGTGGTGCAGATCGCTGACTCGTTTCGCCAGGACGAGTCCACTCACCTGCCTCGCCGGGTCGCGTACGAAATACACAGCGAGTTGGGACGTGTCAACGCAGGTGACTAAAATTTCATCAGTGTGTTTGGTTTGAGTTTTTTATATTAAATTTTTTAAAAATTTAGTTTTTAATTTTCGTATTTTTTATTTTTAGTGAATACTTTTAAAATTTTAAATATTTTTTTTACTTTTTTAGATGCACCTTATTTAGATGTATCTAAAAAATAAAAAATTTGTGAAAAAATATTTTTAAAAATTAATAAATACATAAAAATACTAAATTCTCGTATTTTTTTTTTGTATTTTTGATATTTAGTGAATTTTTAAAAGGTTTCTTTCGTAATTTTTTTTACTTTTTAGGTATATTTATGTTACATATGTCTAAAATGTAAAAAAAATTGATTAAAACATTAAAAAATTCAGTAAAAACAAAAGAACAAAAAAAAATAAGAAAGTAAAATTTTCTGAAAAGAATTTTTGGAAAACTCTAACCAAACATGTTATTGTCAAATTAATCCCTTAATTTTTTTAAAAATTATTTTAAGTAGAAATTGAAAAGTTAGATTAGTTATATTTTCGTTTGTTAAACAATCGTCATTCATATTGTAAATCCACATTTTGTATATCATACAGAATTTCGATCTAAATTAACCTAAAAGTCGGATTTTGGAAGATATAAAATAATAGATTAGAAATCAGGTCCATCATTTTTTTTACCATAAATGTATACTTTCATTTGAGCTATATTACTTTATTCTTGAAAAATTATACTTCTCCCGTCTCAAAATATTAGTCTCTTTCTATTTTTTATTATTCTAAAATATTAGTCACTTTTTTTATAATCAATGACTAAAATAACATGAATTTCCTATTTTATCGTTCTTTTAAATTCATTAGCGCTGTATTTAGTTAGAAAATTTGGGAAGAAAAATAAAAAAAATAGGTAAAATGTGATACTTACATTTCATCTAGGTTCATACACGTTTTTTCTTTTATTTTTTAAATCTCCCAACTGAACACAAGCTAATATTAATATTTTTAAAGTGTAATAATTATACCACAGAAGAGTACTTTTGAAAGGTTAATATTTTTGAAGAGTAATAATAGTACTATATAAAAAATTAAATTCTCTAAAAATAACTAATATTTTGAAACAGATAGAGTAATTACTATTTTTTTTGGCAAAACAATTTTTGAAAATTTATTGACATGTATTCCATTGTTACTGATAACTCTATGATAGTAATATGCCTGTCGGTTTGAGTAGAAATTAATTTGTGTTAATAAAATAATTTACGTGATGTATCAATTTAACCGTTATTGAGTTCCATCAATTATATATTATTATTTTAAAAAACAATATAAAAACTATCAATTAATAAATATTATGAATTTTATTTAAATATATATTTTTTGGTTCTTGATTATTGTGGGGCATCTTGGAAAAGCAACCATGAATTATTTTGGATATGGAATAATGAATTTTCAGGTGGAAAGATACCATTGGGGTTGAAGAAGAAGAGTTTGAGGATAGTGGTGACGGGTGGGGCCGGGTTTGTGGGGAGCCACCTCGTGGACCGTCTGATGGAGAGGGGGGATAGCGTGATCGTAGTTGATAATTTTTTTACGGGTCGGAAAGAGAACGTGATGCACCACCTAGGGAACCCAAGGTTCGAGCTCATAAGGCACGATGTGGTCGAACCCATCCTGTTGGAGGTGGACCAGATCTACCACCTGGCTTGCCCTGCCTCGCCTGTTCACTACAAGTTCAACCCTGTTAAGACCGTTATATCCTTTTTCCTTTCTTCTCTCTCATTTCACTTCTTTCTATTTTTGTTCAACGATATTTGGGATTTTAAATAGCTGTTCTTGGGTAGATCAAAATGTTTTTTAAAAACATGTTTTTTTGGAATGATGGAAAGATAAGGCCTCTTTTGGAAAAGATACTTTAGTTAACGGTCACTAAAAAAAAATCAATTATTCACTTTATCTTTTTATACCTATTTTCGTAAAAAAATCAATTTTCAAAATAAGTCACTAATAAATTTTTATTTTGGTTCATTCACTTTTTTTAGTTCTAATAATCAACTTTTTACACTTTAAATCACACTGTAATGTCACTCTTTTGTCCATCTAGTGTTAATAAGTTGTAATTGATCATTTCATACATTTTCTCTTCTGATTAGCATGTTTACACATTTATTAAAAGTTATTTTTACCAAAATCTTACTTTGGCATCTCTTTTAATTTTTGTCAACTTTATTAATGGTTGATTTACAATTTGAGTTCAAAGAACTATTTGAAAGTAAAAGAATAAAATGAGATTTTAAGGTCTCGTTTGTCAACTATACATTTTAGTTAAAGAGTCACTATAAGTTATCGCATCACTCTTTCTACTTTTCTGCACATCTTTTCGCAAAAGTAAAAAAATTACTAAAATAACTTGTTCTCAAACGAGGCCTAAATATAATTAATTCAAAATAAAATGATACTAGTTAATGTTTTTGGACTTTTTATTTTTAATATTAGATGATGCTATTGTTTTGATATTTTAATTGATAATTTTTTGATGAATAAGGGTGAAAAAAAGAAAAAATTAATGAAACATATCTTTCAAAATTTGTGTAATAAAAAAGGTCAAAGATATTTTTTTTATTAGTGGAAGTCTCTTAATGAAATTTTTCTATACTCATATCAGAGAAATTTTAAAATTTCTCTGTGTCGGGACCAAAATTTCTTTGAGACTAAATTTTTTTGAGTTGAATTTTCTCTATGAATATGTCGAGAGATTCTAACTATTATAAAAATATTATATATCTTTTATTTTATAAAATTTTAATATCAAAAATTTAAATAAAAATTCTTTTTTAAATAAAAAATAAAAATAATATTTAAATCAACAAAACTAAAAATTTTGTAAGGGTGAAAATATGAGATTTTTTCTATAATTTTCCCAAGATTTTATGTTATTAATAGAAATTTTGGTATATGGTTAGCACGAAAATAGTAAAAAAATTGCAGGGAAGAGGAAAAAAACAAAAATAGATAAAAAAATTAAAAAAAAAAACATTTGCTTAGAATGCAAGTGGTGAAAAAAAAATATATATAAAAAAATAGAGAGAGGATGTGAACAAAAATATATTGAAAGTTAAAAAGTTGAATTTTAACCATATTCTCAAAATAGCTCAAAATTTGACATGACCTCTCTTATAATAAGCTTATAAAAGTGTTGAATTTTGGTTAGTGATTAGGCGTTTTTGAGAATTTGTTAAAAAGTTAATTTATTAATTAAAAATAAATTAATAAAAAGTTAATGTTAAATTTTTTTAATTAGTTTATCATATTCATAATTTTTTAGATTTGTTAGAGTATTTCAAACGACTTAATTTTTTTTAACCAAATGAACTTTTTTTAACTATGGTAAATTTACTTATTAATATGCCAAATGAAACCTTAGAATTGTGAAAGTATGAAAATTGAGCTTGGGTATGCATTTTGATTTTTGAAATTCTGTTTCTTGTGTTTCTGCAGAAGTTGAAGTTTAATATTATTACACCAATATTTCCCTATATTCTATGCATACATGTATATAATTGCAAAATTCTAAACTTATTTAATGTAATTTCATGCAAACTAAGAACAAATATAATTAAAAACAAGAAATTTAAAAAAAAAAAAATTTAAATGCAAATAACCATATGATGTTGAGTTGAGACTTTGAGGGTCCTTGATTTTATGAAGTTGGTATTGATGGGGTTTACAAGACAAATGTGGTGGGGACAATGAACATGCTAGGACTAGCAAAGAGGATTGGTGCGCGGTTCTTGCTGACCAGCACCAGCGAGGTGTACGGTGATCCTCTCCAACACCCCCAGGTCGAGACCTACTGGGGCAATGTCAACCCAATCGGTGAGTCAACTCACTCTCCACAACTCGGCGACTGAACTTGTCTGACATCAGGAGGGTATTTTTGGTATTTCAATAATGCGCAGAAAGTAGAATCTGACCCATGTTGTTTTTGTCGGGTTTGGGGTTGGGCTCGGACCAGGTGTTCGGAGCTGTTATGATGAGGGAAAGCGTACTGCTGAGACTTTGACCATGGACTACCACAGAGGACTTGGCATTGAGGTTTTTGAGTATTGATTTACCTTTTTATTCCTTTCTATAGTTACAAATATGTCCCAAAATTTACCAATTGTAAGATTCTGGCCACATTCTACCATTGAAGTACATTATTAAAAATAAAAAAGACAAGAATTTTATAAAATTCTTGACCAAGGATAAAGTAGCATTGTTATAATTTATATGATTCATTCTAAAGTGATGTAGATCAATATTTAAATTAGGGTCGTTGACAATTGAAAAACGTGATTGCAAATGAGACAAGGGCCACTTCCTTTAAAAAAAGGTGAACTACAATTAGCTTTGGGAGAATGGTTTTAGGGTGGGATCTAAATATTATATTTGTATGTACATTTTACATAACCTTAACTACATTATAAAATATTTGCCTTAATTTTATTAGATGAAGAAGGACCCCAAACATGATGTTGTTAGTCCTTTGTAAAACACCAATTCAAATAAATACCCAAATATGATTTTTAGATATAATAATAATAAACAAATATTGAGTACAACAATGATGGGATAGTCTCACTGACTAATAAAACAGTAAATGCAATTCAATAGATATTTTTATCTCCCACTAACCTCATCATGTAGCCTTCTCATTAATTAATAACACCACCACATGTTATATTCAACATTTACTCAATAATAAATTATGCATTGCTTTGACCAAAAGTGTTATCATTACTTTCAATTGATGAAGTTTAGGTATGTTTTGATGGGCTTTGCAGGTGAGGATTGCTAGAATTTTTAACACTTATGGACCACGTATGTGCATCGACGATGGCCGTGTCGTTAGCAATTTCGTCGCCCAGGTGTATTTTTTATATGCCCCTCTTTTACATTTTCCTGATTATTGAACAATACAATGTTTTTAAGATAGTTTCATGTTGTTGTAGTATTTGTGTTCATTGATTTTTAATCGTAATGGACATACAGGCATTAAGAAAGGAGCCATTGACTGTTTATGGGGATGGCAAGCAAACTAGGAGTTTCCAATACGTCTCTGACTTGGTAATTAGTCTTTTTAGGAAATGCTTATGATGTTCTTTTCCCTACCATGTTCTAGTTATTCATGGTCAATATGTTTTGAAAAATGACACTCGCTTTAGTATTTTCTATTTTTTAAAATACTTTCTTAAAAGAGTAGCTATGATGTTTTAAGAAAGGAAAAAACTGTGATTGTTTTGTTGAAATGTTTATTATCATTTCTCCTTTTTTGTGGTTGTGGGGTAGGGGGAGGAGGGGAGTGTAAGATGTACGGGAAGGATGGTGGTCACTTTTTTGTTTTGTTATTGGTAACGAGGGTATCTGAGACTTTGTCGTGATTAATCACTTAGATATATGTAGTTTTTACGTCTCACACATACTAGTAATTATTGAACACAAGCCTTAGAGTTGAGCATTTCATGAGATTTGAACTTGTGTCCTATATCTTTTGAGGCTTTTATCATGGCTTAATTTCCCAATCGATTAATTCCCAAGGATTGGGTGGTGGTTGGGTTGTGGGGTAACCTTCTAAATATCTTGTCCTCTCATATTATTTTGTCACTAAAATTAATTAGAGGTGTTGGGGTTGTGGGGTAAACTTCTGAATATCCTGTACTAGTATACTCTTCGTTTTATTACTAAAATTAATTAGAGATGTTGTGTCGTGTCTGTACCTGATGAACAGGTGGAGGGCTTGATGCGATTGATGGAAGGGGAACATGTTGGTCCTTTCAATCTTGGCAACCCTGGTGAATTCACCATGCTTGAACTTGCCCAGGTAAATTGGTTCTTGAATTATATATTCACATTCTCATCAATTTCACAAATTTATTCATATATTGTTGGAAGAACAGATATGAAATTTAAATCAACAGAAAATAATGCAATCTGAACCATGTTGTGGTCACCATGCATTTTTAGGAACTTAATGAAGCATCATTACATTATCATCAAATATTCATAATGAATTGATGTTGTTGAAGCAATCATCACCACCATTCTATTATGGAAAAATCGATTTTTCCAAATTTTTTTACAGATAAAGAATTCATGACCAGAGTGATGGAACAACGAGTGACATTTTCTTAAAATTCAAGCTATTTTGATGACCCTTTTCTGCTGAAGTGATAAAATCAACATTTACCTTTTTTTGTATTGATTTTCTTTACATTTTCTTGGGGGGTATAGCATTACTATTATATTATATATTTGATGAAATTCGATTGGTATTTTCTACATGGATGTTGCCCATATTTTTTGTATTGCATTGAATCAATTTGTAGTACAATGCATGTATGAAGCCTATATCCATTTCCCCATCTATTATTTGATGAACAAATAAAAAAAAGAGGCACAGTGTTTATGAATCATGTTGGACTGGTTGGTGCAGGTGGTACAAGAGACCATTGATTCAAATGCAAAGATAGAGTTCAGGCCGAACACAGAGGATGACCCCCACAAGAGAAAGCCAGACATTTCAAAGGCCAAAGAACTTCTCGGGTGGGAGCCGGTTGTCTCCCTCCGGGACGGCCTTCCTCGCATGGTTTCTGACTTCCGACAACGCATATTTGGTGACGAAAAGGGCAGTGGCGCCACGGGTATGTCCTCAGCATAGATTGACAAAAACCAAAGGGCGCAGTGAGGAAGAAAGTAGAAAGAGGCAAGGGTAGAATATAATAAATGTTTTAAAACAACTATATTTATTGTCTCTCTGTCACTTCCTTTTCACAAATAAATGTCCCAAAACAAAGAGGGAAAAAGAAGAGATGTTTTTGTGGAGTACTATATATATGTTTCTTTCTATAGAGTTGGAGATATTCATTTTTTACATTTGTAGATTGTCTTCTTCTGCCTTCTATTATGTAATTTGTTTTTGTCTTTCATTTTCAATATTATAAGATCTGTTATTACTCAACAACGGTGTATTTAATATTATAAGAACTGTTGTTACACAACAACGGTATATTTTAGGACAACAACCGTTGACTGTAAATCATAATTTCATGTTATCTCAAACATTAACATATTTTGATACCACTTTCCATGATTTTTATTGGGGATATATATAGGCCCTGTTTGGTAGAGCTGTGGGAAAGTGCTTATAGCTTATGCCTAAACAGCTTATAGCTTATAACTTTCAGCTTAAGCTGATTTCCAGCTTATTCTTAAAGCATCTCCTGCCCCACTCAAAGAATAAGCTGTTTTCTGACTTCCACAAAGCTATAAGCTATAAGCTATAAGCTATAAGCTAAATCAAACACATCAAAATAGCTTAAATTAAGCTGAAAGCTGAAATAAGCTGAAATTAAGCTGTACCAAACAGGGCCATAGTAGTCTTCCTAGATATGCATCATCTGACTTTTTTTGGATTATTTAGTCTAAAATGACTTGAAGAGACTTCACGCAAGGATTATAGGTTGTTTGGTGCAGTTTATAAATTCTCGTTGTAATTTTTTAAAATGATTTTATTTTATTTTAAGAACTTATGCTAGAATGTTTTATGCAACTTTTACTTGTAATGTATATGATAAAAAATTAGTTAAAAAGAGCTAATTATTTAGAAACTGATGAAAGGGTGAAAATTTTAATTTTTTTCTGATTATATTAATATTAAACATGAGAAAGTTGCATTAAACATACCCAATATACTTTTCCAGTGCTCGCCCTCAATATTTGAATGAATAAAATCAAGTTCAATGGGTAACAAATTTAAATATTAAATTTGGATACTCAAATTTAATCAACAATGTGGCAAAAATAAACACATATCTCCAAATTTCAAAATTTATAATGTCAATGTCATCTTCAAAATTTAATAGTCAAATTTGATCAACAGTATTCCAACACTAAAAACAACCCATCTCCAAATCCAAAAATTATAGAGGGCCGAGCCCATTTCATTTTAACAATCCACAAACTAATGACCCACGGCTACGGCCCACGTAATCACTCTCGACTCGCACGACGTCAGCAGCACTTTATGCATGCGAACCCTAACCCTAAACCTAACCAGGCGGTTGGGTCATTTCAGCGGCGTGTTCTCTCTCTCTCTCTCTCTCTCTCTCTCTCTCTCTATATATATATATATATTTGGAGTTTCAGTCTGTCACTATCGGCTTGTGGTTGTAGACAAAGCGACCATGAGTCGAGGCGGCGGAGCCGCTGCCGGTGGTGTTGGTGGTGCGAAGGGGAAGAAGAAGAGAGTGATGTTCACTATTGACTGCGCGAAGCCGATGGAAGATAAGATCATGGACGTCGCTTCACTGGAAAAGTTGCTCCAGGAACGCATCAAGGTCGGCGGCAAGGCCTGAGCTCTTCGCGACTCCGTCACCGTCTCTCGTGAAAAGAGCAAGATCACCGTCACCTCCCCCTTCTCTAAGCGGTAAAATTTTCCATTTTTATTATTCTGATTGTCTGCTAAGAAAATGGGGGAAATATTATTGAAAATGTAGGGTTCGGGTTTGGGATCGTTAATGGGGCTGAAGTTTGGCTCTTTGGCTGTTGATATTGTGCCTCTGAGATGAATGCAGCACCCTATATCAATATGGAGAAGGAAAGATAAGAATGGTTGTTCTTGCAAACTAGTTACTTGTTCTTTTTCCTATATTGTCTTAGAAAGTTTCCATCATCACCATAATTATCAGAGAGAGAGAGAGAGAGAGAGGCGAGGTCGAGAGGTGCAGATCTCTAATATTTCACCAGCAGCATCCACCTTTGTGGTCACTTCCACTGCCACTGCAGATTTAAACTCATATCAATCAAGTTAAGGACTAGGTTTCTGATAGCATAAACACAATATAGATGAAACCCCTAACCTGGTATTACAAGGAGGTTGCAGAGGCATCGTCGGAGCCCTAGGACTCCCTTCCTCACTCAGAATCATGGTGATTCTGAACCCTCTGAAGGAGGCTTCGGTGGTGCGTTGCGTCGTTGGATGCATCGCACTGGATGTATTCGATGGGGACGAGGGCTGCGAGCGACGCTGTGGACTTTCCAGGGGCCACTAGAGTGTTGGAGAGAGGGAGGATTGCCGACGATGCCGGTGACGCGCTGATGATCAGGGCTATGCTCTCGTACTTTGAAGGTGCACTGTCGTCCTCAAATTTCAGTGAAGAATGGTTTGGTTTTGGTTTTCTCTGTGATTGAAGTTAGGGTTTCAAGTGTGGGTGAGAGAGAGAGCGGCTGGAGAGAGCGGCCGAAGAGAGAAGATGAGCGAAGAGAGAAAGAGAGAGAGGAAGCGCGACTTGTTTTTTTGTTTTAGGGTTTCAGGATTGTGTAATGATATATATAAAGAAGGGCATGTTAGTCATTTTGTTTGAGCTTGTCTTTTTGGACAAAATATTCTAGCGCTTGAACTTTTGGATAAACAAAAGTACAATTTAGACTTTTGGCCCGAGCACCCATTTTTAATTCTTAAATGTTTATTATTTAATATAAAATTGAATATTTGTTATTTGCCAAGAATTTAAAATTCATGGATTAATGGGTTAGTTGTTGTTAATATGAGATTCTAGGTCTAAAAATGGTTAACCCTACTAGGTTGGTTTGGTTCTCGATTTAGTTTGAGACTAACCCAAACCAACTATATGTATTTTATAGATATATCATATATGATTTCATTCAATAATTATATCCTTAAAGAGTTAAAATGGAATTGACCATGACAAATTGGTAATTTCAAAAGATTTTTTCATAACTCTTTTTTTCTTTGAAATTTTGTTTTATAATAAGAATTTATAAAATAAAATAAAAAATAGTTGGAACTACACTTCTAACCTGAGTTTATTTGGGTTAGTTTTCAAACAATGTTTGGTTTGGTTTTGGATCTAAAAATTTGGAATCAATCATTATCACATTGGTTCATTTCTAGGTTTGGCTCTAATCTAAACCAGCTTGACTCACGTCCATCTTTACAATAAACCTTGTCAAATGGGATTTTTTGTGGATCGTGGCCTATTATTACTGATATTTTTTAAGTTGCATTGTTGACATACGTTTACTTTTTGACCAAATTTTTATAACAATAACATGAGATTTCGGAATTATGAGGTAGGAAAACATAATTATTGTTATGTTGTTTATGTCTATTTTGAAATAACATGTTTGGAAGAAATGGATATGAGCTTCTATATTAAAGCAAGAAACATGTTTTCCCCATTCATAATTCCAGAATCCCATATTGTTGTGACCGAGATTTGGCTAATGTAGTCAACAATGTAATCTTACAAAATACTAGTTGTATAATCACGATATATTAATCATAAAAAATAGCTTATTTGTCATTGTTTATTGTCACTAAAACACTAGTTACCAATGATCCATATACTTACACAAATAAAATAAACAATAACTAAAATTATCAATGACAAATAATTGATGAATTTTACATTAGTGGAATAGAAATAATGCAAAATGAAGTTGGTCATTGTATGACCAACTTGATAGAAGTTAAAATTTGTTAATGAGAACGAATAATAATTATAAATTCAAACAAAATGTATAAACAAGGCATTTTAAAAAGTTAAAATGTAGGTACTCAAAAAATATTAAAGAATAAATGCATATATTGATTGTTGTATTTGATTTGGAGAATGATTCTATATATTGAGAGTAAGAATTTCAATGAAAATTTGGAAGAACTAACACTCTACAAGGTATCATAATTTCCTTGTATTCTTTCTTGCCCACTCTCTAATTAAAATTTGGGCACTCAAGTCACAAATTCAAATCTCAATTTTGTTTGGCCAAAAGTTTAGGCGCTGAAATACTTTGTCCAAAAGGACAAGTTTAAGTAAAATGACCAAAAAAACCCTTATATATATATATATATATATCATATAACACTGTTTAACCTCTCCAAACCCTAACGCTCTCTCTCTTTTCAAACTCTCTCTCTCTCACTCTCTCTATATATATATCTATCTGTTTGTGTTTTCTCCGTCGTGCTCCTCCGCCCTCCTCTGTTAATGATCTCTTCCCACTCCGACAATTATGAATTTGGCACCACACCTCCCACCTCTATTCCCTCTTTGCCGTCGTTGTGGCACATTGAGTCGGACTGCGAGGGCTTCGTTCTTAAGGTCCTTTCGCTCCAGCTCTGCTCTCCAATCAAGCTTTTGTGATGCACTGATAATCATAGGGCACTCATCGAAGTTGTCTTTGACATTGCTCTCTTACAAAATCCGCCTCTTTTTCTCCTTCTCCCTTCGTCGATCTCATCCACACCGCTGTCATCGTCTTATCATCAACTCAAATCTGCAGCTACGGTAGTGATTTGAGAGAGAGAGAGAGAGGCAAGGTCAAGAGGTGCAGATTTGTAATATTTCACCAGCAACATCCACCTTTGTGGTCACTTCCACTGCCACTGCAGATTTAAACACGTATCAATCAAGTTAAGGACTAGGTTTCTGATAGCGTAAACACAATAGAGATGAAACCCCTAACCTGCTCTTGTTAGCTGAAGTGGGTAAAAATTAATCAAGTCTTGGTGCTAGGCCCAATGCGATCCTCACTCCGAGGTTGAGCTAGGTTGGATCTTGGCCTTATGGCCAACACTTGCTCTGAAGCAAGACAATCATTGGAGCTCGGCCTAATGTACGAATGTCACTCTAAAGTGGGCCGAGCAACATGGTGGACCTCCTGGACGAGCAGTCAACCACTCCGAAGTAGGTTGAGTAACACGTTGAACCTCCTGGATAGACAGACAACCACTCCGAAGTGGGGTGAGCAACATGTTGGACTTCCTGCTTGGACAACCATTCTAGAGTAGGCCAACTCAAAGAAGGCCAATTCACTGAAGATCTTTCTTGGGCCCACAAGAGACAAACAACTCTGCTCCTCTCCTTCTGTATGAACAGAACGTGGAGACATGGAGGTGTAGAGGGACAAGGTGCATAGGTGACAGACCTGCATCTGAATGACAGACGGAGTGGTTGTCCTTTTCCAATGAGAGATGTCTGCTAATGAGACAAACAAAACAGACCTGCACCCGAGTATCAGGCAGAGTGGTCGTCCTCCTCCAATGGGAGACGACCACGAATAAGACACATTGGACATATGGTGGAAAGAGAAGGACTTGAACGACAAACAACCTTCTCCTATAAAAGGTGAACACTATTCACTCTCAAGGGATCCGAAAATCCACACACTTAACATATATACACTCTTTGTATTCTCTCTTTTTGATCTCCTTAAGTCCCTGACTTTACAATCAGAGGGGTTTCCGACCAAATCTTGGTCGGGCAGTCTCACCGTTTGTTACTCTGTGCAGATCTGCAATTCCCAGAGCACGTTGTTCATCCATGAAGTTCAACCCTTTTTCATAGTGCGAAAATCACCCCCGCACAATTGGCGCTGTTTGTGGGAAAACCATTGATTGTTTCGTGACGAACTCCAGCGATGAGAATCGAAGATACACCCCATTCTGGACTAGGAGAGAGGACTCCAATGACGGAGAGAACCAAAGATAACGGTCCAGCATTCTCTAGAAGGCATGAAGACTTTGCAGACCTTAACGAATAGACCACCGATGTAGTAGAGCAACGTCATGTCATCGTCGGCAAGTCACCCCAACATAGCTCCCTTGATAGAGACAACAGCGACCAAAGGGAGAGAGTACCACACTGTTCTATGACAAGCTCTGGTGAGGGGAAAGAAAGAGATACCTTTGTTGCCACTGTGGAGAAGGACTCTGTTGACAGAGAAGACAAAGGATAACAAATTAATACTTTGAAGAGTGCCGGAAAACCAGATATGCACTAATGGATATAGAGAGACCAGATCTGCACTGACAAATGAAGTCCAGACATGGCGTACACCACTATACTATTGTTTAGTCGTTCTAATGCCTCATTTTAGAGGACTCCGATGAAAGAGACGATGATCGATAAAGGACTATATTTTATGAAAGTGTTGGAGGACCAGATCTGCATCGAAGAACAAAGTCCAAATACGATGGAACACCACCGCATCATTGCTACTGACTCGTCTCATCATCTAGATGGAAGGACTCCAATATTGGAGAAGACAAATGATTAAGAACCAATAATCCTAACATTGTCAGAATACTAGATTTGTATCGATGAATGAAGTCTAGATGTGGCAAAGCACCACAGAATCCCTACTATTCAATTGTCCCACCGACTAGACGGAAGAACTCCAATGATGGAGAAGACGAATGACAAAGGATAGATGCTCCTGAGTCTTCTGAAAGATGAGATCTGTATTGCCGAACAAAGTTTAGATGTAGTGAAGCTCCACCATATCCTCGCAATTGAGTTGTTCCACCTATTGGAAGGAAAGACTCCATTGATGGAGAAAACGACAAACAAGGGTATGGTACAACCAAGACATAAGTTTGGGTTAATCCCAACTGACTACATTGATGTGGGCCTAACAAAGGTCTAGGTCGATCCCAGCTAACCATCTTAGTGTGGGCCTAACAAAGGTCTGGGCTGATCCCAGTCAACCACCTTGACGTGGGCCTAACAAAGGTCTGGATTGATCCCAGTCGACCACCTTAGTGTGGGCCTAACAAAGGTCTGGGCTGATCCCAGTCGACCACCTTGACGTGGGCCTAATAAAGGTCTGGACCGATCCCAGCCGACCACCTTGACGTGGGCCTAACAAAGGTCTAGGTTGATCCTAGTTGACCACTTCGATGTGGGCCGAACAAAGGCCAGTCCGATATAGGCTGAATAGAAGTTAGGTTGAACTTAACTGTCCACCCCGAAGTGCGATGAACAAAGGCCACTCTGAAGTGTGCCAAACAGAAGTTAGATCGAAGCTAGTCCTTCACTACGAGGTGGGTTGAATAGAGGCCACCCAACGTAGGCCAAAAAGAAGATAGGTTCAACCTAGCTGTCTACTTTAAAGTGTGCCGAACAAGAGCTAGGTTAAACCGAGCCCTCTACAATGAAGTCTGAACAGAAGCTAGGTCAAAGCTTGCTCTCCACTCCAAAGTGGGATAAACAAAAGCGTAACCGAGTCAAGTAACGGTCGAACAATGATGATCGATTGGGGGCAAGACAACTAATTCAATTAAGGCCAAACGGGAAATCTTGCAAGGTTTCCCTATTATTGCTCGACTGGAAGAGCAACTCAATTTTTTGAAGGCATAAGGCAAAGTCTAGCCGAACAACGAACAATGTAGGGCTACATCTTTATTGCTCGGCTGGGGGCAACAACATAAACATTAAGAAATTGAAAGTTCGAGTTACAAGTCCAACACTTGGCAAATTTCGAAGATACTTTATTAACTTAAAGTTTCATTACAAAAGGACCTCAGCCTAATGAAGGTGATACGAAGTGGAAGAGCTACAAATAGGGATGAACAACAAAGGTTGGTTGGATGCTCAACGTCCACTTCGAAGTGGGCCGAGCAACAAAAGTTAGTCGGACGTCCAATGCTTGGATAGAACAACAGAGGTTGGTTGGATGCCCAATGCCCACTTTGAAGCGTGCCAAGAAATGCAGGTTGGTTGGACTCTGAACGTCCACTTCGAAGTAGGCCAAGCAGCAAATGTTGGTCAAATGCCCAACGTTTGGGCCGAGCAATAGAAGTTGATTGGACGCCCAACACCCATTCCGAAGTGGGCCGAGCAACAGAAGTTGGTTGGACGCCTAATGCTCACTCTGAAGCAGATTGAACAACAAGAGTTGGCTGGACGCCCAATGCTTAGGCTGAGCAACAAATGTTGGTTGGATACCCAACGCCTACTCTGAAGCACGCCCCGAGCAACAGAGGTTGGTTGGACGCTCAACGCCCACTTCGAAGTGGGCCGAGCAATAAAAGTTAGTTGGACATCCAATGCTTGGACAGAACAACAGAGGTTGGTTGGATGTCCAACGCCCACTTTGAAGCGCGCCAAGCAATGGAGGTTGGTTGGACTCTGAACGTCCATTTCGAAGTAGGCTGAGCAGCAAAAGTTGGTCAAACGCCCAACGCTTGGGCCGAGCAATAGAAGTTAGTTAGACGCTTAAAGCTTGGGCCGAGCAACAGAAGTTAATTGGATGCCTAACACCCATTCTGAAATGGGTCGAGCAACGGAAGTTGGTCGGACGCCTAATGCTCATTAAGAAGTAGACCGAGCAACAAAAGTTGGCCGGACGCCCAATGTCTGGGTTGAGCAGTAGAAGTTGGAATGACGTAGACCGAGCAACAAAAGTTGGTCGGACGCCCAATGCCTGGGCCGAGCAATAGAAGTTGGTCAGACGCCCAATGCTTCGACCGAGCAATAGCGGTTGGTTGGATGCCCAATGCCTACTCTTAAGCGCGCCGAGCAATGGATGTTAATTGGACTACCAACACCCATTCCGAAGTGGGTCGAGCAACGAAAGTTGACCGGATACTTAATGCTCACTTTGAAGTGGACAAAGCAACAAAAGTTGGTTGGACGCCCAACGCTTGGGTCGAGCAACAAAAGTTGGTCGGACACCCAACGATTGGGCTGAGCAGTAGAAGTTGGTCAGACAACCAATGCCTAGGCCGAGCAACAAAGGTTGGTTGGACGCCCAACACCCACTCTAAAGCACACTGAGCAATGAAGGTTGATTGGATACCCAATACCCATTCTGATGTAGGCTGAGCAATGAAAGTTGGTCGGACGCTCAATGCTCACTCCGAAGTGGACTAAGCAACAGTGGCTGATTGGACGCCTAACATCCACTCCAAAGTGGACTGAGCAAAGGAAACGGGTCAAAACTAGCTAAGCAAACCAAGTTTCATAGCTCGAGTAAACAACCAAAAGATTGACAACAAACAAAGTTGGAAGTGCAACATTCTACCAAATAAATACACTACAAACAACAAGCAAAGGTTGAAGGAGTGCAGTGCCTGACGAGAGTCAATATTATGGAAGTCGATACCAAGACTATAACGGCTATGTTCTAGACAACTTTCAAGATAAGAGGTACTAAGGTTGATGTAGCTCGGTGGTAGAGAAACCGAATTAAAAATGCAAACTTGCAACGCCAAAGCTGCTAGGGCCAACCAAGCAACTCGTTGTTGAAAAACAAAAACAATGCAAACAAGTTGCTACGGCCGACTAACTAAGTGACGGACAATTCTTAAGTTGAAGGTAAAATGACCGACCAATATATGAAGAAACGAGCTGAACAAATAGACGTGCTAATCATGTCCAAACAAGAAAATGGTGCATGATCCGCATGACCAAGCAATGTTAGCAAGCTATGCTTCGAGATCGGACAGAGTGAAGGGGCAGGACTTGGCCAACCAAGCATTGAGACCAACACCAATTTATCTCCTACAAGTAGGACTGAGCAAAAAGATAGCGCATATGTCTTTCAAATTAGAACAAAGCTGTGATAAAGCACACTTGGCCTGCTTTGAAGCGTCGCTGTGTTGCTCGGCCTAGTCGACGAACACTGCAAAAATATATATATATATACTATTTTGCATATATATTTTCAAGTCAAGCAACGACGCTTAGCCGACTGAAAGAGCACCAAGCTAGACAATTACGAGGCTAGTAAAGATACACATTTAGTTTGGGGGCATAACCGAGCTACGAAATATTGGGCAGACGCAAACGTTGGGCCGAACAATAATTTTGAATCCAACTCATGAAGCTCAAATTAAGTTGTGATCAACCAAACTTCGAAGTTTGTGACAGAATTGGCTTTCGCTTCGCCAAACGTAAGTGCAAGCCAGGGGACAAATGAAGTGGGTAAAAATCAATCAAGTCTTGGTGCTAGGCCCAATGCGATGCTCACTCCGAGGTTGAGCTAGGTTGGACCTCGGCCCTATGGCCAAAACTTGCTCCGAAGGAAGACAATCATAGGAGCTTGGCCCAATGTACGAATGTCACTCTAAAGTGGGCCGCGCAACATGGTGGACCTCCTCGACGGGCAGCCAATCACTCCGAAGTAGGTTGAGTAACATGTTGAACCTCCTGGATGGACAGACAACCACTCCGAAGTGGGGTGAGCAACATGTTAGACCTCCTGGTTGGACAACCATTCTGGAGTAGGCCAACTCAAAGAAGGCCAATTCACTGAAGATCTTTCTTGGGTCCACAAGAGACAAACAACTCTGCTCCTCTCCTTCTGTATGAACAGAACGTGGAGACATGGAGATGCAGAGGGACAAGGTGCATATGTGACAGATCTGCATCTGAATGACAGGCGGAGTGGTTGTCCTCCTCCAATGAAAGATGTTTGCTAATAATGAGGGAAACAAAACAGACCTGCACCCGAGTGTCAGGCGGAGTGGTCGTCCTCCTCTAATGGAAGACGACCACGAATAAGACGCATTGGATAGATGGCGGAGAGAGAAGAACTTGAACGACAAACAACCTTCTCCTATAAAAGGTGAACACTATTCACTCTCAAGGGATCCGAAAATCTACACACTTAACATATATACACTCTTTGTATTCTCTCTTCTTGATCTCCTTGAGTCCCTGACTTTACCATCGGAGGGGTTTCCGACCAAATCCCGGTCGGGCAGCCTCACTGTTTGTTACTCTGTGCAGATCTTCAATTCCTAGAGCACGTTGTTCATCCATGAAGTTCAACTCTTCTTCATAGTGCGGAAATCACCCCCGTACACTAGCCATGTACAAGGAGGTTGCAGAGGCATCGTCAGAGCCCTGGGACTCCCTGTATCACTCAGAATCATGGTGATTCTGAGCCCTCCAAAGGAGGCTTCGGTGGTGCGTCATTGGAGATATCGCACTGGATGTATTCAATGGGGTGGTCGGCGTTACATGGCGGACGAGGGCGGCGAGTGACGTTGTGAACTTTCCAGGGGTCGTTGGGGGTGTCAGAGAGGGGGAGGATGTCGACGAGGTAGTTGCCGACGATGCCGGTGACACCGATGATCAGGGCTATGCTCTGGTACTTTGGAGGTGCATCGTCGTCCCTGAATTGCGGAGAAGAATGGTTTGGTTTTGGTTTTCTTTGTGATTGAAGTTAGGGTTTCGAGAGAGAGAGAGAGAGAAAGAGTAGAGGGAAGAGAGAGAGGAAGCGTGACTTGTTTTAGGACCGTGTAATGATATATATAAAGAAGGGTATGTTAGTCATTTTTTTGAGCTTATCTTTTTGGACAAAATATTTCAGCGCCTGGATCTTTGGCCAAATAAAATTACAATTTATACTTTTGGTCGGAGCACCCATTTTTAATTCCTACATGTTTTTATTTAATATAAAATTGCATATTTTTTATTTGCCAAGTATTTAACATACATGGATTAACAGGTTAGTTGTTGTTAACATGAGATTCCAAGTCTAAAAATGGTTTACCATACTAGGTTGGTTTGGTTCTCGAATTAGTTTAAGACTAACCCAAACCAGCCATATATATTATATATATATATATCATATACAATTTCATTCAATAATTATATCCTTAGAGAGTTACAGTGGAATTGACCCAGACAAATTGGTAATTTCAAAAGTTTTTTTAATTACTTTTTTTCCTTTAAAATTTTGTTTTATAATAAGTATTTATAAAATAAAATAAAAATAGGTGGAACTACACTTCTAACCTAAGTTTATTTGGGTTAGTTTTCAAACAATGTTTGGTTTGGTTATGGATCTAAAAATTTTGAATCAATCATGATCGCATTGGTTCATTTCTAGGTTAGGCTCTAATCTGAACCAACCTGACTCACGGCCATCTTTACAATAAACCTTCTCAAATGGGTTTATTTTTTTGTGGATCGTGACCCATTATTAGTAATATTTTTAAAGTTGCATTGTTGACATATGTTTACTTTTGACCAAATTTTCATAACAATAACATGAGATTTTGGAATTATGAGCTGGAAAAACATAATTATTGTTATGTAGTTTGTCTATTTTGAAATAATACGAGCTTCTATATTAAAGCAAGAAACATATTTTCCCCATCCATAATTCCAGAATCCCATATTGTTGTGACGGAGATTTGGCTAAATGTAGTCCACAATGTAATCTACAAAATACTAGTTGTATAATCACGATATATTAATCATAAAAAATAGCTTATTTGTCATTGTTTATTGTCACTAAAACACTAGTTACCAATGATACATATACTTAAACAAAATAAACAATAACTAAAATTATCAATGACAAATAATCGATGAATTTTACATTATTGGAATAGAAATAATGCAAAACGAAGTTGGTCATTGTAGGACCAACTTAAACGAAGTTAAAATTTGTTAATGAGAAATAATAATAATTATAAATTCAAACAAAATGTATAAACAAGGCATTTTAAAAGTGAAAATGTAGGAACTCAAAAAATCTTGAAGAATAAATACATGTATTGATTGTTGTATTTGATTTGGAGAATGATTCTATATATTGTAAGAATTTCAATGAAAATTTGGAAGAACTAACACTGTACAGGGTATCATAATTTCCTTGTATTCGTTCTTGCCTACTCTCCAATTAAAATTTGGGCACTCAATCCATAAAATTGAAATCTCAATTTTGTTTGGCCAAAAGTCTAGGTACTGAAATATTTTGTCCAAAAGGACAAGTTTAAGCAAAATGACCAAAAAAACCCTTATATATATAACACAGTTTAACTTCAAGTCACACACTCTCTCTCTCTCTTCAAACTCTCACTCTGTGCGTGCGCGCTTCCTCTATTGCACTCTTCCGCCCTCTTCATTGATGACCTCTTCTCACTCTGACAGATCTAAGTTTGGTGCCGCATCTCCCACTTTTGTTCCCTCTCTATTGCCACTGTGGCACACCGAGTCGGATTGCGAGGGCTTCGTTCTCAAGGTCCTTCCGCTCCAGCTCTGGTCTCCAATCAAGCTCTTGTGATGCACTGATAATCTCAAGGCACTCATCGAAGTTGTCTTTGACATTGTTCTCTCCCACAAACTTCGCCACCTGTACTTAGATCTCTCTCTCTCTCTCTCTCTCCCTCTCCCTTTGCTGATCTCATCTACACTGTCGCCGCCGTCTCATTATCACCTTAGATCGGCAGCTACAGTGGTGATCCGAGAGATAGATTCCATATATATGTCACCGTCTCTCTTTGTCTCATTTTCACTCTGTTTCATGCTATATTACATTTATATTCGTATATATATATGTGTGTGTGTGTGTATATGTGTTTATATCTTTTTGTGAATGGCTTTGAATATGAAACCCTAACCCTATATATATTACATTTTTTTTTTTTGTTTTCAATCTGGTTTGGGCCTTTTTTATAGTTTTTAATGGTGTGATTATAGCAGGAGATAGTTAAGATTTGAGTCAAGATTTGTTGTACTTGCAATCTAATGTTGTTTTCATCATTTTAATTTTGGATGGAAGGATAAATCTATGGATTTATTCTTCTGTTGAGCATGTTCATCATGTTCATTGTTGTGTTGAGGGGGGGGAGGGGAGGGTGGTTAGTGTTATTGTTATTGTTGTTGATGATGATGATGATTATGATGATCAAAATCAAACAAATAATTTGAATAGATAAGGCTGAGAGAGATAAAGGGAAAAGAAAGATTTGAATAGATAATAAAATATGTTTAAAATTTAAACAGATAAAAAATTAAATAGATAAAAAAAAATTAAACAGATAAAAAAATTGAACAAATAGTTTTAAACAGATAAGTGAAAAAATTGAATAAATAATCAAATTTGGACAGATATTTGAATAGGTAGGGGAAAATTTTTGAATAGGTAAGGGAAAATTTGAACAGATAGTGAAATTTTTTGAACAGATAGGGAAAATTTTTAAACAAATAGTCAACAAAAGTCAACAGATAAATTAAGAGATAAAATTAGAAATAAAATGTCCTCTAAAATTAATAAAAGGATTTCTTACCAAATTATTTAACAAATGGTATAACTTTTATCAAAAAAAAAATTCATTAGATCTAATGCTTTATACCCTCCATAACTTGGATTTTTTAACAATTATCTCTTAAAATTTCTATCAGTAGTTAGTTCATGCTTGGGGTGGGCGTTATATATACGCAGTTGTTTGTTAAAATTACCAGCCCATCTTTCTCACATTTTTTGACCTCCCATTGAATATTTTTTTTTGGTTCAAAAAATATTAATTTTAGTTGTAATGGTATGCCATGGTTCATATCGAAGTAACCTCTTAGATTGATTTTGCTTTAAATATTTGAAACTGATAGTAAAATAAAAAAGAAGGTTAAGCATGATGAGGTCATACATAGTTGTGGGCTAGTAATCAGAGCCTAAATGTTATATATTTAGCTCTGTTTGTATCTAAAATATTGTAAATAATATATTAATAATATTATTTCGAAACTTGGTGGTGGTTTGCAGCCACCACGCACCGTTTTGTTTGTCCTCCACCGTTTTGTTTTTTTCTTTTTCTTATGGTGCATAGTGAACACCACCGAGCTTTGAGATAATATTATTAATATGTAAGCATATCTATAATATTATAATATACATATATATATATATATATAAATAAAGGAAATGGGGTATATTTATATATAGAAAGGAAATGGGGTGGGTGGGTTTGTCCCCACTAAGTTTCGAGATAATATTACTAATATATTATTTAGAATATTTTAGATACAAACACTCAAAATATACAAAATTTGGTGGTGAACTTTAGAGCAATATGCAGGAGCCAAACAATCGACCACCGCAATTTTTTTCTTTTTTGATCAGCAACATTAAAATTTGCTTCAGCCTGAGTAATTCTGTGCTTGAGGAGCTTTGTGATGGTTATATTGAGCTGTTACTTTTTAAAAGGTTGCATGAATTCCCTTTAGCTCGCTGACATTATGAAAATATATTTGTTTTAGTGTTAGTGTTGAGCAAAAACAGTTCAATGATGCAAACAAACAGTTTCCTCAACTTCATCAACTAGCTCATTGTTCAGACAAACACACGGGATTTTTTTTTTTTGTTTTTCTAAACCTTGGAATTGTAACTTTTTTCTTCATTGACCTGTGCAATAAAATTGGCAATTAAGACATAGGATCTTTTTGTTTTTTTTAATCTTAGAATTGTAACGTATTTCTTCATTTCCCTGTGCTATAAAATTGGCCATTAAGCCTTTCAGCGGATAATACATTGCAGTAGGAATTTTTTCATGGTCAACTTCACCTCTAACAGGCATCGATTTATTGTGTACAGAGCCCACCTGAAAAAGACTCAACAAATTTAAGCTTTTGCATTCTGCTTGAGCTCACTCTATGAAATGTGTATTTTTGTTTCTGGATGTTGTTGACTTGATCATATAGAATAAGTTTTATTTTTAATGTTTATGGGAAGTTATTACACTGCTGTTGGCATTTATCCGATGTGGGCATATACATGTGTGTAATAGTACCTCATTGGATGACCTTCATAGTTCTGTTAAATGAGATCTCATTTGGTAAAGGTTCTATGCCGTAGTTCACTTTAGGCTTGTTGAATTTTGTTTTGCATCCCTGTTGCTTATCTTAAATAGTGGGTTGTATTCAAATATCTGAAGTATCTGACAAAGAAATATCTGACGAAACACAATGTCTGGGATTGGCTTCGAGTAATTGCATTGAGCAAGGACCGTAACATTTATGAGTTGTGATACTTCAACATTGCTGACAATGAGGGAGAGGATGAAGACTAAATTTCCTGGCAAAGGATTTCCTTTCCATCCCCACATTCCCTTTCTACACTATCTTAGAATTACTTTGTTTAGAGTACTTTTATACTTCAGAACTTGGCATCTTGAGTTTTGTTTTACAGATTACAATAGTTCTGCAATTTGTTAATGCTAGAGTTTGATTTTTTGAATTGCTCTCTTCATTTTGAGCTTCCTATTCTGGTGAACTGGGGAAAGTTTTGGCTAATTTTTTTTTTTTGGTTTATGTTCTATGTTTTAGTTATTTCACAAGAAATATATGTGACAATATTTATGGAAATGTCACAGGAAATTTAACATTTTACTGTTTTTTTATTTTTATTTTTATTTTTGATAAATATTATATTAATAAAATAACAATAGTATATAAACAAGATCCCAGACAGTCAACCCAACCAAATAACAAAGCAAAAAAATAAACAACAAAAAAATAAATCTGCCAAAAAATATTTTATTGATTTTAAAGAGAATTCTATATATATCTATTAGATACGTTCCTTGCATTTTTTGTCATTTGGTTTTATTCAATCCTAAAAAAATATCAGTTATATCCTCTGGAAAATTATATAAAAATTATAAAATTACCGACGTTTCTTATATATGTAGCATGAATCAATACAAATAGGATTTACTAAAAAATCTATTTATGGGAGATTTGGAAATAGAAAAGAAAAATATATGTGAAATGTGAATAAAATATATCTATATTTTATATAATTTTACATTTTTTTTTTTTTATATGTATATGTGTACATATACAGTGTTAACAGACAATCTACCATAAGATTGTGGGGGGCTCACATGTGAGTTCGACTCTCTCTTTTTATGTGATTCCTACTGTGTCTTTTTTTGTGTGATGTGAATGATTTTTATGCAATTTGTGCAATTCAAATGATATAATTAAGGGTTGGTTTGGCATACACTATATAATTCATTTTTTTATTTTTTTATCTTTTTTCCATCACATCACCTCTCTACTTTTCTGCACATCTTTTCGTAAAAAGACAAAAAGTACATTTTTTTAGGACACTCCAAACCAATCTTAAAACTACTTCTGCAAATAATTTTTTGTTTTGTAAAATTTATTAATTTATATAATATTACTCAGACTTTGATGAAGCTAATTTAGGGTTGGTTTGGGATGTTCTAAAAAAGTGCACTTTTTGACTTATTAGCTTATATGGGTTGAGTTTGGGTTGAGTTTGATGTGATGTGTTAGAGAGGTGATATGATTTAAATAAGATGATATGACTTAAATAGGATAGTGACTTTTTGACTTTTTGTATTATTTAGGTTTTGCCAAACTTGACCTTAATACCAAATTTTAAGTAGTAGTGTTTTATTCCTTTCTTTAGTTACAAATATGTCCCAAAATTTACCTATTGCAAAGATTCTGGCCACATTCTATCATTGAAGTACATTATTAAAAATAAAAAAGACAACCAAGGATAAAGTAACATTGTTATAATTTATATGGTTCCTTTTAAAGTGATGTAGATCAATGTTTAATTAGGGTCGTTGACAATTAAAAAATGTGTTGGCAAATGAGATGAGGGTGGGATCTAAATATTATATTTGTATTTACATTTTACATAACCTCAACTACATTATAAAATATTTGCCTTAATTTTATTAGATAAAGAAGGACCCCTAACATCATGTTGTTAGTCTTTTGTAAAACACCCATTCAAATAAATACCCAAATATGGTTTTTAGATATAATAATAATAAACAAATATTGAGTACAATAATGACGGGATAATCTCACTGGTAAATGCAATTCAATAGATATTTTTATCTCCCACTAACCTCGTCATGTGGCCTTCTCATTAATTAATAACACCACCACATGTTATATTCAACATTTACTCAATAATAAATTATGCATTGCTTTGACCAAAAGTGTTTATCATTACTTTCAAATTCGATGAAGTTTAGGTACGTTTTGATGGGCATTGAAGGTGAGGATTGCTACAATTTTTAACACTTATGGACCACGTATGTGCATCGACGATGGCCTTGTCGTTAGCAATTTCGTCGCCCAGGTGTATTTTTTATATGCCCCTCTTTTACATTTTCCTGATTATTGAACAATACAATGTTTTTAAGATAGTTTCATGTTGTTGTAGTTGTTAATGTACACCTCCTACACCACTAAAACCTACCACTACCACTACACACCTCCACTACTCCTCACCCACTCCGCCTACCACCTCCACTTTACCTACTACCACCACCCACTCTACACCTACTACTCCCAAAACCTCTCTATATATAGGACTTGTAATATACAGATACAAATAACAACACAACAATCTTGTAATCAATCAATCAATAATATATCAGTTTATTTTTACATGGTATCAGAGCAGGTTTAAAACCTACTATTTTTCGCTTCACCGGCGGGCGGCAACCTCACCTTAGCCGTCCGCCGGACCTCCACCTATTCCGTTTATTTTCTATACATACCTTCACTATGTTGTAATCTTCGAGCTCTGCGTAATACACATCCCACACGCATCGGACGCATCCGCTGCCGCAACAGTCCCCCGACAACGGCTTCTCCGGCTGCGGCGGCCATTTGTACGGCCGCTCCTCCGCCTCTCTCTCTACACCATTTTACAAAGCGCTCTATTGACTTCACAAAGGCTTGCCTGCCCTTCGGGTTTGTTCCTTTACGAAACCAGAAAAAATGGCACCTTGAATTGATGCCACCAACTTGTGCACCTTTGCTCTGGCTTTACATTGCTTCTTGTGGACGCATCCTTTTTTTTTCCAATTCCATTGGCAAGATCGAGCAAGAGATCGGCCGGATTGATTGTGATGGATGTTGGAAAACCAATTGAGTAGAAGTATTCCAAAGCTGTTGATGCAGGACCATAGTAGATGGGGCAGCCTTCAGAGAGCAAGACTACCTTATCAAACATGTGGTAAAGTCGGACGCATCTTTTTTTTTTCAATTCCATTGGCAAGATCGAGCAAGAGATCGGCCGGATTGATTGTGATGGATGTTGGAAAACCAATTGAGTAGAAGTATTCCAAAGCTGTTGATGCAGGACCATAGTAGATGGGGCAGCCTTCAGAGAGCAAAACTACCTTATCAAACATGTGGTAAAGTCGGCTTGAGGGTTGGTGAATGGTGGTGATCACAGTTCTACCAACACACTTGCACTATATTTCTTTTATTTTAATATATTACCAACACAACTTGCACCCACAGCTTTTTTTTTCTTTCTTCACATGCTTCCCTTTCTTTTCTTTTTTTTATTTTTCACTTTCAAACCCACTACTCTTTTGTTTAATCTCCATTCCTTCCTTTTTTTTATGCAAGCACACCTGCTTTCTTTTACTATATTCTTATTCTTATTATTAAAAATAAAAAATAAAAAAAAAAACAAATTTTTAAAAAAAAAAAAAAAAAAAAAAAAAAAACAAACCAAAACACACGCATGTGACTTGTCCCCTCTCTCCTCCGTTTGATTCCACATTTATTATTTTTATTTCTTTTTATTTATTTCTTAAAAAAAAAAAAAAAACCAATTGCAGCCGCAGAAGACGAACTACACACCAATCTTATTTTATTCATATCGGGACTCACCCCGATCACCATTTTACATAACATTTTACATATAAAAAAAAAAAAAAAAAAAAAAAAAAAAAAAACACACCCCAAACAACCACACCCACAGTGGGATTTTTCTTATCCCTTCTCTACTCTGCCGCCGTCTCTTCCTTTTTCCTCCGTCCTGGGCAGTCCTTGACGGGTGCTGCCTCCGTGTTTTCCCGCTCCACTGGGCACGATCACTCCACTCTGCTCCTCCACTACAGTATATGCGGACCCTTCCAAATCGAACATCACGGTGGCCTTCCGCTTCAGCTCTTGTTTTCTCCTTAGCACACTTATCTCTGCTCGCGCATCCTTATACATGCGTTGGAGCAGAGCCAGTTGGGAGCGTTAATTGCTGCACCTCATTTGTCCTACTCTGCAGCCGGTTCGACAAGTTTGTGACCGCCGTCATGCTTTCCACGCATGCCTCAAAGTATACTTGATTGCCTCCACATCCGACAGCACTGCCATTCTTTGCTCCACAGACCGCATCGGAAAGTTCAACGGAGTATACTCCGGGCGGTTGGTTGAGGTTTTCCAGTGCCACCCACCAGTTCTCTCTCTCGTTGACTCGTTGAGGTCGGGAAAGAGGGTGAGCAGCCCGCGGGACGACGAAGGCCATTTTCTGGGCAGACAGAGTACAGTACTCTCACACAGAGTGTTACAGACTATCTCTCTCAGCACAGCAAAAGACCTCTCTTTCCTCAGCAAAAGAAGAATTTTTCAGAGGTTTCTCTCAGTTTTCTGTCTCAGTTTCTTGCCTCCTCTGCTTCGGTTTATAAGACCATGACACAGAGGCAGCCAACGCGCATCGCGCGCCTCTTCTCGCCGACAAACTGGCACGCCTTTTCATGACACGCCTTTTGATGCATTCGGGCACGCCTTTTAATGGCAACGCCTTTTGAGGGTGTGCGGGCACACATCTTTGAGGGCACGACTTTTGAGGGCTCGATATCTATATCCATGTATATCTTTTTGGGCAGCCTATATACACACTCATACAGTGTCTTCATACAACCGGTCAGCTTTATCAATCCCTTTGTTTCAACTCAAATAGGTTCTATCTTCACACCTCATTTTGAGTTTTTGGGAGGTTACACAGACATTGTCCAAGCTCACCTCATCGGCGCACTACCTAGTGCACCCCTTGGTGCCACCACAACTCTGCTACAACGGTCTGACATGACCCCGTAAACTGTCTGCTACAACGGTCTGACATGACCCCGTAAACTGTCTGCTACAACGGTCTGACATGACCCCGTAAACTGTCTGCTACAACGGTCTGACATGACCCCGTAAACTGTCTTCTACAACGGTCTGACACGACCACACAGTGTCTGCTACCACGGTCCGACATGACGACCACACAGTGTCTGCTACAACGGTCCGACATGACCACACAGTGTCTGCTACATCGGTCTGACACGACCATACCGTGTCTCCTATCCTGTTTTATTTTATTTATCAGTTTATTTTTCTGTTTTGTTACTCTCTTCAAACTCAAGTTGGTTAGTTCCTATCCTCCTTGAGTTTGAGGGGGGCTGTTAATGTACACCTCCTACACCACTAAAACCTACCACTACCACTACACACCTCCACTACTCCTCACCCACTCCACCTACCACCTCCACTTTACCTACTACCACCACCCACTCTACACCTACTACTCCCAAAACCTCTCTATATATAGGACTTGTAATATACAGATACAAATAACAACACAACAATCTTGTAATCAATCAATCAATAATATATCAGTTTATTTTTACAGTAGTATTTGTGTTCATTGATTTTTAATTGTAATGGACATACAGGCATTAAGAAAGGAGCCATTGACTGTTTATGGGGATGGCAACCAAACTAGGAGTTTCCAATACGTCTCTCACTTGGTAATTAGTCTTTTTAGGAAATGCTTATGATGTTCTTTTCCCTACCATGTTCTAGTTATTCATGGTCAATATGTTTTGAAAATTGACACTTGCTTTAGTATTTTCTATTTTTTAAAATACTTTCTTAAAAGAGCAGCTATGATGTTTTAAAAAAGGAAAAAACTGTGATCGCTAATGACACTTTGAGGAGTTTTGTTGAAATGTTTAATATCATATCTCCTTTTTGTGGCTGTGGGGTAGGAGGAGGAGGGGAGTGCAAGATGTAGGGGAAGGATAGTGGTCGCTTTTTTGTTTTGTTATTGGTAACGAGGGTATCTGAGACTTTGTCCTGATTAATTACTTAGATATATATAGTTTTTCCGTCTCACACATACCAGTAATTATTGAACACAAGCCTTAGAGTTGAGCATTTCATGAGATTTGAACTTGTGTCCTATACCTTTTGAGGCTTTTATCATGGCTTAATTTCCCAATCGACTAATTCCTAAGGACTGGGTGGTGGTTGGGTTGTGGGGTAACCTTCTAAATATCTTGTCCTCTCATATTATTTTGTCACTAAAATTAATTAGAGGTGTTGGGATTGTGGGGTAAACTTTTGAATATCCTGTACTAGTATACTCTTCGTTTTATTACTAAAATTAATTAGAGATGTTGTGTCGTGTCGTGTCTGTACCTGATGAATAGGTGAAGGGCTTGATGCGATTGATGGAAGGGAAACATGTTGGTCCTTTCAATCTTGGCAACCCTGGTGAATTCACCATGCTTGAACTTGCTCAGGTAAATTGGTTCTTGAATTATATATTCACATTCTCATCAATTTCACAAATTTATTCATATATTGTTGGAAGAACATATATGAAATTTAAATCAGCAGAAAATAATGCAATCTGAACCATGTTGTGCTCACCATGCATTTTTAGGAACTTACTGAAGCATCATTACATTATCATCAAATATTCATAATGAATTGATGTTGTTGAAGCAATCATCACCAACATTCTATTATGGAAAAATCAATTTTTCCAGGTTTTTTTACAAATAAAGAATTCATGACCAGAGTGATGGAACAGTGAGTGACATTTTCTTAAAATTCAAGCCATTTTGATGACTCTTTTCTGCTGAAGTGATAAAATCAACATTTGCCCTGTTTTTGTATTGATTTTCTTTACATTTTTTTTGGGGGTATAGCATTACTATTATATTATATATTTGATGAAATTCGATTGGTATTTTCTACATGGATGTTGCCCATATTTTTTGTATTGCATTGAATCAATTTGTAGTACAATGCATGTATGAATCCTATATCCATTTCCCCATCTATTATTTGATGAACAAATAAAAAAAAGAGGCAGTGTTTATGAATCATGTTGGACTTGTTGGTGCAGGTGGTACAAGAGACCGTTGATTCAAATGCAAAGATAGAGTTCAGGCCAAACACAGAGGATGACCCCCACAGGAGAAAGCCAGACATTTCAAAGGCCAAAGAACTTCTCGGGTGGGAGCCGGTTGTCTCCCTCCGGGACGGCCTTCCTTGCACGGTTTTTGACTTCCGACAACGCATATTTGACGACTAAAAGGGCAGTGGCGCCACGGGTATGTCCTCAGCATAGATTGACATAAACCAAAGGGCGCAGTGAGGAAGAAAGTAGAAAGAGGCAAGAGTAGAACATGATAAATGTTTTAAAACAACTATATTTATTGTCTCTCTGTCACTTCCTTTTCACACATTTCCCAAAACAAAGAGGGAAAAAGAAGAGATGTTTTTGTGGAGTACATATATATGTATCTTTCTTTAGAGTTGGAGATATCCATTTTTTGCATTTGTAGATTGTCTTCTTCTTCCTTCTATTATGTAATTTGTTTTTGTCTTTCATTTTCAATATTATAAGATCTGTTGTTACTCAACAACGATGTATTTAATATTATAAGATCTGTTATTACTTAATAACGGTATATTTTCAATTTGTTCGGTGCAGTTTATAAATTCTCTTTGTAATTATTTAAAATGATTTATTTATTTATTTTTATTTTAAGAACTTATGCTAGAATGTGTTATGCAACTTTTACTTGTAATTTATAAGATGAAAAATTAGTTTAAAATAGCTAATTATTTAGAAACTGATGAAAGGGTGAAGATTTTAATTTTTTTTCCGATTATGTTAATATTAAACATGAGAAAGCTGCATTAAATATGCCCAATATACTTTTCAAGTGCTAGTTGATTGGTTGGGGAGGGGGGCTCAACATCCCTCGATATTTGAATGAATAAAATCAAGTGCAATGGGTAACAAATTTAAGTACTAAATTTGGATAGTCAAATTTAATCAACAATGTTGCAAAAATAAACACATATCTCCAAATTCCAAAATTCATAATGTTAATATCATCTTCAAAATTTAATAATCAAATTTAATCAACAATATTCCCACACTAAAAACAACACATCTCCAAATCCAAAAATTGTAGAGGGCCGAGCCCATTACATTTTAACAATCCACAAACTAATGACCCACGGGCTACGGCCCACAAAATCACTCTCGACTCGCATGACGTCAGCAGCACCTTACGCATGTGAAACCTAACCCTAACCGTAATCAGGCGGTTGGGTCATTTCAGCGGCGTGTTCTCTCTCTATATATTTCGAGTTTCAGTCTGTCACTATCGGCTTGTGGTTGTAGACGAAGCGACGATGAGTTGAGACGGCGGAGCCGCTGCCGGTGGTGGTGGTGGTGCGAAGGGGAAGAAGAAGGGAGTGATGCAGCTGATGGAAGATAAGATCATGGACGTCGCTTCACTGGAAAAGTTCCTCCAGGAACCGCTCAAGGTCGGCGGCAAGGCCGGAGCTCTTCGCGACTCCGTCACCGTCTCTCGTGAAAAGAGCAAGATCACCGTCACCTCCCCCTTCTCTAAGCGGTAAAATTTTCCATTTTTATTATTCTGATTGTCTGCTAAGAAAATGGGGGAAATATTATTGAAAATGTAGGGTTTGGGTTTGGGATCGTTAATGGGGCTGAAGTTTGGCTCTTTGGCTGTTGATATTGTGCCTCTGAGATGAATGCAGCACCCTATATCAATATGGAGAAGGAAAGATAAGATTGGTTGTTCTTTCAAACTAGTTACTTGTTCTTTTTCCTATATTGTCTTAGAAAGTTTCCATCATCACCATAATTATCAGAGAGAGAGAGAGAGAGAGAGGCGAGGTCGAGAGGTGCAGATCTCTAATATTTCACCAGCAGCATCCACCTTTGTGGTCACTTCCACTGCCACTGCAGATTTAAACTCATATCAATCAAGTTAAGGACTAGGTTTCTGATAGCATAAACACAATATAGATGAAACCCCTAACCTATTTTTCCCGGCCGTCTTCAAGGAGGTTGCAGAGGCATCGTCGGAGCCCTAGGACTCCCTTCCTCACTCAGAATCATGGTGATTCTGAACCCTCCGAAGGAGGCTTCGGTGGTGCGTCATTGGATATATCGCACTGGATGTATTCGATGGGGACGAGGGCTGCGAGCGACGTGGTAGACTTTCCAGGGGCCGTCGGGGTGTCGGAGAGAGAGAGGATCTCGACGAGGCTGTTGCCACTGATGCCGGTGACGCGCCGATGATCAGGGCTACGCTCTGGTACTTTTGAGGTGCACTGTCGTCCTCAAATTTCGGAGAAGAATGGTTTGGTTTTGGTTTTCTCTGTGATTGAAGTTAGGGTTTCAAGTGTGGGTGAGAGAGAGAGCGGCTGGAGAGAGCGGCCGAAGAGAGAAGATGAGCGAAGAGAGAAAGAGAGAGAGGAAGCGCGACTTGTTTTTTTGTTTTAGGGTTTCAGGATTGTGTAATGATATATATAAAGAAGGGCATGTTAGTCATTTTGTTTGAGCTTGTCTTTTTGGACAAAATATTCTAGCGCTTGAACTTTTGGATAAACAAAAGTACAATTTAGACTTTTGGCCCGAGCACCCATTTTTAATTCTTAAATGTTTATTATTTAATATAAAATTGAATATTTGTTATTTGCCAAGAATTTAAAATTCATGGATTAATGGGTTAGTTGTTGTTAATATGAGATTCTAGGTCTAAAAATGATTAACCCTATTAGGTTGGTTTGGCTCTTGAATTAGCTTGAGACTAACCCAAACAAACTATATGTATTTTATATATATATATATATCATATATGATTTCATTCAATAATTATATCCTTAAAGAGTGACAGAGGAATTGACCAAGGCAAATTGGTAATTTCAGAAGATTTTTTAATAACTCTTTTTTTCTTTGAAATTTTGTTTTATAATAAGCAGTTATAAAATAAAATAAAAAATAGGTGGAACTACACTTCTAACCTGAGTTTATTTGGGTTAGTTTTCAAACAATGTTTGGTTTGGTTTTGGATCTAAAAATTTGGAATCAATCATTATCACATTGGTTCATTTCTAGGTTTGGCTCTAATCTAAACCAGCTTGACTCACGTCCATCTTTACAATAAACCTTGTCAAATGGGATTTTTTGTGGATCGTGGCCTATTATTACTGATATTTTTTAAGTTGCATTGTTGACATACGTTTACTTTTTGACCAAATTTTTATAACAATAACATGAGATTTCGGAATTATGAGGTAGGAAAACATAATTATTGTTATGTTGTTTATGTCTATTTTGAAATAACATGTTTGGAAGAAATGGATATGAGCTTCTATATTAAAGCAAGAAACATGTTTTCCCCATACATAATTCCAGAATCCCATATTGTTGTGACCGAGATTTGGCTAATGCTCTCTCTCTCTCTCTCTCTCTC